>CM023486.1:46927565-46958481 GCA_013339685.2 Hyalomma asiaticum
TATCGCCATATATGGCATTTTTGTAAGGGCAATCAGCCCGAGAAATGTTTCCAGTGCGGAGCGTTGACTTAGTTCAGCTGGCGTTGGGTGAAGTTCCTGCACTGCATTGCGTAGGCCCTGTTTAATAATTCGTGTTCATCCATTGAAAAAGGTAGTGATGTTTTGACAGCTTAATCTCGGGGTCTTGGCACAAGAGCAGGAACCTATACTAGCCCACTATCGCCCCATTTTTTTCTTGTTACTCACAGTAACACGCATAGTAACGCAGACGAGCAGCACGGCAGGCAGTATGCAGCACCAGTTTTGCCAATGGCTATGTAGACTTTATTTGCAATCGCTCAACATGCCAGGGAGAGAGAGAGAGAGAGAGCTCTTTATTGAAAGGCAGAGAATTAGCCGGCGTTGAAATATCGCTGACATGCTACTCGGCGTGGGGAGGGAGTTTGGGGAGAGAAAGAAGAGTAGAAAGAAGTACAAGATACAGTGAAAAAGAAAAGAGAAAGAAAAATTGGCCTTTGTGTTTCTGACTATGATGCCTAATTGCGTCCTTGCTAGGTAATAGACCGCTGTCGCGGGCCAGAGTAAAGCAATGTGCTATTTTAAGCTATCAATGCTTTATTCTGATATTGGCAGGGCAGAAATCACGCGTTAATGATTAAGAAAACGGTGCAGCACGCACGCGCACACACATAAAGCGAGACACTGAAGATGACACCAAGACGAACGCCGAATCGCCGGGGGCGGTGATTCGGCGTTTGTCTTCGTGTATTCTTCATCTTTAATGTCTGCTTTGTGTGTGTGTGCGTGTGTGTGTGCTGCACCGTTTTCTTAATTATGAATGCGCACCATCTCGCCCATTTATCGTTGCTATAGAAATCGCGTGCCTACTTCGCCTGTACCAAGTCAGATACAACTCTGAGACTAGTGGCGCTTCTGTTAGGTCTAATAGAACGAGCGAGAGCTCGTGCCAACCCGCGCCCCAGTTTCAGCGTAGCCGCGGCCTTGCCTTTCTCTATTTGTCAACGCGTACGACAACACGGTGCAACACGGTCCGCACCAACACGGTGCGTGCGACAGCACGTGCCAACGTGCGTGCAGTGGCTATACGCGTACTAAATGTGATGACAGCGACTGAATGGAGATATTGGGTCAGACTGCTTTGCATCGAGTTGTACCCATACTACAACGAAACAAAGTCATGTGTTTATTTCTTGGAGTACAGAAGAAATTGGTCGTAATGCTATCGCTGTTGTACTACGTTCTCCGTAGGCGTCGTCGTTCTTATCGCTACTGTTTGCAGTAGCAGATACTTAAGTGCAGAGCACTTGAGGGGCCCGGGCTATCGGTGTGTACTGTTTCATGTGTATGTCACGCTCAGAAGGCACCAGTTGTAAACAGGCCGAAAGCATTCTATAACTGACAAAAACCAGTGAAAATTGACCCATATTAAGAATGCTTAAAATACACTAGATTAGTATAACGAAATGCAAGATACAGAATAGGGTAATTATTCGCATAATAAAATCGAATTAAGCAAAAGTAATTGGTAAACACCGATCATAAACTCAAGTGGGTGTAACAAGGGAGTACAGGCGAACCAATGCTTTTTTTATTTAAGTGTAGGAGCATGGGAATCTTTTGCACATCGTACAAATTTTAATGCAGTGGAACTGGCTTACAGTATTTTTTACATGATAAAGACCCGGATTTCCATGTCGCAATGCCTTGCGCAATTCGCATTCACGGTGAATGGTCAGCTACATGAAAAATGCTATCAATGAGGTCGGTTACTACAGCGAATCGAATGAGCACGTCATTTTCACTCACTGCAAAGTGATGTTGCAGATAGTGTTGTAAGTTGTATATATCTTTAATTTATGCGTCTCCCTTATCCGCCTAGTACTCTGAAACAGAGGACAACTTTAGAATGCCTATAGGGAAATAGGTTTTATCATGTTCAACCGCTAAAAAGGACGGCCAACTTAAAAAGGGGGGCTAGTCTTGTGTTTTCTTTCGTTTAATAAAAAAAACCCACCGCATCTCCAACAATGTGAATCATAACGAATGGCGAAGCACTGGGTATCGTACCGGTATCTCACCGTACGTCACCCACGCGTTGCCCCTACCATTGTGAAATGCGCAACGTAAAGTGTACATACATACAAATGTAATCATTTTGTTCCTCTTTATTGCTGTTACATTTTAATGCTCTTATTATAATTCGTATATCGTCTTGAGTTCTAGATTCACGTACATGCACATGTTTCGACTATAGCAACGGTTTTCTATATACCGTGACGGCGATAGTTGACGAGAAAGCTACGTCCTAAGGTGCTGCGCCTTTAAAAAAAAAAGGAAAAAGAATTACAGCATATCCACGGAGTGAATGATGATGAGTGGGCGAAGCTCGGGAGGTTCATCGTAGATCGTGTTCCGGATTAATTTAGTTAACGCGCACGCTACGAATCCTTATCGATCAACTATGCACAAGTGAAATCTCCCACCGGCACTTCATTGCAAGTCAAGATCCAGTGCCTATATATGGGCGGCCGATGAACGGTTCTCCAACGCGAGCAGTCGGTATTTCTCAATCAAGAAACTCGCTAGGAGACGCTGCCTGCGCCAACGTTGTCTCTCGCGGGTGAGGGCGCGTTCTCCTTCTTTGCAAGCTGGTAGAGCGTTCATCTAAGAAAGAGCGTTTCCATAGGCAACGCGCGCTCTCTCTCTGTCTCTCTCTCTCACACAAGACAGCAGGCGCCGAGGGCAGGAGGCACGCGCCGAGGCCGAGCGCGTGCCGCCCTCGGCGCGCGGGTTACGCCTGACATGGGACAAGGTTAGACTAAGAGGAGCTTCGCCCCTAAAAGAGAGACAATCATGAGACAACCCCGTAATGGAGCAGGGGCGTTAAAGCAGCCCTGAAACGCTTTTTGAAGATAACTAGAAAACGGCGCGGATAGGTCGTGGAAGGCGAGGTGAACGCATGAGCGAAATATTCTTGCGTTGCACACACCGGGGAACCTTCACTGTTTATTCAAATGCAGCTGCAAACAACCTGCTCTACTTGCAACAGACCATGTACGTCATTAAAAGCACCGCCAACGTCTGGTTATGGCAGACCTATAGCATTCGTTAATTTCATGGTAGTGAAAACACACACATCAGCACCTCATTTTCCTTTTTCTTTACTTCTATGGTTAGATTGGCTAGTTAAATATCCGCGTACCAAATTAATTGCTCTGAGAAATGAATTATTTGGAAATTTTGTGATACAAACTACATAGAGGTATTTTGCAAATCCCCTACTGCATTGTTAAGCAGTCATGTACGCGTTGTGGTTGTTCCATGCAGATGTTATATTTTATCGCTTTGTAACTCGAATTGTTTTAAGTTCAATTTAACTACCTGTGAAACGTAAATTAATATATTGCTGTGTACCTAGAACTGTTGTATTCCTGTGTATTACTGTAACCCACCCCTGTAACGGCCTGAGGGCCAAAAGTATTCTGATAAATAAAATAAATAAATTTGCTTATTTTGGCTCGAAGAAGCAAAGAGCGTGTGCTCCGATCTTTAGGAACGCTGGAAGTAGTAAAACGGCGCAGTAGGTAATTGTTGAGACGTGATTTGTCGAAAGAGGAGGAGGCGCTCTTCGGCAATGTTGAAAACCAAGCTGCGAACTCCTCGGGTCGTTTCGTTCAACACTATCCGGTTCACAAGTTGAGACTCATCACATCGTTACCAAGTACACCTACTATCGATTCTTGTGAAAAATATTGACGAGCCTGTGAATACACCAACACACGCGTCAATACGAAAAGTCTTGCTCACTTTAACCTCCTTAGGTATAGCCTAAAAATAAGTGACTGCAAACAAATGTATTCTGTAGCACGTGGTCTACTGTAACTATACGAAGTTCGTGTCAGGCGATTTTGTGGATGCTTTAGTACTAGCGATTCCTCATAGGACGTTGATAAATATTTCTGCTGTTTTACACTCCGAAACCACGATATGATTGCAAGAAGCGCAGTAGTGGAGGGTTCTGGAAATTTATACCACCGAGAGTTCTTTTTTTTGACTTGCACTGACGTCGCACAGTACACGGGCTTCTATAGCATTTCGCTTTTGTCAAAACGCGGCCGCCGCCACCGGGATTCGATTCTGCGACCTTAGGGTCAGCAGTCAGGTGCAGCGACTGTTAGACCACAGCGGCCCGTTTTCCTTAGGACGCGGCGTTCAGTGGTACTGCTCTTATCTGACCTCGTAGCTCTTCACGTACAAGCCCATCACAAATGACAACATGCGATTTCTTTCCACAGTAAATATGCGGATAAAGCAACACTCTGTCCTGTGACAGGTAAATTGTTTTTTCTTTTAAGCAGGAGCTCCATGATAACTATTTATTTCCTCGCAGGTCGTGCTTCCATCAGCCATGATTCTACACTGGCTCGCGTTGTCCGCCGCACTTGCTTTGACGTTCAGTGTGGCGGCGGGGAGTTCCATATGGTACGAATGGAAACAGTTCAAGGCAAAGCACGGTAAGTGGGTGATTTAAGGTTCTACTTTCTCGTGGTATCTTTAGGCAGGAGTGTAAGGAAAATATTGCGCAGTAAGGCGATCGGCCTAAGTGTTAAAAACTTCTTCCAGAAAAGTGCATGTGCGAGTGTGGCCAGTAACTATAAAAGTCTACATTTAGGCCGCATAAATCGTGCACAAAGCTTTTGTAGCAACAATCTTGAAGTGTTTGATAAAATTACTTTTTTAGAAAGAGGGACAAAAATTCCTAACAGTGAAACAAACTTTCCCACCAGGTAGAAACTACACAACTGCCGATGAGGAAAATCGAAGGTTGGGGATCTTTGTGAGAAACACCATGTTCATTGAGCGACACAACCGAAAATTTTACGGGGGTTTAGTGACGTACAGCCTCCGCATGAATAAGTTCGGCGACAAGGTAAGTACCTTGATGAAGGCTCCCAAAACTTGCTTCTCAAACTAGCCGTCATCTGCAAACTAAAGTGCGTGTTATTCATGCTACGCTGTACAAACAGCAAAGCTGTTGCGGTAATTGCAGATACCGCCGATGACTTCTTTCCTGTCGATTAGGTATTGAAATCTTTATTTTTTAGGGACTCATGAACAAGCTTGCACAACGTGGGGATGTTCTTACATTTCATGTTCTACCTTCCTGTCAATCTGTACTTGTATACTACTAGAGCAGGCTCACTGAAAACAGGAAAACGCGTGCCCGCGCTGTTTGCACAATAAGGAATGAGTTGTGGCGCAAAACTGAAGGAGGAGAGAGAGAGAGAGATGATGGGCGGAAGGCAGGGAGGTTAACCGGAAAGGAAAATATCCAGTTTGCTACCTTGCACTGGGCAAGGGGTGAAGGGAGAGAGAAAGGGATGGAAAAAAATTACAGCATATCCACGGAGTGAATGATGATGAGTGGGCGAAGCTCGGTATGTTCATCGTAGATCGTGCCGAGTTCCGGATTAATTTAGTTAAAGCGCACGCTACGAATCCTCATGGTTCAACTATGCACAAGTGAAATCCACCGGCACTTCATTGCAAGTCAAGATCGAGTGCCTATACATATGTATATATGGGTTGCCGGTGAACGCTTCTCCAACGCGAGCAGTCGGTATTTCTCAATCAAGAAACTCGCTAGGAGACGCTGCCTGCGCCAACGTTGTCTTTCGCGGGTGAGACCGCGTTCTCCTTCTTTGCGAGCTGGTACAGCGTTCCTCTAAGAAAGAGCGTTTCCATAGCCAACGCGCGCCTTTCGCTCTCTCTCTGTCTCTCTCTCACAAGACAGCAGAGGCACGCGCCGAGGCGAACGCCGAGGGCGAGCGCGTGCCTCCCAGCACGCGGGTTACGCCTGACGCCTGACGCGTGACAAGGTTAGACTAAGAGGAGCTTCGCCCCTAAAAGAATAAAGAAAGAAAGAGAGAGGTCAAATCGCGCACACACACAAGCACGGCATGTGTCAAAGACGGTTCACGAGGCCCGTTGTGCGCAAAAACTTGAGCACAGCCTTCATAGCTTTCTGCTGCGAGACACTGTCTGTCCGGCATTCCAATATGGTTTGCTCGGACAGAGGTCGACCATCAAGGCGTGACAATTCTGTGGCGAGAGTATGTCGCTGGGAGCAGTACCCAGGGCAATCGCAGAGGACGTGCACAATCGTTTCCTCGCTGCCGCAGTGAATACAGGCAGCACTGTCTTCCAGTCCAATGAAGGAGGAAAGGATCAGAAAAGACAGGGCAAAACACTTCATTCCTGTCTTCCTCAGTTTTACACCTCAACTCATTCGTAAGCTATGCACCAAGTAGAACCACGTCACACTCTGCTTTAGTTGGTACACGCTCTTGCCAGATTAAAATAATTTCCAACAGTTGTTACTGCATTTTTAGCTTCAAGAAGCGAAGGACACAAAGTAAAGCAAACATCAATCTATACTAGGCGCACTGCCGAGGGATAACCTTGCAGACATAAGCAAAAGGCTCAAGTGGCGAAGAAAACAATGCCTATAGGGTGTTTACGATAACCGCTAAACAGTGCACCTGAGCAGCAAAAGCAAGAGAACGTGACCTCACAAGAACAACTTGTAAAGGCTAACGTAAAAGTTCACTATATCTCCGTTAAATGTCCAAAATTTATTTGAGCTCGTTCTTTTGCAGGAACATCACGAGTTCTTGCAGCTTACCAGTTGCTACGAGCGTAGCAATGCCACCGGACGCGGGTCAACCTACCTCCCTCCGGCTAACGCTGACGACGTTTAAAGTACCGAATCAGTAGACTGGCGCAAAAGAGGCTACGTGACTCCTTTAAGGATCAAGGACGATGCGGCTCCTGCTGGGCTTTCAGCGCGGTAAGAGGCACTTGGCTCACGCACTTTAGTTTGCAGATGACGCTAGTTTGAGAAGCAAGTTTTGGGAGCCTTCATCAAGGTACTTACCTTGTCGCCGAACTTATTCATGCGGAGGCTGTACGTCACTAAACCCCCGTAAAATTTCGGTTGTGTCGCTCAATGACTGGTGTTCTCACAAAGATCCCCAACCTTCGATTTTCCTCATCGGCAGTTGTGAGTTTCTACCTGGTGGGAAAGTTTGTTTCACTGTTTAGGAATTTTGGTCCCTCTTTCTAAAAAAGTAATTTTATTCAAACACTTTGTCTTTCGCGGGTGAGACCGCGTTCTCCTTCTTTGCGAGCTGGTACAGCGTTCTCTAAGAAAGAGCGTTTCCATAGCCAACGCGCGCCTTTCGCTCTCTCTCTGTCTCTCTCTCACAAGACAGCAGAGGCACGCGCGAGGCGAACGCCGAGGCGAGCGCGTGCCTCCCAGCACGCGGGTTACGCTGACGCTGACGCGTGACAAGGTTAGACTAAGAGGAGCTTCGCCCCTAAAAGAATAAAGAAAGAAGAGAGAGGTCAATCGCGCACCACACACACGCCACTGGGCATGTGTCAAAGCCGGTTTCACGAGGCCGTTTGCGCACAAAACTGAGCACAGCCTTCATAGCTTTCTGCTGCCGAGGACACTGGTCTGTCCGGCATTCCAATATGGTTTGCTCGGACAGAGGTCGACCATAAGGCGTGACAATTCTGTGGCGAGAGTATGTCGCTGGGAGCAGTACCCAGGGCAATCGCAGAGGACGTGCACAATCGTTTCCCTCGCTGCCGCAGTGAATACAGGCAGCACTGTCTTCCAGTCCAATGAAGGAGGAACGGATCAGAAAAGACAGGGCAAAAACACTTCATTTCCTGTCTTACTCAGTTTTACACCTCAATCATTCGTAAGCTATGCACCAAGTAGACCACGTCACACTCTGCTTTAGTTGGTACACGCTCTTGCCAGATTAAAATAATTTTCCAACAGTTGTTACTGCATTTTAGCTTCAAGAAGCGAAGGACACAAAGTAAAGCAAACATCATCTATACTAGGCGCACTGCCGAGGATAACCTTGCAGACATAAGGCAAAAGGCTCAAAGTGGCGAAGAAAACAATGCCTATAGGGTGTTTACGATAACCGCTAAACAGTGCACCTGAGCAGCAAAAGCAAGAGAACGTGACCTCACAAGAACAACTTGTAAAGGCTAACGTAAAAGTTCACTATATCTCCGTTAAATGTCCAAAATTTATTTGATGCTCGTTCTTTTGCAGGAACATCACGAGTTCTTGCAGCTTACCAGTTGCTACGAGCGTAGCAATGCCACCGGACGCGGGTCAACCTACCTCCCTCCGGCTAACGCTGACGACGTTAAAGTACCCGAATCAGTAGACTGGCGCAAAAGAGGCTACGTGACTCCTGTTAAGGATCAAGGACGATGCGGCTCCTGCTGGGCTTTCAGCGCGGTAAGAGGCACTTGGCTCACGCACTCATACCTGCACACCGAATATTTATAAGCGATGGAGTTTTACGTGTAAAAACCATCTATTTTTAGGGGGCACACCCTTTAGAGGATGGCTCAGCAGTACTGTTGACCGCCTGAAATTCTTTGAGATGCACCCACTTCAAAGTACGCGAGTGTTCTTTCTCCATTTATCGCCCCATCGAAATGCGGGCGCAGTGGCCGGGATTGCATCACGCGACCTCTAGCGTCGCAGGCCAATAGTTTCCCTCTAGGCTACTACGGCGGCTACACCGCCAGTAACTGACGATCACGCTGCCTGGAGGACTAGCGAAAGCGAGGTTCATTTAGCTCACCGTATCGGGAATTGTGACTGTTTGCATGATATGCGTGTAAGGGCGTAAAAAAAGTTAAGAAATTCGCGCGTTTGTGGTTTGAAGAGCTTCTTATTCCCAGCCCCTTATTAGAAATTGTGGGACTCTTTCTGTATGATGGCAAGAAGTTTGCGCGTGTGAGGGGTTCGCCGCATTGGAAAAATCACAGCACAAAAAAAAAAAGAAAACGAACAAGGGTCGAGGTGAACACATTACTGTCTTCGCCTCGTCTCTCTTGCTACGATTTCTGCAATGCTATTTCAACAAATCATTTCGATGTTGTTGGGATCGCCGACAGAGCAGGAAACGGCGAAGACGCTGTGCTCGGGGTGTTGCTCGTGGCTCACACTAGGGACAGCCCGGCCTGGAGCTCGCCCTGACGCTTGGCTAAGTTCAGCTTGCGTGGCGGCACCGGACAGGTCCGGACTGAGGATTGCTGGCCGGTATTGAGACGCAGAACAGGAGGCCTGCTCCTATAATGTATATCGGTTCTCCGGTACCGTTCGCCGTTGCTCACAGAAACTTGACTATCCTCCGTGAAAGCTTTCTCAAGCAAATTTTGCATCGCATAACACCTATTCGAATTCTGGCTGTGGGGAGCCGCATCCTGAGATTTTAACATGCAGGTACTTTGGCGAGGATACGAGAAACAAGATATATAAAGTAAATGACTGCATGTCTGGTGTTCTACCAGTATCAACCGGTGTTCCTCAAGGCAGCGTTTTGGGACCTGTTCTCTCTGTAGTGTATATAAATGATATTGTTGAATGAATAGACACATCACAAGTACACAAAGTTTTTTGCAGATGACTACATACTTTTCAAAACAATTACTGTTCCGAATGACCAGAAATACCTGCAATGCAACCTGTGTGCCAGTTATAAGTGGTGTGAAGATTGGTAAATGAAATTAAATAGTGATAAATCAGTTGTCATGCATATAACAAAGAAACACCGCTTTATTTACAAGTATTCTCTAAACGACTGTCATTTGACTGAGGTTGACGAATATAAATATTTAGGTGTAACAATTACAAACCGCCTAACATGGTCAAGTCACATTAACGAAACATGCTCATCTGCTTCTAGGAAGCTCGGTTTTTTAAGGCATAAATTAAAAGCAGCACCCTCAGGCATCAAACCGTTGGCCTACAATGCTGTTATAAGACCAAAGTTAGATTACGCTAGTGTAGTTTGGGACCCACATTTGAAGAGAGATATTAAAAAAACTTGTGATGGTGTAGCAGAAGGCGGTTCGCTTCGTATTTAATGCTTCCCACAGAAATGACTCACTAACAACGATCATGGCCATTAATAAGATCCCTACTTTGCAATACCGAAGAGCAATTGCCCGGTTGAAATTTCTACACTCACTTTATTTTCATAGATTTAACATTGCTCCAGAAACATATAAGGCATCGAATTTCAAGACAAATTAGACATACACATGCTTACACTCTTGAATTTCGTGAACTCCTTCATTCCTCGGACCACCAATGAGTGGAACGAGTTACCTTTTGAAGCGTTCTGTGATAATGATAATCCTGATTTTAATAACTACGTGTCCTTCTGTTTTTAACCGTACAACAGAAGGTATCGACTCTGTTTCACATTCCATTTGATTAAAATTGTACAGTTGCAATTTGTATTATTTTGGTGCCATTTTACTTTATTTGTTTGTTATGGTGTGTTCTACTGCTTCTTGTTTTGATTGCTTGAAGTTTCTTTTATTGAAGTTACATTGTGCATTACTCTTATTATGCCCCCTGGTTGGTCGAAAGACCGCAGTATGCTGTAAATAAAAAATTAAAAAAATAAAAATAAATAAATATGCTTGGGTATAAGTCTGTGGCCGTCGCCTACATTTTCTTAGAGATGATATTTCGTAGTGCAACGTGTTTGTGAGCCAGCATCGAGAGGAGTGGATCGAATTAGGGGGAGCAACAAATATTAGAGCGCGCTAAGAGATAAAAGAAGAAAATTTTAAAATCTTTCCAACAAACGCTATATCAACAAGGAAAATACACATTTGCACGCATGCCTTTCCTATTCTTTCTTTTTCCCGCTCGAAAGAGATTGCCAGCGATTCTGTTGTAGGCGACTGCAAGTACAACACCTTTTAATTTCTGAGAATACTTGTGCGATCGCCATCATGTTGACACGTTCTTTCTTGTTTCTTCGTTTGCTTTCTTCAAGACTGGATCGTTAGAAGGCCAAAACTTCAAGAAGAAGGGTAAACTGGTCTCTCTCAGCGAGCAAAACCTCGTCGATTGTTCGAGAAGCTACGGTAACAAAGGCTGCAACGGCGGAAGCATGGAAAATGCCTTCGATTATATAAAAGCTAACGGCGGAATCGACACCGAGGAGAGCTACCCCTACCGTGGCGTCGTAAGTACCAAGACATTTGGTATACGCGAGATGACATGCGGACTGACAATATATGTAATATGGGCTCCTCGCATATTGTCGGAGTGTGCCGAGCTTCGGTCGTTTGACATTGCCGGCATGTGTTAATTCCTCACTGCCTTTACTTGTAACTTTAAACCCAGCGAAGAAACGTGCGCCTCATTTGTGGTGTGCGGACATTTCGCAACCTAGTAGAAATATGATGACGCTCCCAATATATTTATATGTAAGATCAAATAAGGCAAAAGTTGCAAAGATTAGTTGCCGTCGAGTTCAAATAACGGGTTTTCTAGTTATAAACTTTATTATATTGATAACTTTACTGGGAACGCACGTAAGCGTACCAGGGGGAGGCGGGAGGGTGAGGGAGGGGTCTAGGTAGCAGTTCCAGTACCTAGGGTGATTTTTCAAAGGCTTTCGACACCGTAATTCACAGCAAGCTTCTTGGTAAACTAGACGTACTTTTAAAAAATCCGCAATTGGTCGACTGGATAGCAAACTTTTTAAACTCGCGCTCTCAATTCGTTTCATTCAAGTCCAAATCATCCTCAGCAGTAAAAGTTACGTCTGGTGTCCCACAGGGCTCCGTTCTGGGTCCCTTGTTATTTTTGATTTTTATAAATGACCTTCCCAGCAATATTAAATCCCAAGTTCGTCTCTACGCCGACGACTGTGTGCTTTATCAGGTAATTACTTCTCCTCACGATCACGTCATACTTCAGGATTCTTTCTCGCATTTTTGTTCATGGTGCTCGGATTGGCAGATGCGCATTAACTTCCAAAAGACCGTAATTCTGTCATTCACGAACAGCCATGCTCCATCGCATTACGCATACTCCTTCAACAACATTGTAGTTCCCCGAGCACAGACTTACAAATACCTTGGCGTTATGTTCACACACAACATGCAATGGTCGCATCACATAGATTACATTACATCTAGAGCATTAAAAAAATTAGGTTACTTAAGATGTACGTCATCTAAATCTCCAAAATCCACCAAACTTCTTATGTACAAAACACTGATTCGCCCTATATTAGAATACGCTTCGTACGTGTGGAATCCATACAAAGTATGTGATGTGGAAAAAATCGAATCTGTCCAAAGGAAAACTGTTCGTTTCATTTCACATCGATATGACCATGATTTTTCGCCCTCATCTGCAATGAAATCTTTGAAATTATCACCATTGTGCACTAGGCGTGATATCGACTCTTTGAAACTGTTGCACTCTTTTGTTCACTCGTCATGCCGGCTATCTAATGACAATTATATCGTGTATGCTAGTGCGCTGCCAACTAGACGTGGTCACAATCTTAACATAAGGCCTTTTTTTGCACGCACTAACATGTTCAAATACAGTTTTTTTTCCAAGGACTATTGCTTACTGGAATGATCTACCTGGTTCTGTTCGTGAAATGAACATATCAGATTTTTTGGAGTCATTTGAATGACATTACTATCTTTTGTCTCATTCTGTACCCGGTTGTGCTTAGGAGGTGACGATATTGTTGTGATGTTACTGTTATTCTTCCTAGTGTATTCATGTAACCCACTCCTGCAATAGCCCTGCATTGGGCTGCAGTATTTCGAAATAAAATAAATAAATAAAAACAAAAGGAGTGTACTATTGTTTAGAAAAAGCTTTACTTACACATGTGCACTACTTTGCAACGAGTGAACAGTCATGCGTCCACAACGAAGCACCATGCAGTCAAACGCACAAAAAACGGAAACTGTAGTCAGGCGAGTGAAAAATCGCCAGTTTAGGCAATGACCGCCAGTGATAGCGTGTTGTGGTTATAGGCCATTTCTGGAGAGTGCCTTCACGGTTGCAAGACATCTCAGTAGCTGCCAGGCGCTTTAACGTACCTTAGTACTGTAGTCCAGATTAAAATCGAAGCCACTGCGCACGCTTTAGTTTTGCATTCTTGTGCCAAGGTATTCTACCGAGTATAGTCGCAAGGTTAAAGAGTTCAAAAAACACTTAGATTGAAGATTTCTCGGGCGCTGCAGATACGCTTTGGAAGACTGACTACCTAACTCAACTACTTATGTTAGCGGGCTTCACTAATCGACCCCTTGAGTGCTTTTGCAAAGGAAACCAGAACTCAGGGAGAACGGATGTACAGCTGCCGGAGGGGCTATTGTGATAGCGTCCATGAAATCCTCATGGCTGCTGTTAAAATTGTTGCATGGCACGAAGAATGTCTCACTATTATGAAATAAGTTACGCTTTTTCACATCCCTGTACAAACTAGTTTTCGCAGCAATTTTTCTGTTCGGTCACGTGTCTCAGCAGCTGAGCAGCTATAAAAGGTTTACCGAGTCAAAATGAACCTGAAGAAGTATCTCGAAGGCTTTGCTATGACGGCCGCTTCGTTGAAACACTTCCAAATTGCTTACATAGTACTTATAATTTATTGATTTATTTATTTATTTATTTATTTATTTATTTATTGATACACTCAGGGCTTACAAGAAGCATTGTAGAGGGGAGGGGCTAAAGTAAATCAATACAGTACACAGTAATTAAGTGTAATACAAAAAAAGGTAGAGGAAAAACAATATTACAATGAAAACAAGTATGGCACTCTAAGCAATAGAACACAAATGATAACAAACAAGATATGCTTATACATCAGGTGGCAAAAAAAAAGCACGCAAGATCAAAATGACAGTAGCGGTAACAGTGAGTGACAATGTATACTTAGACCAGAATAGATTGATGTACTTTCGTGCGTAAATAGCGATGCAAAAAATAATTATACAGGTAGAGGCAGGAAAAATTAATCTATCGATTTACAGGAATGACAAGAGCACGAGCAAAAAGTAACAAAGCAACATAATGAAATCTTGAGAAAAGAAGTTCTATACGTGCTACGTTCTATTGCTTCTATTGCATTCCATGTTCTATTGCTGAAGTTCTACGTGCCAAGGAGGAGGGGGAGGAGGAGAAAGGAATAGGAAAGGCGGGGAGGTTAACCTGGGCTGAGCCCGGTAGGCTAACCTGCACTGGGAAAAGCACTAGGGAAAGTTCTAGAAGATAGAGAAAGAGAGAGCAAAAAAATTAAAAAATGAAGTAACACAGTGACGAACAAAAGGTAGTGCAGTGTCGCTAACGTTATAAAAGTTCTTTGTCCATATTCAGAGACGGTAAATGAGCCTAGAAGCTACATTTTCTACGTGCCAAAACCACCATATTACTATGAGTCTATGACGCACACGATAGTGGAGGGCTCCGGCAATGGTGATCACTCGGGGTTCTTTAACGTCCACTGAGATTGCACAATGCACGGAACTCTAACGGTTCCGCCTCCGCTGAGGGCGTGACACCCGCGGCCGGGATCAGACCAGCATCTTTCGGGTCAACAGTGAAGCGCCATTACTGTTATATAGACCACATATGATGCAGCCAAGTACATGTAAATGCCACCAGGAGATAGCTTTACACTCAAGGAGTACAGTGCAGTTTAAAGAGATTTACTCGTTTCCTAAATGTTCACTTCACACTCAGGACGAGGATTGCCAATTCAAGAAGGCCGACGTTGGAGCCACAGTGACAGGAAAAGTGAACCTGAAGGAGGGCTCAGAAGAAGACTTGAAAGTCGCCGTGGCAACCATTGGACCAATTTCTGTCGCTATCGACGCGAGTCAGCGCTCGTTCCAGTTCTACAACCAAGGTAATCTGCGCCCGTGTTCAGTGGTCGCGCCCCTGTTCAGTGAGCCCTTAAACTTTACTCGCACCCGCTTTCTATTTGCGGGTCACGTGGACAGGTAGACAGGAGACGGCGTAATGTTTTGGCATGTGTCTAAGCACCCTTATAAATAGACTGAGTATTTTAATCGAGCAATGATACCACGCATCGCTGCCGATGGCGTCAAGGCGAGAGTGGCGCCTCGCCAGAACTATATGTGGCACAAGTGATGACATGACACGCAAGTCTGCGATTGGACAAAGGTAATATTCGATGGGGTCAAGACACATCGAATGGCGCTACACTATTTGGTTTTGTTTTTCTCTTTAGCATTTTTCTGTTTACGCCGCAAGGTCAGAGAAGCTAATGCTGTACACAAAGGCACGGACCGAACCCCCGCTATTTGTTAGCACGAAAAGAACAGGCATCCATGTTGTGCTACCTCTCCCGTTGCCTAGGCACTTCAGGCGAATTTTACTAACTGTGCATTATGTCGAAGGTGGCAAGAAAAATGTAGTCACCTGAAACAGCGAAGCTCAAGTGGACGTTACCCCACCAATTTTTCTTTCTGTTTTTGCTTGTATTTTGAATGTTGTCGACCTGAGTTCGGAGTGCTGCTCATACCGCCGTCGCTTTCGCGGCATTTCTCTGTTCGTCAGTCTGTTCAACACGAAAACGAAAACGGGCCCTCAGAAAGTGTTTCATTTCATTTCATCTCATTACACCCAGCGCCCGAGGGCATTACAGAGGGGAGTGGTACATTTTTTAACATACAGTGCGGAACAAAGCATAAAAAGAAAGAACTCAGGTGAGTGAACAAAATACAGGTAATCATTAGACAGCAACAATAGCAACAAAAAGTAATTGCGAGAAATGACGCCAAAGGCCGAAAATGTGCATATGAAACAAGAACACGCGCTACAAAAGTGAACTTAAGCAAAAGGAGGATGATGCCAATGACACGATTTATTTACTTATGATGACAGGCGGTTAATCAAAGCATGTTTGAACTTGGTGTTGTCAGGTATTTCGATAACGGAGCAGGGAAGGTGATTCCACTTTATTGACGTATCGGGTACGAATGAATCTAAAAAAAAAAAACTGTTCGTGTGGCACGAAAGAACGACCTTACGACGATGATCGGTGCGAGCTGTAACGCAGCGGGGGAGGGGGTGGGGCGGGGGGGGGTTATCAAGCGATTTCTAAGAATAGAGTTGTCGTATATATCTAGGGTTGTTCGTTTTCGGGTAAAACCCGATTTTACCCGATTCTTGCACCCCGAACAAGTTTCAGGAGAATCGGGTTAAACCCGATTTCTCCCCGAATAAACCTCCCTGTAGCGATCTGCACAATCGTGAGTTGCTGCTAACTCGTGTTGATGCTCTTCCCCTTCTCTTCTCACCACTACCTGTCTCCTTTGTCACCCCTTTCTCCTCTCTAATCTTTACATCCCCTCTCTCCTCTGCACGCACATGCGTGAGAGCGTACATGCACCCCCCCCCCCTCCTAAAAAAATGCTTGCAGAAGAAAGTGGGAAACACGTTTGAGGCCGGCCACGCTTCGAGTACATTGTGAACAAATTTAGGGTGAAAGAAAAGCAAAGAAACCTGCCCCTTTGCCCACTGCAGATTAGTCTCGGGTATGTGCACCTGCTTCCAAGAATTTCACGCGGAAGGGACGGGTGACCAGTCGGTGGGGGAGAGATTGAGCGACGAAGAAGCCAGCCATACCCTCCCCCAGCGTCCAACCCCGCGCGAACGCCCCTCACTCTCTCGCGCGACACGAGACGAGACGCATATCGCCATCCTCACTTAGCATTACCAGGCGCGTCTTGTGAGCGCAAAGCCACCGTCGCGGACATAAGGCGGCACCGGAAACTTCAGCTTGGAGATGGGAAGAAAACGAAAGACACTGGATGACTGGTGTAAAGAACATGAAGATCTCCAGATCGCAACGAAAGACAGTGAAGGCACCCGCACTTTAGTGTGCAAATATTGCAACACCGAGATGGTCACCGATCCAGCGAAGAAGCCCTACGACCGAATTCGTGAGCATCTAATGTCATCTCGTCATAAGAAGTTCAAGACGGCTTCCAAGGAAGCTGAGACTGCGGGAACGTCTCAGCAGACGCTTTTTGATATGTCCTGTAGACAGCGTGCGAAAGAAACTGAAGCGGACGGCGTTATCCATGACTTTGTTCGTGCCCTAGCGTACAGCGGAATAAGCATGCACCAGGCGGACGGACCGCTGGGAGACTTCGCACGCAAATACTGCAAGGCCGCGAAGACCATGCCAACAGGACAAAGACTTCGGCTGAAATACCTGAAAGAAGCTTTTGACAAGGACATGGAGAAAATCCGCGATGATATGCGAGATGTGAAAGTGAGCGTCATCGTCGATGAATCCCCAGACATCACTGGTGTGCCTACCATCAACACTCTCCTGTGCTACTATAGCCAGAAAAACGTGAAGAAGCACGTTGTTCTGGTCGACGTAGACAGGGTAAATGCATCGAACAGTTACACGGTGGCCAGCGCAGTTAGCAAGGCACTCCTGACGGTTGGCAAGACGTGGAAAGACGTTGTGGCAGTAGCCACAGACTCAGCGGAGTACATGCGAAAGATGGTTCGAGAAATCTGTCAGGCTGAAGGGATCCAAATCTTGCATGTGAAAGATATAGCACACCTTATTCATGTGAGTGTTGACCATGCCATTTCTTTACCATGCATGTCTGATGTTCGATCCGTAGTGATCAAGTTTGGAGCGTTATTTAAGCACGCTAACAAGCTTTACCAAAAGTACACTGAAATTTGTTCTTCTAATGGCCTCTTTGGACCTGACATTAAGAAGCCACCTTCTGTTGTCCCGAATCGATGGCAAAGCTTCTACAAGGCACTTGTGGTAGTCGTAGAAATGTGGAGCTCGTTAACAGAACTTGCTGAAAGCTCGCATGATAGCAGCAAAGCGGAAGCTATTCGAGGGATACTTTCTGAAAAAGAAGTTGTTTATGCGAAGGCAATCTTGATGAGAGATGCACTCGGCCCACTTTTGGAAGCCCAGAAAACGCTTGAAAGTGGGAAGCTTTTGATGCCCAGCTTTGATCACCTGGTAAACGTGAAGCTGCAGCAGATTGTCGGGGAGCTTTCGGCGATGATCGGTAAAAGCGATCAGGCCAAAGCTGTTTTGTCTATGTTACCCAAGCGCAGCGCTAATTTAGTAAAAACATGTTCTGAAGAGTTCTGCACGAAACTCGCCACAAAATGGCGCTGCACTCTTGGACGGAACGTCTCAGAAAAAGAGGAAAACCAGCTAACTTTGTGGAAGTTGGGAGCCGTCCTTGATCCGTTTCAGAAGCGTCTGCTGGGGCAGTCACTTGAGGACTACCGACCTCTGTTCATGTCCGTAACCGACAATGTAGATTCCCTTAATGACGAGTTCAACCAGTATTTGCTGGAAGCGAGCCCCACAAACCCAGCTGTCGAACTAATCGAGTATTGGCATGACTCTACTTCTCGCTACCCAAGGCTTGCAAAAGCTGCACTGACATTGTTGTGCCTAGCTAATGGTAGCTGTGATGTGGAGAGAACTTTCTCCCAGCTGAGATATGTTCAACGACCGGACAGATCTCGAATGGAGACTGACATGTTGCGCATGCAGATGATAATGTATGTCAACAAGGACGTGTAAAAAATCGATGACCAGATTTTCGAGAATAAAATGTATAATTTCTAAGAGTCAATGTTTACTGATTCATTCATTTTCAAACACCACTGATTCATTTTCAAACAAACACAAAATTTCGGGTAGTATACTGTATTTGCTATAATACTCTGGTGTCTGTCCCAATTACCAGCTTGAAACACCAATTTAACGTGTTATACTTAAAAAGCCCGTGATACGTTTTGATAAGCTCAGTGTAAGTTCTGATAAGTACAACCGTATATTTAACCCGAAAAAACCCGAAGTAAGGAATGGTTTCGCAAAAAAACCGATTTTTCCCCGAATATCAGTTTGAAAAATACCGCCCGATTTTTACCCCCCGAATTTGAAAAAATATAAAACCCGAAAACGAACAACCCTATATATATCTTATGGAGCAGACAAAGGCGAGGTATTTTCCTACGTTGTGATAGCGACGGTAATGATAAGGTTGCTTTCATGAGGGTGACGCGAGAAGTACGGTGATAATTTGAAAGGATGAAATGAGCTGCCCGGTTCTGGATTAATTCGATTTCATAAGCGCGCTTCTTTAAATCGTTGCCTCACACAGTGCGGCACACCGGCTATTGCCGCAATCTGCCAAACACCAAGATGAGCGACAAGTGTATATGATGAGACAGAAAAAAATTGTCGCTGAATATATTCACTGACACTTAGGTCGTAAGTTGAATAAGGCTGTCAAATTTGCGCTCCAGATTTGTGCGCCTTTTCGGGATCAGTTGCACCAAATACAAAAAAAATGGACCCTTCACTTAAACGGAAAACGATACCAAGCAAGCTTGGTGTGTCCGTGCCTTTTCCTTTCTTTCTTTCTTTCTTTCTTTCTTTCTTTCTTTCTTTCTTTCTTTCTTTCTTTCTTTCTTTATTTATTTCTTTCTTTCTTTCTTTCTCTCTTCCTTCCTTCCTTTCTTTCTTTCTTTCTTAGAAAAATGTGTCAAGACAATACGCTGGCGCGTGCGTATGAAGGTAGCGCTCGCGCACATTTTTGAAGATGATGGCTGTTTTCTCGGACTTCGCAAGGAACGCCCGCCCTTGCGATAAAATGCACGCTTCGCTTGAAAAGGAAGGGTGGGGGGAGGAGGAAGGGGGGAGAGGGGTGTTAGCGGCACTTTTATATTGAGCTGGCGAGCAGTGGGCTGGGGAACTCACAATTTGGCAACATTTATAACTTAATCCGCTGAATATTACTTTGTGCCCACGGTTGAAGACATTCGCGGCTTGTCCCTCTTTAAATGATTGCTGTTTGTGCTAAACGTTGTTATCCAAGCGCTCAATAATGCTTACAAACGCAACTCTAAGCCTCCAGGAAAACACCGAACTTTGCGCAAGAATTTGCAAGAGCCGCAGAGACGCAGGTTATGATGGTGATGACGATGACTGAATTGCGCTGATTGGCAGCAATCAGGATCCGTATATTGAGGCGATAGCATTTGGTATAGATGACTGGGTGTCACCCTTAAGCGTGTGCTAATTAACTGGTTCGGGAAAGGCTAGGGAGTAATCGCTTCTTAACTAGATTATACCAAACGCAAAACGGCATTGTCAGCGAAAGCGATCGTGTCAGCACACGGCGCGGGCTTCTAAACTCATCTGTGATACCTCCTGGATTACTTCTCAGACCACCATTCAAAGGTGAAGAACTCATTGACAGTATCTCCTTGTTGAGACGCAACATATTTTTTTAATGTCCCAAGTAACAAACACTGACAACCTACAACTTAACTCTGAATATAAACGTAACCTAATGCCACAGACTCTTTCCATGCTTCGAAACGTATTCCCTGAATCAACTTCCGATTGTCGGAGGCAGCGAAACATAAGCAACGATAAAGGCGATGACAACTACTGGAGGGCAGTAATAGACGAGCCGAACAGTTTTAAACATTTTACTTTGAGCATAACCATAATTTCCCGAGTAAAAAATAAAGAGCGCTACGCGAAAGATCACATTGCTGTGGTCTCGATGCATCGTACGCCCTTGCTTTATTCGAAAACGTGCAGAAGAGTTTGAGTACCTTAAGTACCCTCCACTTCGGTGAATTTAGCCGAAAAGGAAGCAAATGTTGGTTGTTACACTACTTACACCGCGCGATTTCTCATAGGGCATACATATGGCAGCGTAAGCTGATATGGACTCATTAAGATGGACCAAGTCGGTGGAGATGGTGTCTGGCGATGCCGTCAGCGGCAGACGCCATCAAGAGACACCATCGCAACGCGTAACTTAAGGCGCGATGAACACAACTTATGCTATAAAAAACAAAGAAAGGAAAACAAACGCCCAGGCCTGAGCAGAGGGAGCAGGAAAGTGCTATAACGTAAGCTATTTTGTTGTGGGCTCTGTCATTCTTTTCTTTTAATCTTACTTTATTCGTGCTTCTGTTGTACCTCGAACACTTCTTCTTTAGAGAGAAGCAGGAGTAGATTAAGGGTGAAAGAAAAGATTTTACAGAGCAAGCTGCAAAATGTAGCCTGCGCTTCTGTACTCTGCTGCGTCTTCGGCGCCTGCCTGGGAGTTTTTGAAGCGAAGATTGCGTTGCCTCTGCAGTGTCGGGATAGTTGGCGTCGTGTGTCCGCACGCGAATTTTAGGTTTGCGCATAACGGAACACCGTGAATGTCGCATTGTTGAAGCATACCTAAATACGTCGTCTATTGGAACTTCTCGAATGAAATCAGAAATGCGTTACTCGTTTTATTTCATGTTTTCGTCGATGGCTGTTTACAAGCACGTACTTTGTTTAAAGTGTAACAGGATAATGAAAACTGTTAGTATTGACATTTGCGCCAGCCCCTTCGTTTAGCGCTCGTCTTCATTTGGTCTTTTTTTTTTTTGAGCACGCCCCAAGCTCAATAAACGTAATGATCCACAGAGTCACGTCATTTAGCCGAGCCAACCACTTGCTGTACTCAGTTTAATGCTCCCACAGTATTTGTAACAGAGGAGGGTTACGCACTATGCACGGAGGAAAGCTGTCATAGTGCTCTTACAATGTTATCACGGTCTGATACTTATGTTTGCTCCTATACGTTCTGTCTACAATGCGCGAAAGACTTGATAGCATAGCAGAGAGCACGTATATTGTCACAGCTCTGCACGATTTTGCTGAGCGCTCAATAAAGTAAGACTTCAGTAGTTGTCCAGCTTTCCAATACCAGGAGCTGCAAACAGATTTCTTTATGTATATATTGCAGGGGTGTACGACGAACCAGCCTGTAGCAGCTCTAAGCTTGACCACGGCGTCCTCGTTGTCGGCTACGGAACTATCAGCGGAGTAAAGTACTGGCTTGTGAAGAACAGGTACAATTATCTTCATGTGTTAAATATTTGTTTTTCTGAAAAAAAAAATACCAGAGAAAGAAAGCTCGTTATTAAAACACCGGGGCCTATATGCCAGCGTATATGTTGGTACCTACTATCCCCTCCCTAGGTAGGGACAATTATTAGGGAAATAAATGCCCTACGAACTAAAAGAAAGTCACTAGGGGCAGCTTAGAGTAAACGAAGAGATAGAACAAAAAGATAAACGGGCGCGGTATTTAAGGTGCAGGTGGGATAAATGTAACAGGCCTACTGCAGGCCGTTTTATAACTTCTGATTCGGGTTAAATCTTTGAAGTCACAAGAAAAGACGTCTCCCAATCGTTACATTACTTTATCCCAATGCAGTAGTGTTAGTGGAACGAAATGCATGCCAATCGACAACTGTTTTTCAGAGACGTACGTGGACCATAAATCAACACTCTTCTTGCCGAGCCACCGCAAAGGCTGTAACACGTAAAATATGAGGAAGAAGTAGTGATTCATTCATTTACGGGCTTATAATGTCCCAAAACCACGATATAATGATTGGAGACACCGCACAGGAGGATTCCAGAAATTTAGACCATCTGGGTTTTTTTTTAACGCGGACAGACATTGCATAGACATTGCACAGTACACGGGCCTTGACATTTCGCCCTCATCGAAATGCAGCCGCCGCCGCCGCCGGTGCCGCGATTCCATTCCGCGACCTTCGGATCGACAGCCGAGTACCGTAGCCACTGGAACACCATGGCGGCGGGCCGAAAAAGAAATAGCGGTTGTGCAAAGCTGGAATGAGAGAGCATTTCACCTTTACATCCCCTTTTTTTCTTGACCGAATACCCCTCTTTCCTTTATGAAACAAAGTATAAGCTTGCGGAATCTGCTCAATGTTTCGTTAAGTACACTCGACAACCCCTACACGAGTCGGACTTTTATAATGTGCGACTCGCAGTTCTATTCGCCCAATATTTCGCATATTTCTAGCAAAAATGTTCCGTATGATCGTTCCAACAATTCCATATGCTTCCATAAGGTCAATGCGGAAGGATATGTAAAATATACGACAACTATATGCAGTGTGTTTCGCCTTCCTATGGAAAGGTATTGAATTATTGGAATATGTAGCGGAACGTTTCAGTAGGGATACCTAATTCTGAGTCTCTAGTTATTCTGCTTGTTTCCGTACTTGCAGTAGGTTCTTTCCATACGTCCAGAGGTGAGACATGCCACCTGATTTCTTATTTACCTTCGCGAAACGCTGCTGCGGTGGTGTCCGTTAACCAGTGATGCATAACGAACAGCTACAGCGTTGCACGCTGCGGTTGCGGAGAAAGCTTTACAAGAAAAGGATAAACTCGATGCTCGCCCGTGCAAATTTCTGTCGAAAGCTCGTTGCTTCATCCAATATGCGGGAAATTTTCATTACGCAGGCATGGCAAGAAAACAGCTTGTCAACGTACTGGTAATTTGGTTCTTTTGTAGAATAAGCGAAACGATTATTTATGGGATGTTGGGAAATATTTTTAGTAGCTCTCATTGACTACTGACACATAAGGAGATGTTTGTTTCTGACAATGGATTAGTCATGCTGTGCCCTATAATAGGCAAGGTTACTCGTTTCTCCTGAAAAAGTGAGCGATATTGCCATATAGACTGTCACCGCGGCCTTCCAGTACAACGAGTGGAAGTTGATTTAGCCGAGCTGATGTTTTTTTTCTTTACAGCTGGGCTCAAGGATGGGGAAACAGAGGATATATCTACATGTCTCGCGACAAGAACAACCAGTGCGGCATCGCCACCGACGCATCATATCCAGTTGTTTAATGCATCTATTTCAAAAGCCAAGAGTGAAATAAAAACTCGAAGCTGTATCCCTTTATGCGTGTGCTTTGACATTCTTACACGTCAACTTCACCCACTGTTTGCCTCCTGAGATATTGAGAGTCTTCGCCATTCGATTATGTCACCGCGCTGGCCTTCACAACGTTGACCATATGTCTCACAAAACAACCCTAGATAGAGAATTGTAACTTGCTGTTTAAGATTACTAAGACATTTTAGTAGTTATTGGAAGTGTTAACACTCACAATTCCCACCCACGGTTCTGCATGATGAAATTAGATGAGGTACTTTATAGAACTAAATTACCCTCCTATGGTTGTTGAGAAAGAACGTGTCTTTTGTAACCTACACCGTTATTGCGTGAAACCGCCAGAGATTTTCATAAGAGGACTACTCAAAGCGCTCCTTCATCCATTACTTCTCCAGTCAGGTGTCTAATGAGGGTTTACCTAGATGATCTTCGCACCGAATTTGCGTCAAACGAAAAGAAGGGAGAGGGGCAAACAGCTTTTATGAATGCGAATAAGGATCCTTGTAATAATGATAATTTCTGGGATCTTATGTCCCTGATATGAACCACGATATGGTTATGATGATTGATTTCCGTTGCTTTATGTCCCAAAAACACATATAATATTGGGGGACGCCGTAGTGGAAGGATCCGGAAATTTCGGCTGTTGTTGTGAGCGGGCTCTGACATACAATAGACAGGCCTCGGCATTTAGCCCCCTTCTAAATGCAGCCCCCACCGCCGTGATTCAATCCCACGACCATTGGATCGGCAGCCAAGTGCCAAAGCCAGTTAACGACAATGGCGGAGCTATTGTTGTTGTTGTTGTTGCGGTTCGCTTATCCTGCCTGGTGAGTGATTTCATAATGATGCAACCCAAGCGGTGAAAAACTCCGGAAACTTTTCCGAGACTGTTCACTTTTAAAAGTACGTTTCTAAGCCGTTCACGCTTAGTAGGATTGATTTTATAATAATTTGTCCTTTATAGTATTGACGTGTGTTTCTTGTTGGATCTGAAACCTCAAGATGAGTGTGGGTTTCGCGTTGGGCGTAACTCATGTTGGTGTGGGCAGTTGCCCTGAGATCTCAGGCCTACTGCCTGAGATCTTCTGTCTGTCTACATTGAGGTTTCAATGACAGACAGTCTGCATTGGCTATTGTGACTTCTTGCAGTGTGGGACATGTTCAGCACAAGATGTCAAGAACACAAAAAGCAAATTTAAATACACGAAGCCTTAAAACAAAGGACGACAAACGCAAGCTCTTGAACGACTGAGTTCTTCCTATCTCTTTCGCCTTGTACAGGACTTCTTGATGTCGCATTACAAAAGAGCTCGACGGCTCATATCGCCAAAGCTTTCAGACCATGTAGAATCACATGGGAAGATGAAGGCTTTAACTCATGAAAAGATCCCTGAAAATGATTAAGAGCATGGCATGTCGCTAGAACAAACTGTTTCACAACTGAACTTGTCATTGCTGCCGTCCTGACGAAGACAAAGTGCACTTGTCGGAACATCGGCTGTAGTGGTATTCCCTGTTCTTCATTGTGTCCAATGACCTTTTGCTCAATTACAAAAAACGTTGTTAGATAAAACTTCGTAAAGCAATAAGGCCCTTCAAGCGATGCTGTTTCCATCAGTGTACTGCGGAGAAGCGTGAAGACACCGCCGCAAACTTTGGGGCGGCACGTCGGAAATTGAGCGTCGATCTAGCATTGATATGAATGTATCGATTGAGGTCGCTTAGGGACCCGCATGCGTGAGTAAGTGATAATGGGGCAAGAAAACAAGAGGTGTCCCTGGGCACCTTGTGAACCGCACCCAGTTCTTCGGAGAAAACGTTTCTGGGCCAGCTGCTTTTTTAGATAACGAATATCTCATTTTCTTTTGTTATCGCTTTCGTTCCCTCTGTGAAGGGCCTCTTGACCTTCTCAATATGGGTTGCTGCGAAGAAGCAGCGACTGGGTGACCGCATTTTCAGAGTATCGTGGCGGAGCTGTCGGTATCTTAAGGACCAGGAGACAAGACAAAATACCGAATCACTGGATTCCGAGCTGTTTTCTGGGGCGACAATTCAGCAAGACTAGAAGTTGGGTGCGTTGATAGAACATCATGTGAAAGACTTACAGTGCACTAGCGAAGGAGACAGAGGAGAGAGGACATAACACAAGCGCTGGCTCACAACTGGCGATGTATTGACACATGCACAATATTTAAACGTACATCGAGTGCGACACCATTGTCGCCATATCATCCTTAAAAAATGCTATATATGACGATATGAGGAATGGGGCATATGTAGCTATATATGGCACGTGTCCGTAAGTGGTCATATTTGCTCAAGTCATGATAGAAACATATGCCACAGTGCCATTGTGGCACCCGTTAGTATTTGCCGGCGCCACGGCGGTGGTGTATAGTGTTGTTGCCAGCACTAAATGTGGCGCAAACAATTAAAGGCGATGCAGGAGTAACAAAAATTGCTGAGGTGAAGACTAGTTCTATTATGGGTATTTTCCAAATTAACTAAGCTTATGCAATCGTGCATCTCGTTGTAGCTCTTATAGGCTCGCCTATAAACACTTCACACTCAGGTATTTAATAGCGTTTAAAGATCCCGAAGCGGATGGCGTAAGGGAGAAAGATGCAGGAGTATGTGTAGCAGTTTGTACTAGCTGCAAGAAATGTCAATGTCTCCTGCTCATTTTTACTTTTGTTATTATTTTGCTGAAATCTCCTGTCAGTCATCTTTTCTCTTGGCTGTACATGCGCAACAACCTATTGTCACTGAGTTCAACACAATTTAGACGCATTCCTCAGAAATCCTTTACGTGCTTCTCTTAGCACTTTTAAACTAACAGCTGAGGTGTGGGTGCGCCTGAAATTCTAAAACGGGTGCATGAGGGTCATCTCGGTACAACTAAGTGCAAGTCAAGAGCAAGACGGCTGATATATTGGCCAGGCCTCGACAAAGATATTGAAACTCTGATTGAAAAATGCCCAATTTGTAGAAAACATGCATACAGTCAACCATCGAGCCCCTGATGATGCGTCCAACACCGACAGCCCATGGGTTTCGAATTGGAGTCGACATATTCCAGTACGCAGGAAGGAACTACTTGTGTGCGTACGACGCGACTTCTAACTATCCCGAAGTAGAGTTGCTGCATGGAACCACGGCCGCTTCAGTGATCGATAAGCTCAGGGCAATTTTCTCGAGATATGGTATCCCCCGTCGAGGTGTGCACGGATAACGGGCCCCCAGTTTTCTTGTCGCGAATTCTCTCAGTTTGCGAAGGCGTACGACTTCCGTCACATCACGTCAAGCCCTCATTTCCCAAGGTCAAACGGTCTTGCGGAGAAAGGAGTTCAGATCGTAAAACGAATTCTAAAAAAAACTTCCGAGGCTAACGAGGATTTCTGGCTTGGTATTCTGGCTTACAGGGCAAGTCCCCTGGAGGACGGCCGGTCCCCCGGAGAGCTACTTCAAGGACGTTGCCTGCGGACCCCACTGCCTGATTTTCGAGAACAGCCAATGGTGGTGGTGAAGAAGCACAAGCAGAAAAGCATCTGTCGTCCATCCCTCCCGCTCCTACAAAAGGATGATGTGGTGCGCATAAGGAAGCGGTCATGGTCACGCAAGGCTACAGTGGTGGCACCAGCAGGACCGAGGTCCTACTTTGTCAAGACGGGAGACGATAAGGTGCTACGGCGAAACCGCCAACACTTACAGAAGACGAAAGAGTATCCGCACCACGCATCGTCAGACGACGAGATGAGTGACAGCTCTGATGAGGAGACAAGTGCATCTCCTGAAGCACAGTCGCCGTCAGCGTGCGTGGTACCGCAAGCGACAGTATCGGGGCAGCCTTCGCCAGTCTTAAGAAGATCGCAGCGGCAGGTTAGGCCACCCGAACGCTTGGGCTACACAGGAAACTTTCAACAGATCAGCAGACGACTGTGAATTGTTTTTTTCAAGTGAATTATTTCTTGACGAGGGGGATGTATCATATCTGCTTGTGCGCGCACTTATGTTTGGTTTGAGCACAAACGTGTCGCTGTTTCATTTTGTGTTATCTTTCTTCCCTTCCTTTTCACAGTAACCTTCTCTCCCTTTATGGCTTTAAATGTGATACAATAAATCGATCACGGGTGGCTTCCCTCGGCACAAGCTGGCGTCCTTCACTCGGTCAGTCGTCATGACTGATACAATAATGTTGCTATGGACAACAAGGACGACGACGACGACGACAGCTCATGGTGACAGAAACGAGAACGTTAGAAAAAAAAATGAAAACAAGAGCGGAGTGCACGAACACACATCTGACAACGGAAGTGCTAAGAAAGCTTTATAGCTCAATACTAACTGTTACCACTTAAAATATGGGACTTACGCCCATTTTCCTGGGTGTAAGTTCCCTCTGCTCGGTTATGAGGTATAGTGGACGCTGTGCTTCTTGAGAAGCAGGAAAAATGTCGGGGCTCTTGCTGATTATACGCAACGACATCAGGTTTTAGCTGGCTACTTAGCGTTCCTGTAAAAGCAAATGTCATAGGATGAACCTACTAAGCAAGAGGAAGAATAAATGCAATTTAATAATAATTTTATAATAATGCCGCACCAATACCATGCACGAGATGGGTATGAGAGAAGCCTTAGCGGAGCGCTGCGGCAATTTCGACACTTGGGGTTCTTTAATGTGCTCCGACACGCAACAGCACGCTGGTCCTCTTGCATTTTGCTCCCATAGAAATTCGGCCGACGCAGACGGGATTCGAGCTCAGCAGTGACGTGTCATAACCACTGACCACTGGGACGGGCAATAAAAATTCCTCTGTCACAGGTGTCGGTGTTAGACGAAAGTGAAACCAGTCTTCGCCAAGCTGCGGAATGCATATACGGCAATGTGACAAATCGAGGGATGGGAGATAGTTTGGCCGCTCTGGACACGTGGAGAGGTTACACGTAGACATCACTTCACCCCGACACACTATAAGGATCCTCGAGAGTTTTGCACAAGGGAAAGTTCTCGAACGAATCATATTGCACCGGCGACACGGAATTAAACGCACCAGAGCCCTGCGCACACCTACCATAAACTGGGAGCGTCCGCAAACGGTGACACCTCGTAAGCGAAACAGAACAAGTTGCCATGCAGTGGATCGTTTTGTGAACACAGCCCACTGCAGCGAAAGGCGCATAATTTACTTGCGGACGTGCGTCTTTGGATTCCTGGAGAAGTGCGCGTCGCAACTCAACACACCTTGCCAAACAGAAAATTTTGTAGCGACCCCGGTCGTACTTTGCCTAAGTAACGCGCCGTCACGACGCCGCCATGCCCCTATTTCCCGCGGTAACCGAGGCGCGAGGACCACTGAAGCGCTGACTGCCGGCGCACATTAGCCTGACAATATGCTTCGCTCTGTTGTTTCTGGATGGTCGTACCACGGCAGTAAACCTAAAGGAACGAAGAGTGCAGTGAAAAGGAGGCAATGTTAATTGAAGAGTAATTTTGCTTGCTAAACACCATTGTTTTAATCGGTCGTCAGTAAGATGCTACTTCCTGGAGCAGTGCGCGTATTGAATATATAAGGCCAGTCGGATCCCCAATATGAGCAAGGTTGCGGTAGTGTATCGGTAGCGCTACCAGCTCCTGTTGTCGCATCCCAACTGAATGTGGGTCAGAGCGGGTGGTACTTTATCACTGTGAATGTGTTTTCGCTCTTTCATAAGTCTACTTCCGTTACGCAAGTACACCACTGGGTGGACCCCGGCATAAAATAGATTTGTGTTAAAATGTTCTGGGCCTTTATTAAAAATGTATGTTTACTACCAATTCATTTATTGCGCTACGCTTCTACCCTGAAATTTAGGCGGCAATGCAGATGTTTAATGTAGCAACACTATAGCACGCTATTGTTTTCAGGAGTAGCAGGAAAGAACCATATCACGTGGTGCTCAACACGGCATGATGTCAGCATGCAGTGCCACTAAAATCCTCTTTCGACGCGTATATGCATGCTATGCCAAGTTATGGCCAGGAGAAAACTGGCCGAGCCAAGTTACGTCATCACCTGCTTGTCGGCGCCCTATTCGAAACCCGAGTTTTCTCCTGTTTAAAACTGACCTGGCCAACTCCCGAAAGACTCACTTTGTCTGCCTCGAAGATGAACTTTGCCCAATTCGGGCGCGTGAGGTCGAAAGATAATTATTCTTTCACTTGTCGTGGTGTAGAATACGTGTATTCCCGGCAACTCGTGTATTCCCTGCAATAAATGAATGTTTAATTTTTCTAAGACACATGAGTGTCTGCACGAGTCTCTGCCTTCCGTAATACAACGTTATGACCTAGTTTCGAAAGAATCGCCGACCAAATTGATTACACCCCGCCAGTCAATGTAGTGCTACACATAAGCTGAAAGGCAAAGGGCAGAAGGTTAGAGGACATATTGACATTGCAATTAGGGATCGATAGCTCCGAAGCGTAGGCCTCATTCAACCGAGGAACACAGTATGTAATCCTACAAAATTATGCTCACCATTCACGAGTAATGATCCTGCCAAGTGCGCAAACTTAGACCATAGCCACCGATCAGTGAGATACCTTCGTAGATTATAAGGTTTTAAGATGGCATAAGCTGTAGTGTACTACGGCGTCTATGGAGCACAGTTTGATATGAGATTTTATCGTTAAGTCCTTGACAAACCCTGCATGACTTGAAGAAGCAAAATTATGTGAGAAATGTTTCCATTCTAGAGGTAAAAAGAAAGAGTACTTTGCAATGCAGTTAGAAATACCTTCTGGTTAACCTATTTCTCTTTCAATTGCCATTCGTTCTCTCCTTTTGTGTCATCTTATGTACTTCTGAAACATTGTATAACCATCGTCTAAGTTCTTGTCATTTGATAGACGACGTTGAAGCAGTCCAGGGTATTGACCGGCAGGTCACATTTCTTTTTTAACTTGGGAAGAGTAGCCACTCTGCAAGCCCTCATCTGATTTATGTACAAGTGGATGTATCCGCGCTAGATGGCACACAGAAACTGTAACATTTGGGCTAAGACGAACCATATTCGAGCAGGCCACGCACGAATGTGTTTACGGGAGCGTCTACAAAGCATTTTTGGTTAAGAGTCCAATTTGCCTGTCTTCGAGTGTCGCGCAGGTACCGCTCTTAATGTGCTTGTCGCATGTTGAGTGTTAAGCTA
>CM023486.1:46958581-47247988 GCA_013339685.2 Hyalomma asiaticum
TGTAAATTGAATATACGAGACAGCATAAAATCTGTTAGACGAAACTAAAATCGTGTCAGCACTATTTAATAAGCATTCTAGGGAAGGCGGTGCCAATGGGGCCTAATGGCACTGGACTAGCCAGAAGTACTTTTTTGCTGGGTGTCATAAGATGCGGTGTGTATATACAGTGGGCGTGGAAAAAGGTGGAAAGTAGGTAGAGAGGTGCGTTGTGCCTCCCCCAAAATATTTTGTTGGTTATTTTGACACCGAAACACTCCCTCTATGTACGCCCGTACACAATGGCGCTATATCGCTCCACTTTTAAAGGGGAAGCTTCATGCGTCCTCCAACTTCTTTCCTTTCTCTCACGCGGTCCAATGTTCATGTCCCGGCTCTGCGTGTTTACCGGGCTACATGCCGGCGCTGCGAACACCGAGTTCAATTTCGCGACTCGGCCACATGGGGCGGCCATCCAAAGATCCGCGGCTTATGTGTTTCCGAGAGCAGAACAGCGGGCTGTGCCTACCGCTTCGCACGTGTTTCTGCGTAGAGAGAGGCAGCGTGCGTGTCGCACAGAGATAGATTATGCGGACGCACCAGGCTTCGCGAACAGATGGCGACGAGGAATTAAGATGCCCGTCGTTGGCGGACAGCGTGAGAGATGGTCGGAGCAGGGAAGCTTGCAGAGAGCTCGGCGCGTTCCGAAGAAACTTTCTCCTTAGTAAATAAACGTAGCGGCACATTAACGAAACTTATGCCATACTTTCCGGCGTTATTTCAGATCTTAGTGGTCTTTTCTTTCTGGAAGTTCTAGACTTCCGATGAAGCTTCCGTGAATTTTCGCGCTCGCTTTGAAAGTTGATACAGTTACAAATATTAGTACTAATTACATAGCAATTATACAAAATTATATATAAGTATTCATTTCGGAGCGCGTCTTTGGTGTGAGGATTTGACGTGGAGCAGTAATCAGATCAAGTCACGTTTTGCTAGCAGAACGCGTAATAGTGGCGGTATTATACTAACGGTATAATACTAACGGTGCTCTCGAGTTATGCTCCCTTGAATTGTCCGGTTATATACAGCTGCGTTTCGGTTAAGTACTGCGAAATGTCACGTGGAAGGCATGTCAGAGTCCTCCTAACACATCGACTCTTTGTGGGCATAACCACGAAAAGGCTGGAGTAATTCAGGAAAGGTCACATGCGATACCCTGACGCCTTCCTTTTACTTAGTCCAGGACATTTGATTAGCAATTTTGCCCAAAGAAGAAGAAAGTCCTGTTTAGACAACTTCCACAATGTCATGATATTCTTCCTAACTCAATCTTCACTTTCCATTGAGAGGACTTGAGTGATATTTAAGATAGAAGAGGTGCAACAGGCACAATATTTCTGCTTGGCGTCATGATTTTGCTACTTCTGAAAGCTCATTTCAGAGCTCCCCTGTTGTGGTCACGTTTCCATTTCCAGTGAGCCACTCAAGACTAAAAACCGGACGTCAAGTTTATGGTGCCATTAATGATCACCTTTCAGATGACAGATCCAATGAATCCACATATTGGTATACGTTTTAAGCAATCGAGATATCTTAGCTGAAAAATTCGGACAGGCTTCTTTCCTACACGTTGAATAGACATATTTTTTAGAATAAAAGGTCTTTCTTTGGCGTACAGATGATACCGCTAATAATAACAACATTCCTTGTATAACTAATCTTTGACATGTATTATGTACAAAGGCCTCGGACCAATGATATGCCCAGTTTTCCTTATGGCTGCCACGAGAACAGCCACAGCGTTGTTATCGACCAAACTCCTCAAAGCATGTACGGTTTTCAGAAGCAAATGAAATTTTCATTGATGAGGACGCGGCTAATAAGAACGGGATGGAGTTACACACTCCTCTTGCCAGCATGGTGGCCCTTCTCTTCGCTGTATATTTCAATTAGACGAACCACTATCAAAAGGGATTACACGATCTGATGGTTGTGCTTCAGTTAAATGTTGTTGCAGAGTGGAACAGTTACTGCCTATTTCAAACGCGTTCATTACTCTTTATATTTGGTAAAAGGAGCTCAACCATTCCTTGCTCTGAAATTCCTGATTAACTAAGTGTTGTTCAAATATCGCGTATCACAAGTGTTTGGTTTCACAGGCTCGACCATTCTTTCCGCGTAGAAAAGGATGAGGAAACAGTGTGAGCTCATCTGCACGCGAGGAAATCTGGACGTACTTCCGTGGCTCAAACAAACTTCTAATACAATATAACTTATTTTTATCTATGTACAAAATTCCCAGCTTGCAAGAGAATTATAGGGAAATTCCGCTCATGGTTTGCTCGGGACGTTCCAAGAGCAGCAATGTTTACGCGGTGGATATTGGGAAACCTTTGAAATGTGTTTACGCATCTCCTATATAAGCGCGTTTTTTAACTCGTGCCAGCAGCGCACGAACTTCAGACATAAAAAACGCTGGGGTTTCCCATACTGGAATTTACGTTTACAATCGTAGATCCGTACGACCGACAGTTAGTAGGATAGAGCACGCCCCAAAATTATAAACATTGCAGCGATATTCCCTGCAGTACATTTTCACAGAATAATGAAGAGCTGACAAGGTGTCGACACTTCAACAAAAATTCGACCCGTCTGTATTTACAATGCGAACAAAACAAAACGAGCTAACAGTTAGTGTTTATCCAGTCACACTCACTTAAGCATAATGTGTTTATTGGTGTATGATAGGCACCAAAGAATTGTTAGTCCCATAGTTATCCCATATGGGGAAGCAATGATGATTGAATGAGAAAGCGCAGCTTGATGCTATTGCTTAATAATTACAGGGATTTTAAACCGCTAAGACCACGATATTGTTATGAGGCACTTCACAGTTGAAGGCTCTAGAAGTTTCCACCACCTAGTGTTCATTAAAGTGACCTGACATCACACGATGCGAAGGTCTGTACGATTTCGGGTCAATCGAGATGCGACCTCGGGTCGAATCCGTGTTTTTCGGTTCAGCAGCCAAGCACCATAAACACTACATCCGCGGTGGCACACAGCGTTGATGCTCCCAGAACTTCTTTAGCAGTCCTAATGCACAAATAAGGAAATGGATTCTCCCACCCAGCAATGGGAATCACGAAACTGCGTAAAACTAAAAGAAGCCATGTTCTACTTTGACGACATTAAAGTTAGTAGGCTTGCCTAATTTATACCCATCCGACGAACTTTCGCACTCAATTCTGAATGCCCGAAGCATTGTGTGCGAGCATGTGTGAGCGTGCGTGCGTGCGTGTGCGTGTGTGTGTGTGTGTGTGTGTGTGTGTGTGTGTGTGTGTGGTGTGTGTGTGTGTGTGTGTGTTGTGTGTGTGTGTGTGTGTGTGTGTGTGTTGGCCTGGCCACGTCCTACATGCCCGAATCTACATTATACGATACTGTACCATCCGACACGGCTGTACTCCTAGCCTCATACCCTGTACAGCATGATGTACAGCAAGATCACCTTTTGGAAGATTAGTACTCCACCGTGCAAAATCTGCTAGAATTCCCGGATTTTCATGTATGGAGTTTCACGTGACACTGATGTGCTGAAAATGCTAACCACTACCTGTTTTCTCTCACGACCGCTACCTGTTGCTGAGTGCTGCAGAGCGGTTGTTAGGACCTGCATGATGTAATTCGAGGGAGTGTGGGTCCTTGCCTCATGTGGCTATAGGAGGGTGGCTTTTGATATGTAGGTTTTAGGATATTTTGCGTGTGAATGCTACTTTTTGCTTCCTCAAATTGCAGCTCGTAGTAGGAACATTAACTGAACTGAAGGAACTCTGCCCCCGGATGGCTACTCTCTGGAAGCGATCATTGTGGCCCAAGCAGTGAAGACCAGCTGCTTATGACTGATTTACTGTAAGAATTATTCTTATTGTTACTAGATGGTGACAGCATAGAGGGCAATAAATGAGGTAGCAGCTTGGAAACTACAACCGAAAGGGGCAAAATGCCTGCTGGCTAAAAAATGAAACGAATAAAGAAAGGCAAGATTTAGGTCGGGACATGAACGGAAGGGAATAGAATGGGTTCGGCGTAAAGCTTGACTAGTTGGTAGAGATTCATGAGGCAAAGAAAAAAAAAAACGTTTGTCTAGCTGACCCGGTTACAACCGAATACATAGGTCTAGACATCCTACACAGACGGAGTGACCTCCTGCTCAGCGATAGTTGACGCGAAATCTTATATTCAAAGCCGTTCTCAGGCACAAAGATGAAGTTTAGACAGATCCCTCTACAACCGAATTTCAGCGCTTGCTAAACCACCAGGACTTCATCTCCCGCACACGCTAGCGTCGGAGTCAAAGTTAGTGGTTTTGCTAGGAAACTATCGCTCTGCAGATGCCTCGTATGGGAAGTATGCACTCGAGACCTCAGAGGTCACGGAAAAGAACAGCGCAAAAAGACAAGGACAACACAAGGAACGACCAGCACAATCGCTTCAGCGCTCAGAGGTTACATAATGCGCTCAAAATGAGCAACTCCGGGAACTGCAGGAAAATTTTTCGATGTAGCATCGATGGAACAGGCGGCCCACGTATTAGGACAGTAACACGGCCTAAATGTTAAAGTACTGTTACTGAATGATGCATTCACCTTCTTTCACATTCGTACACTTTGAGAGGTACGAGTAGTGAAGAGGTATTAAAAAGCACAAAGGACTGTCTTCCCTCTCTACGTAGAGGGGAGCTCTTTTAATTAGCTCTTCCATTTTGGGACAGCTCTGGGCAGCTTACACTGTGGCGTGTTCGTCGCTGTCAACCCGCATAGCTCCGATGTCACACGCCCGTTTCCCGCCGCAGCTATTGACTTGTCAGCATGCGTGTACTCGGCCATTCGTCTAGCTGGGTCCATAGCGGAGCTCTTACAGGGGCCGAAAAGAGGGCAGCTGGTAGTTTCTTCGATTGCAATTTTCTAATTTTCTCTAATACTCCCATTTCTGCCTCTAATTTCTCTAATTTCTACCAGTCTGTAACTAATCTTTCATAACCTGGCCAGAAGCGACCGCGATACAGTCTTTAAGCAGATTGCTTCCCATGTTAACTACGACTGGTTGAGAATGGGTACCCGGTCAAAGAATGTATATGATACTTCAAAGGTAAATCCTCACACGTCATTGGCAGCAGGTTGATTATGCGAAAACAGTTGCACGTTGAAAAAAACACACACTGTTATTACGACGTTTCCGCCCGTCTCGCTGGCGAAACGTCGTAAATGAAGTGTGTTTTTTTTTCTTTTTCACACACACACACACACACACACACACACACACACACACACACACACACACACATATATATATATATATATATATATATATATATATATATATAGAGAGAGAGAGAGAGAGAGAGAGAGAGAGAGAGACGGTGCGCCTCCGCCAACTATCACCATCGTCATCAACGCTAGCTCGTGGCACGCACCGCCGGCTTCGAAATGAACGCGTGGAGCGGCATCCGGCAGTCGGCGTTGGGCTTCGGACGAGTAAAGAACATTGGTGGAACGGCTCTTGTGACCATCTCTGGGAATCTAAGCTGGCCAGAGGCTCAGAAGCCATTCCCTGAGCCCACAATATATATATATATATTATATATATATATATATAATATATATATATATATATATATATATATATATATATATATATATATATATATATATATATGAATGTATAAGTGTGCCCGCTGCGCAAGTGCCTTATATCGCTATAACATTTAAATCGCATCAATTATTATCTAAGTTGTTACTTCGAAAATCAGGTGTACTTGTTGCTTGAACATATAATGCTAGTCTGATGCGTGCTATTGTATAAAATCACCGACCATCATGTTTTTTCCTGATACTTTTCCACTTCATCTACATCTACTCACTAACAAAAACCAACAAATTACGGGAAATAAACTGCCTCTTTCAGTGCAAGTTCTCTTCGGAACGTACTAAGCCCCGATTTCAAAGTGTTACCTTTGAGTAGTTTTAGATAGTCTTTGAAAATTCGCTTGTCTCTTGTTATGATACTTTATTAATGAGCCTTTGCGTTGTCTTGTGATCCACATCCATGAAGTGTTATCACGTATTTTATTGTGCCTAATTTAGCTCCTTTGTTCATTTCTTATGGGAGGCCCTCCGACAGTTTTTACTCCTGCGCCCTCTACTGCAAATGCCTCACTTCCCGGTCTCGTAGGTGATAGAAGGGAAATGCAAGCACAAGTCCACCAAAGGCCGGCCCATGTATCCTGATCCTAGAATCCTAGAACCCTAGGTTTAGGCACAAGAGAAACCAATGAGCGAAAGGAGGCGCTGGGGGCCTCAGTAAGGGGCAAGTTTAAGGTGCAATCGCTTCCAGGAAACGTCCGTCCGCAGTACAACGAGGGGCTCCGTAAAGGCCGAACCACACGTACGCTTCTAAGACGCGTGCGATGCGCGTGCGCTTACTTGCGCGCGCTCATTCGCGTAACTGCGCATGGTACACGGCGCAGGCGCACCTGGGCGCGTCTAGGCGCGGAGAACAAGCCCGGCTTGATATCCGCGCTCGATTTCACGCGTCCCACACGCGTTTGGAGTCCTGTACACGCGCAACTACGACGTGGCTTTACTCCTGCACAGTTCGATTGTTGTTCTTTGCTTTTCATGCTTATTAGCAAATGTCTATGCATTAATGCATAGACATTTGCTAGCGTAATTGCGCAATTGTAATACAAGCGTAATTGTAATACAATTACGCTTGTACTCGTATATATATTTTGGACCACTGTTTAAAGACATTTAGGCACACTAAAGCACTTAATGGGCTCGGGTGCCTCCCGTCACCGTGGGTGTGGTTGCACTCCGTCGTGCGCGACATATCGTTCACCTTGCTACAGCGTGCACGACGCCATCGAATGCGCGCTAGTGTTCGTCTAGCGGTGCTTCGTGGTGTGGAGTGGCCTTGTGAGGCACCACCTCTGCCACGCGATTGTGGCGAGGCCTATCGCGTAGCGTGAAGTATCAGTAGATCGGCACGAAGCGGTACCTGCTACGCCGGCGTCTGCATAGCCGGAGTGAACGCGCGCTGGCGCACGCGACGTGCGGTTGCAAGCCACTATTCCGCGCCAGGCGCGGCAGAGTTTCGCGCGTCGGCGCGTGCGTGGATGCGTACAGAAGCGTACGTGTGGTTCGGCCTTAAGGCGCGCGACCGAGCCCGCCTGAAATCGGTCGCGTACAGCTCGTAGCTAGCGGCGTTCATCGACGCGTCCCAATACGGGCGAGCGACCGCTTCGCGGCCGTGTCGGCCGGCCACGACGGCACGCTCTTGAGTTACGCCTCGATCAGGGGAGTTACGGCCGCGGTGGTCGAGCAGATGGCAACAAGGTGGTCGAGCAGATAGCCGATAGCAATGAGGGACCCGTCGCGTCCTGACGTGTTCACCGACACGCGAACGGCAGCCAGGACGTTCTCCTAGGGCTCCATATCGCGAGAAGGGGCGGGCAGCCTAGGGAGCGAGGGGGCCGCGCGTATTTATTTACACGATCAAATGATTCCCGGACCTCTTGGGGGCCGATGTGCACACGGGCCTTCCTAACGCCGAGTTTGCCCACAATCGCACGCGAGGTCTCACGTACCGCGGCGAACGGGGGCGGAGAGACGAGGGAGCATCGGGACCCGCTTCTCACCTTCAACGAAATAGTGTCACATTATCAGCTGTCAAGGAGGATCCTTCCACTCCTCGCCCCAATTTCAACAGACCGCAGTCGTCGATACTCAGGAGATGCTCCAAACGGGGTCCTCCCCTTCGAAGGCTAGACTGAGTCAGTAGTCGCCGACGCGGAACCGCACTATCCGGAATGCGGTGAAGCGTACTGTTCGTTACATCGCATGCTCTCGCAATGCCTCGCGTTAGGCGACCCGGAATTCAAAAGGGACTGGACGGAAGCCCTGACGAGCGGTGACCACCAGACCCAACTAAGGGCCGTACAGAGGGCCCGCGAAAGGGCGGAGGCTCACGGCCTTCCTGTCCCCGCCGGCACCCTCCCCTGAACAAGGGAAGGAGAAACGTGCAGTTCCTGAGGGCATCAATAAAGTTTTTCAGTCAGTCAGTCAGTCAGTCAGTCAGTCAGTCAGTCAGTCAATCAATCAATCAATCAATCAATCAATCAATCAATCAATCAATCAATCAATCAATCAATCACGTAAGTACTTTATTCTATAACTTTTGTAATAAACTTGAAACCTGACCAACAAAATCATAGGTATACTATTTATCCGTGATCACATTGTGACCAAATCAAAGAAAATATTGTGCTCCGGATATTTAAAAAATTTCAGGCTGCAGCACAGGGACTCTTGCTGAAACTATTCCATTCGAAATTGATATTATCTCCTTGTTTTCAACAGAAGCAAACATAGGCTGCGTTCAACCAGCCCCCGCGCAATATCGCACGCTGCACCGTAAGAGTGCTTTCTTTCTTCTGTTTTTATGGCTATTTTTATTTCTGTGGCGGGCGAGTGTGAATGCCGTTGTACAGAATTGAGCACGCGCTCCAAGTGGACGTAAAACGATAAATTGTGGACACTACCTCCTGTCCCAGAAAAATTTAGCAAGTTTCGATAGGTGATTTTGTTCGTAAAATAGACCTATGGAACACACAAGGTGCAGTTAACTACCCACGCAGTATTGCGCAATCGATTTTTAATTAACGCATCGTTAAAGGCGAAAGCGCTCTCTGAAGAAAAAATTGGCAGATCCCCTTGCAGTGCGAATCAAGGAAATGCGAAGCACGATCAGGAACGTAAAATGGATTTGCTTTGTTGTCTGGCTATACGAGTTTGGTACATATGAAGTTAACGAAACGGCCGCAACAGCACCGTGACTGTGGCATGTAAACCATGCCGCTCATACACGCATTTCATGATTCTAACGTTATGGCCTGTCATTTACGTTCGTCATGCAGTCGTGTTGTGCCACAGCAATTTTGGTATACATCCTATGACGAAACGAGTGGCATGTAGATCATGCCGCTCATGACATGCATGTCACGATTTTCATGTTATGACCTATCATATGATCGTCATGCAGTCATGTGCCAAACCAATTTTCGTATACATCCCATTAAAAAAACGGCAGTATAGCGCCAGGATTATGGCACGGTAATCATGCGGTCATGACATATAACATGAAAATCATGACATGCATGTCATGATTTTCATGTTATGACCTGTCATTTATGATAGTCATGCAGTCGTGTTGTGCCATAGCAATTTTCGTATATATTCCATTAACGGAACGGCCGCCCGAGCACCAAGACTGTGGTATGTAAACCATGCTGTTCATGACACGTGTGTCACGATTCTAATGTTATGACTTGTCATTTACGTTCGTCAATGCAGTCATGTTGTGGCATGCCACTTCCGTATACGTCCCATTAAAGAAACGCGTGGCATGTAAATCATGCCGCTCATGACATGCATGGCACGATTTTCATGTTATGATCTGTCAATTATGTTCGTCATGCAGTCATGTTCTGGCATATTAATTTTCGCATACATCCCGTTAGCGAACGGCCAGGAGAGCACCAAGACCGCGGTATGTAAATCATGCCGGTCATGACGTGCATGTCATGATTTTCATGTTACGACCTGTCATTTATGTTCGTCAGACCGTCATGTTGGGCCATACTAATTTTCGCATACATCCCATTAGCGAAACGGCCAGGAGACCACCAAGACCGCGGCATGTAAATCATGCCCCTCATGACATGCATATCATGATTTTCATGTTATGACCTACCAGTTATATTCGATAGGCAGTCATGTGGTGCCACACCAATTTTCACATACATACATCCCATTAGCGAAACGGCCAGGAGAGCACCAAGACCGCGGCATGTAAATCATGTCGCTAATGGCATGCATGGCATGATTTTCATGTAATGACCTGCCATTTGTGTTCGTCAGGCAGTCATGTTGGGCCATACTAATTTTCGCATACATCCATTAGCGAAACGGCCAGGAGAGCACCAAGACCGCGGCATGTAAATCATGCCGCTCATGACATGCATGTCATGATTTTCATGTTATGACCTGTTACTTATGTTCGTCAGGCAGTCATGTTGGGCCATACTAGTTTTCGCATATATCCCATGAGCGAAACGGCCAGGAGAGCACCAAGACCGCGGCATGTAAATCATGTCGCTGATGACATGCATGTCATGATTTTCATGTAATGACCTGCCATTTGTGTTCGTCATGTAGTCATGTTGTGGCATACCAATTGTCGTAAACATCCCATTAGCGAAACGGCCAGGAGGGCATAAAATCGTAAGCGGCTAGATAGATAGATAGATAGATAGATAGATAGATAGATAGATAGATAGATAGATAGATAGATAGATAGATAGATAGATAGATACGCTCAAACTCGCCGAAGTTCGCCAAGAAATGCTTCGCATTTAATAAATTGAATTTGACTGCCTATGTAAGCAGACGGTTCTTTTAAAATAAAGAAAGGAGAAGGACCTAACAAACATTGTCTTCATTATTCAGAATTGTGCAGGCATTCATCGCAACGCTGAAGCTTGAGTTCATGGCACCCCATTCTTAAATGTTCTTTGCGCAGTTTATTAGGAGCTTGCTCCTTTTGCTGGGGGTTATCTCTTGTCCGTCGCGCCGTATCGACTAGTTCTCATTGCTACCACTAGAGGTACAGCGCTCACTAGATGGCGCGCCGCCGCTCAACGTTGCGCTCGCACCGCGCATGCTCTAGTTAGAGGGGTGACCACTAGGGGGCCCAAGAAGCCAAGGCAGCGGCGCTGAGAGCTCGCAACGCAGCTGCAGGGCGGGCTTGCCGCCAAGACCCTGCGGTGAGGGCTCGCGAGGCCGAAGAGAGACGCCGGCAGCAAGCGAAAGCCACTACCAGCACCGAGGCGGCGACAGCGGCGAGGGCTCGCGCAGCCAGAGCAGCACGGGCTCGCCGACAAGCGAACCCGCAGGCGGCAAGGGCTCGCGAGGCCGAAGCGAAGCGGGTGCAAACACCAGCGGATCCCGAGCTGAGAGCCCGCGAAGCAGAAGCGTCGACAAGCGGACCTCGAAGCGGCTCGGGCCACGTGGCACAACTCTCGTGTCACGTCTTTATATGATGATGATTGTGCAGATGTACAGAGTCTTTACTGTTTACCGGATTTAACCTCCGGCGCAAGCTCCTTCATCATCATTCACTTCATGGATATGCCGGGATTTATTTTTGGCAGAGAATTAAAGATTATTTTCTCGTAAATGAATAATTATTTCCTCGTGCATCCGCGATGCTACTTCATTTCGATTACGAACTGATAATCGGGATTTTATGAGCATTCGCAAGAGGTAGTCTATAACGCTGAGGAACAGCGAAGGGTTGGCAACTTTTCTACGTAAAGCAAGTTCATCGTTTCCTTTCATTTGTTGCAATTTCGGCGGTCATTAACACTAAGAATTAATGATAACTATGGCAGCTCTTTTTTCTTTCTTTAAAGGGCGTATTTTGCGACGCCATTTACGTGTAGGGACGGGAACTTTACAAGTGATTCATTATAGGAAATTATGTCTGGCACAATGACGGCCAAATCAATCATCGAACGCGACTCTGTACTGCCTCAAATTAACCGGCAATTACGCAAGCTTCCAGGCCGTTTAACAAGGAAACAAAAAAAATGTAATAAAGAGACTGATCCACTATTACCAGAGAAATTTTCTGTGAACGCGGCCCAATACATGTGTAAAAAAATGAAGCTTTTTAATGACCTTCATATTCATCAAAGGCATCTGTGCGATTTCACAGGAAAGCACACGAAACATTTTGTGCTCCTGATGCCACATACAAATTGCACGGGAACTTCTTGGGAAGTTGGTGTTTGCATAACATTTCTTCGGGTTACGCTGAAACTAGAAATGAAAAAAAAGAAGCAGAGGAAACAAAGCTAGCGGTACACTCACAACGGTTGGTTTTGATGGCACGCTTCCAGTACATACATAGAATTACGTACACGTCCATGCGCAACGCATTATTATTATGATTTTCATCATCTTTATCCTCCTCTTCATCAGCCTATTTGAAGCCTACTCCAGGATGAATGCACCTCTAAACTATTTCCGATTTGTCCGCTCGTGAGCGAACTGGTTCCACTTTATGACTGCACAATTCTTAATTTTATTGCGCCTTAATTTATTGTCTTCCTCTGCTGCATTTTCGCTCTCTTGGTATCGATTTTTTAGTTCTTAAGATACACCTATCATATGTATTCCACATGGCAAGTCTTGCCCAGGGTGCCATTTCTTCCTTTTATTTTATATAACCATGTCATTGTAAAAACAGACAAGAGGCGAGTCATCAGAGGAAAACACAAATGCCAGTACCTTCAACTGTACCAAAACCATTTTTCGGCATCACAAAGCGTGACACTTGCTGGACTAGCACGTGTTTGGCCAGAAGTTTCTAGCAGTTCGCGCGAACGTTTGTTCTTGATTCTGCCTGCGATCTTGACATTAGAAAGGCGTGGTTCACCTAGGTTTATTATGCGTTTATAGGTATATAACTGGATGTATATATGGAAGCCTATCTAAGCAGTAGCGAGTTTACAGTCATCTTTATGCCCTCTCCCTCTTCTCTTTCCTTCGAGTCTCAACGGTATCACAAGAAGTGATCAAAAATATCACATCTACTTCCTTGCTCATGAGTGCTCATTTTTAAACCCTCTCAACCCGTTTCAAGAAGAGGGCTCGCTTGTAGATGAACAAATAAATGCGCGCCAGGGGGGCTATCGGAGATGGCATTTTAGCGAGAGCGTTCGGAATCGCCGCACGCGATTGGGCAGCGCCGCTCCGCTGTCGTCATCCGCGGGGCGTGCCCACGGGACACCTTCCTATAACCACATTAGAGAAGAGAAACTGTACCGTTGACAGTGCAACGAAAAATAAAAGTAGCGGTGGCGTCCTAAACTAAGATACACGATCAAGAGATGGCACTGCATGTACTATCATCATTATTGTTTAGATGCAACATGTTTGTTTTGTTTTTGACGCCTACGCCTTCTGGCCTTATTGAGAGCCCCTAGCAGGAAAATTTCAAACTAAAATATGGGGCTAGGTTAGTAGTTCCACTCTACGCGCAACTTGATGGAACACGCCGCGGCTGGTTTTTTTCGCCACCTGTAGCGACTTGTGGAACGTTGAACCTTCCGGGGCCCCGAGATTTCGGTGTCGTCAAATTGACGTCAGTTCCCTGTCAATCATTTTCAAACCGAGCGTGTCGTCTGCTACGCGGAGAACGATTCCCGAGGCCGCTCGCTCAGCGAACGGTTTGCGAACGATTTACGAACACTTTGCGAACACCGGCCGCGGCAGCGGCTCCGCTTGGATTGAAACGGCGGCTGCGGCTGCGCAATGTTGCGTCACAGAGGGAAATGGCGGTCCACTTGGGCGCTGAGTCCTCGCATTGTCGTCGCTGAAATAGGACGCGGAGCAGCTGGAGGTTCGCAATGTATTTGAGGATTTGACAGGAAGTGAATTCCGGCGTCAATTTCGCCTGTCGAAGCGAACAGTACGTTGGCTGTGCGCCGAACTTGATCCCGAGAGAGAGAACAACTTTATTTTAGGAAAAAAAAAAAAATCCTCCCCGCCACCTCCTCTGCTCGTCTGATAGCTGGAGTTGTTTTCCAGGCTTGAGTCGCGATGAACGGTGTCCCATGCTCCAGGCGAGGGAATGGTCAAGAGATCGGAAATTGGGTGCCAAAGAGCCCGTGGAATTTCGACGGAGAGAAAAGAGCTGCGCATGTTGATGTTCTTTGCTCCTGGAAGTTTCCAGCGCGCTGTCGGTAGTGAAGAGTTTGTCGGGCTTTCACAGTTGGGGTGCACCTCCAAAAATGCGAGAAGGAGCTCCCTCTGCCTCTGAGCACCCGCGGGCCGAGATGCACGTTTTTGTGCGAGGACATGGCAGCAGCAGACGACGACACGAAATTTAGATATGACGCCACTTACGCGCACGCTTCTTGTTTTTCGCGCCCGCGACACCGCTTAGCGAACCTGCAGAGAACGATATTGATGCTTAAGAGCGTGTTTACGTCTGAGAAGAAGAAAGCACCGTTTTTAAAAGGAGCAGATTTCTTCATTTCTCGGGAGAAACATTTTGGCTTTCAGAAGCAGACGACAAACGGAGTACGTCATCATCCGAGGAGCGCGCCGCTTCTCCATTGGCCGCGCCGGCCGCGCTCCTCCCATTCTCAAAGCATTGCTCAAAGCTATCGCGGACCACCCACTTTTTGACGTCAGTGTTCGGAAAGCGTTCTCGAGCGAACACCCGATCTCCGATAGCCCCCCAGCTGTTATCAAAGCCAATATCACTTTATATTGGAAGTACCCAAAAGGTCATAGAAAAAGGCGCGTGCTTGACTTCACTCGCCACTGATTAAATGATGGCTGGGCATTAGCTGGTGCGAGTGTACTCACTAGACAGGCAAGTATACGTTTCGAACAAGAGCGAACGAATTAGGGAAATTCTGCCCTCATCAAGGATAGCTGCTGCAGTGGCCTCAGTAGTGAAATACAAGGAGAAAAAAACGCGGGATAGAAACTATAGTTTAACAGGCAATGTCGAGGCCGCCATTATAAATTAAGAATTTCTATCTGTACTGCAAGAACAAATTCTCAAGTCACTGGCTTTATTCCCTTAAATTTACAAAGATAAAAACTTCACAACGCCTCCAGGATACCATCACCGCTAAATATAAGCCACATGATACATCATTCTTTTAATGGATCGAATTGCTTCGCAAATGGTTCAACATTTTTATGCTTCCCCAAAAAAGATGTGTCCGTCTCTGCGTCTTTCAGTTGCGTCAAACGAATGTCTCTAAAGAAATGCATGAACGATATGAACGCCATGTACTGACCGTACTAGAATGTAAAATAAGCAGAGCTGGTAAAACAAAAGCCTTCTTTAGGACAATGCGCAGAGCACAGAATGACTATTGCGCAATAAAAGAAATTTAGGACTTCGCGTAAACGTAATCCGAAACGTGGGGCAAAGGAGATGTGTTTCATTGAACGCTAAAATTTCCGAATGTTATGGACACTGATTGATTTCTTGGATTTAACGTCCCAAAACCAGCTTTGATTACGAGAGACGCCGTAATGGAGGTATCCGGAAATTTCGACCACCTGGGGTTCTTTAACGTGCACTGACATCGCACAGCATACGGGCCTCAACATTTCGCCTCCATCGAAATGCAGCCGCCGCGGCTGGGATTTGATTGTTATGGGCACTGAAATAGAAATCTTAGAACTATGTCAATGCAGCTTTATAAGTTTGAAGCAATTGCTGGAGTGGCAACCCTCGACGAATCTTGTCGTCAAGGGTGCAGACGGAGTTTGCCTTTAGTTCATACCAAATATCTTGCCCAACAAGCCAGGCAACATTCAAATTTCAACTATGCGTTGTGTTCTGATATAGGCCACGACCGCTCAATAAAAAAAAGGTGGCCTGCCGAGTGAAACTGTCTTCAGTCGGAACCAAGGAAGATAAAAAAAATTTTTTATCCTCCTTGGTCGGAACGCGTATGACAAGCGAAATCGCCAGACGCGACCGCAGCGGCGCTGCAAATCGGGAGCTCTCGCTCGAACGCGACAGCGAACGCTGACAGACGCTGCCATTGCGATGGCGGAGGTAGCCGTAGGCCGGCTGATGAGAGTACAGAAAAGGGTGTTTTTGTTTTATTGTGTTATACGTGGACGTGCTGACAGCTGGCTAGCCGCCTATGCTAACCGGTGGGAACGGGTATTCTTTTCCCGATGTTGACGCCATCGCAGAGAAAACGAGCGCTATCGCGTTGACAGGCAAAAAACCGCATTCGGCAGGCAGCACTATTTTTTTTTATTCAGCGGCCATGTATAGGCTATAGGCTCATTGAAATATAAAAAAAAATTACAGCATATCCACGGAGTGAATGATGATGAGTGGGCGAAGATCGGGAGGTTCATCGTAGATCTTGCCGAGTTCCGGATTAATTTGGTTAACCCGCACGCTACGAATCCTCATGGTTCAACTATGCACAAGTGAAATCTCCCACCGGCACTTCATTGCAAGTCAAGATCCAGTGCATATATATATATATATATATATATATATATATATATATATATATATATATATATATATATATATATATATATATATATATGGGTTGCCGGTGAACGCTTCTCCAAGGCGAGCAGTCGGTATTTCTCAATCAAGAAACTCGCTAGGAGACGCTGCTTGCGCCAACGTTGTCTCTCGCGGGTGAGGGAGCGTTCTCCTTCTTTGCGAGCTGGTAGAGCGTTCCTCTAAGAAAGAGCGTTTCCGTAGCCAACGCGCGCCTTTCGCTCTCTCTCTGTCTCTCCCTCTGTCTCTTACAAGACAGCAGAGGCACGCGCCGGGAGAGAGAGAGAGAGGCACGCGCCGGGAGGCACGCGGGTTACGCCTGACGACTGACGCCTGACGCCTGACGCGGGACAAGGTTAGACTAAGAGGAGCTTCGCCCCTAAAAACCTGCAGATTTCAAGCATTGTGGGAATCGGTGCCACGCGAGGCAGTCAACTAGGAAACTGCCTAGAACGAATTGCTCGTCATTCAGACAAGTGTTAGAAGGATTCAAAGTCTTTGTGCAAAGTGCATTGGTGGGTGCATGCTATACATTGGTTAACCAGGAAAGCTGACCGCACCGTGGCGACTGAGAAGTAGCTCATGGTACGACGCAACATTGGCACACACGTTACTGCAAGGAAGTCTGTTGTTGAACAGAAATGCACGCTACCGATGTGCGTATCACTAAAGTCGCTAAATCTCCCGAAAAAAAAATATCTAGGTACTTTACGTATCATAAGCGTCGTTCGTGGAACTATTCCTGCAGCATGAAGCAAAGACGGACGAAATCATGCCGAGCGATGGAACAACATAGGTATCGTCTATTATATTTCTCTGATAACGCAATTGACGCGCTTACCACAAATCCTCGCACAATGGGTTTATGTACCGTGTGGGAGGAGTCTCCGTAGCCTAGTGGTAGCGTGCTTGATTGGCACTGCGGTAGCCCGGGTTCGATTTCCACTCCCTACGCACTCCCACCTCTTAGCCACTTGATAGGCCGCCTTCTGAGTTGCAGCGCGCTCGTCTATGTGCTTGTATGTGAGTTAGTTTACATTCACTGATTGATTTGTGAGGTTCCGCGTCCCAAAACCAGCTATGATTATGAGAGGCGCCGTAGTGGATGGCTCCGCAAATTTTGACCACCTGGGGTTATTTAAAGTGAACTGCCATCGCCCAGTACACGGGCCTCAACATGTCGCCTCCATCTAAATGCAGCCGCCGCGGCCAGGATTCGGTCCCGCGACCCTCGGATCAGAAGCCGAGTACCGTAGCCACTAGACCGCTGTGGCTGGGCGGTTTGCATTCACATCGTTAAAACAACGCCAAAAAGTGAGAATCACAAGGCGAAGAAGGACACTGTTTGTGTCCTTATTGGTGTTGTGATGCGTCCTTGTCGCTCTGTTTTAAAAATATGAGAGATCCCCAAAACGAAGTTTTTCGATCTGCGAGGTCATCCCATCTGCGTTTGCAGGGAGGCGGCAAAACAGGTTACTGGGTTTTTGCCATGTTAATTATGAAAATTACTCTGTCGCAAAGGAAGGCTGCTAAGTGTGTGTAAAATAGAATCATAAGCAATACATTTTTCTTTTCAGGCAATATTTGTGACCCTGTGTGAATAATTCTTGCTTTTTCGTTACGCTTGAAGTTTGACACATATCACCAGGTATGTCGTCAATGGCCATCTTTCGGTGACTTTCGGGGCCAAGTTAAAAATTAATTTTTTACGGGGTAGTGGTATACTTGTTTCCGTCAATGCAAGAAACGACTTTTTAATTTTTTCCACAAACAAATAAATTTTTCGAGAAATAACCAGTACATCAGCTGTGCCGTACGCGAAAGATAATCTAGCAAATTATTTAAATATCAGTCACTGATGTTCATCATCAGTGACTGTCCGCCAAATTTTGGTGTATAGCAAGTGAACGAGACGACGACTAGCAGTAAATTACCATCAAAGTGATTGAAGTTCACGAAGAAATGACTCGAACTTAAAACGCGTAGCTTTTTCTTATCAGGAAATAAATAACAGCTGAGTACGACTGACGTTATCTTGTGTACGAATTGCCGTGGCATGGAAGTTCCATCCCAGTACCACTAAAAAACATTCACTTCGCAAAGTGTCTATCACCACTACTGACCGTGTTATATATGCTAGACGGTTGGCGAAAGCACTGCTTGGTTTCTGCAACCTGCATGCTATTAATCAGGTCCTACGGTAATATGGCAGTGGCCAGCTTCGCATTTAGCAACGCAGCTCTTTAAGCCGGTGGTAGGCAGTGGAGCTCGGACAGAAAAATGGGATCATTGCGAAGGTTGCTCAAGGGTTCTGGTCTCCATTACGGAATATTATTTTTGGTACCTTGAAACCCGGGATACGGTTCCTTCTGATGTGAGACCGAGCGGTCCTTACGATTTCTGGACCGAAGCTGAAGCCCGGAAGACTGTCATGTGGCCGCGTTGAGAGTGCGAGGCCTAACAATCCCCGATTGTTGCACCAAGACGAAGGGTGCTTTCGATGGTTACTGGAACATCACGCTCGAGGTAATGCTTCACGGGATACCTTTTCACCGTCTTCGCCTCAAACGCAGCCGACCAGTGACTGCCGGAATCGCTGAAGCGAATCACGGAGGCCCTTTTCAAAAGGCGGTGCTTGGTGAGCGTGGCAGTCACGGAAGCGCTCGCAGCCCCGAAGGTCCCATAAATTTGGAGCACTCATCAATGCGTGAGTTGCGGGACATTCATTGTATGTTGATTCATTAGTACTAGCAGCTCCGAGAAATAGACAAAGAAGTATAGAAGAAACATGAGATATATAGCATCGCGGAATGATCAACTTAGCGCGAAAACACACGGACACGAGAAGAAACGAAACGGACAGGACGGGCGCTACTCGTGTCCGTGTGTTTTCGCGCTAAGTTGATCATTCCGCGATGCATAACCAACTAGCCCAGCAGTCTGTCCTACTAATGAGATTTATAGTGTAGAGATGACTGCAGCGTACGTATACAAGCATCGGATAATTTTTGCAAGGGTCAGAGTAGGCTAAGATAGGAGACATATAGAAGGTCAGAAAGCCTCGTGTTTACTCCAGCTGAGAAATGGTCAGAACAGAGGTACAGGAAATGATGCCTTGTCATTTTAAGTCACTGTAACCTGGTAAATGCGCACTCGAGAAGACGTTATGCTCTCTGGTAAGAGCACCGAACTCTGAACTATGCGTTCAACAAACCCGGAAGAGGTAACAACTGTTACCGCAGCTGAAGGAACGAGTCGACGAAAACCCACTAAAATCGAGGCTCCACTCTCGCATACATCTTATTCGCTTCAACACACGTGAGAGGCCGCTGTTAATGCAGGTGCTGTCAAGGCGACAGAAAAGACTCGGTTGTTAATAGTGGAGGAAGTTACTACAACAGAGAAACAGGAAAAGACTGAATATCCCAGAGAGGGCCCAACACATATGAACATCAAGGTTAAGTGCAAGCGAAAGATAGCAGATTCAGGTGTTTTACAGTGTTTGCCGATGAGCGCGCGATTCTCTGGTGGAAGCAAACAAAAGCCAGTGCGGTCCAAGCGAGGAAAAACAGAAGCAAGACCGTCGTTTGCGATGCTCATGGCTACAACTGCTCGAGCAAACGATTCCTCGAGCAGTTGCAGCCACGGCATCGCAAACGGCGGACAAGCGCGTGGAAGGTTAAGTTGCTTTCACTGCTGAAGCTCATCGCCGAATACGTGTCATGCGGTCAAATACGACAGACAAGTTCAAGACAAAAGGCACAAGACTAGGAATCCCAGAAAGATTGCGACCAAAAAGAAAAGGTCACCGAGGGGAAGGCGGCTGCTCCAGAACTACGCCATGCTTGCGTGGATGATTGAGCACAGGAAATAGTCCTCTCAGAAATCAGTAACCGACCGCACGGGCTCATCCAAGGCGACGCTCTTAGAAACACTGAGTTGGCAAAAGCGTCACAAGCATCGGTGGAAGATAAGAGGAATGAACCACCGGTGACACTTTGAGATGGATTGACCCGTAACAGATAGAAAGGAGCACAATTTACACGGAATTGTGTTGCGTTAGTCATTTTATTCGCTATCACTATTGCGGGGGCTTGGAAGATGCTGCAAAAGTGTAAAAAACGAGGTGTGGTGCAATCATCATCGCGGGGTAGTACGTTCCAATAAAGGGGATGTCGACACGGCCTTTAGCGTGGGAACGGTGGCTCGTCCGTCTCTTTACATTTTGGCGCCGATACTCGGGATACAGTGCATAGCATTGCAGTGCATTGCATACAATAAATGCACTTCTATACGATTCCCAATATGCGGCATTTGCGCACACACTTTCTTCTCTTGCACTCATCCCCATAAATGCGGGTGCGCGCCAAGCAGTTCCTCAACATGTAATAGCCATGCATAGTATAATATAGTAAGGGGGTGGGAAACGGAAGTGTGGAGGAATAATGCGAGGGCGAAGAGGAAGGAAATAAAAAAGGGAGAAACTAAAACATAGTATAGTCTTGTATAGCACTGTTTAGGCGCCACTGAAACTTCATATGCGCCTAGCAGATTTCGGCACAGCATAGCCATGCATAGTGTATAAGCCTGGGTATAGCAAGCATTGTCAGATAATGAATGGTAGCTTACCATTGTCTCTGAAGGGGAAAGGTATAAAAGCTGCATCTGACTGGTACTAACCTACGGGGCAGAAACTTGGAGGCTAACTAAGAGGGTTCAGCTTAAATTGAGGACGACGCAGCGAGCTATGGAACGAGAAATGGCAGGTGTAACCTTAAGGGACAAGAGGAGAGCGGAGTGGGTTGGGGAACAAACGCGTTTTAGGGACATATTAATAGAAATTAATAAGAAGAGATTGACGTAGTCTGTCCAGGTAATGCGAAGACAAGACAACCGTTGATCATTAAGGATAACAGAGTGGATTCCTAGAGAAGGCAAGCGTGGCCGGAGGTGGCAGAAATTTAGGTGAACAGATGAGATTAGGAAGTTTGCGGGGATAAATTGGGCCCAGTTAGCAGAAGAAAGGGATAATCGGAGATCTATGTGAGAGGCGTTTGCTCTGCATTGGGCGTAGACAGACTGCTGATGATGATAGCAAAGTAGCGGGGAAATAAGTGAGGGTGTGGAGGAAGAGTTCATGCGCCACAGAAAATGTGTATGTGCCAAGCAACTATTAGCATAGCCTAGCCTAGTGTAGTGTAGTATAATAAGGGCGTGGGGAAAAGAGGTGAAGGTAAGTAAGCGTAATGTGAAGGTAAGAGTGCTGGAAAGGAATAGGGGAGAAGGTAAAGCATGGCATTACGTTTTACAGCATTGTTTAGCAAGGCAATGTGAATGGGAAGTGAGGGTGAAAAGGACTGGTTTAAGCCGCACCAAAACCATGTTTAGTCTTGTATAGCAAGTGGTAGGAAAGAGAGGTGAGGAGGATCGGAAGGAGGAGAGAGTGCAGTTAATAAAGAAGTGAATAAAGAAAGAGGAATATGTAGAAAGAAACAGAGAATGAAAGGGATATAAAAGAAGAAAGGATAGAAATGGTGAAAGAACTCAATCGGCATTGGCAAGGTGCGGGGCTTGCTTGCAAGCTAGGCAGTTGACTCGTTTGGTACACGCGTGTAACTGGCTTCAGTATTTTTTCTTAGCATCTCTACTGCAACGATTTTAACCCGATAGCATTATGGAGAACGCGTCGCGGAAAATAAGACGTCGGCGTAGGCGTCCACAGCGTTAAAAAAAAGTCACAGTTTCGTCGCAAGGGCGAAGCAATGAATGCCACAGCAAGAAACTGTAATGCTATACGAAATGGGGCTCGCATCTTCACGAGCAATATTAAATGTAGCAAACATGCACTTGCTAAGTGAGCGCCTCCCGTGGGCAGCGCATGCTGGTACGAAGGGCTTTATACGTTGTGTGTCAGAAAGCTACACATACAAAGCTAGAGGAGGCGGCTAAATGAACAAACAGAAGATGAGCGCGAACTATCAAGTGAAGGACGCACGAAACGAACGCACAGATATACACCGAACGAGCGCGAATATGCTGTAACAATGGATACTCTCAGTTTGAACAGCGCTCCTGTTGCAAAGGTGGCCGCCGTTGCACTCCTCGCGCCTTCTCGCTGGCAGTAAAGAAACGCTTATCAGCGCCTGCGGTAAAGGGTGTGTATATAAGGCTCGCCGTTAGCTCCCGGAAGGATCTTCTCTTTGTGGCGTAGTGGTTAGCGCCACGCGCTGCGGAGCGAGAGGTTCCTGGTTCGAATCCACGCTTCGGAAGAATTTATCCGAACTATTTTTCTTTGCGACTTTATATATATACATACTTATACGGTTCATGACGGCGGCGACGGGGACGGCAAAAACCAGCCGAGAGTGTCCATATAATTGCTATCGCAATAAAAATTGGCAGCATATCTTTGCTTCTCTGCAAATGACGTCGATATACGATGGTCTTCGGCCGACCCTGATACGTAACACCCTCGCTTCTCCCCCTTCCTGCCTTTCATGCTGTTTCCCTTCCCTATCGCTATTCCCCTGATGGGTGCAACAGAGGTCCTGTTGAATTCGATTCGTTTCTTGCGATCGCCCCGCTCTCGTGCCATCTGTCGATTTAAAGACGGCTGTAGAGTCGCAGCTTCTGTCGGTTTGCTTTTAACGCGTAGCGTCTGTGACACCCTTTCTAACGTGTCGGGTTTTCATTGACAATAAAAAATAGGTCAATGTGTATTCTTGAATCAACACTACATATCATGGTTACGTACATGTTTCGTGTCTCAATTAGGCCTGAGGTTTCCTTCATGATGTATATTTTTGATGTATACGGCCCTGGGCCACCAGTGCTTCTAGCTCGCATGGTTTTGGTCGGCAGGTTGAATCGAGTGACAGACAGACAGACAGACAGACAGACACAGACAGACAGACAGACAGACAGACAGACAGACAGACAGACAGACAGACAGAGTTTTTCTCGTTTAGGTACCCAGAGAAAGGTTATCGTCTTTCAGAAGAACGAACAGGACGCCGAATTCGTCAAGAAACTACGACGCACTCTCGCCGGGGAAATCCATCGCTAACGCTTACAACGCATGTAGGCACTAGTCGTTGTGCCCAGCACCGCTTATCTGAGCATGGGTGAACAGCGTTGAATACCTGCGTTCAAACATGGCATGTTGACTTGCGCTTTAGCTCGTTGGCTGCTGCAGCTTTTCCCGTCATTAAAGATCACTCATTTCCGAGCGAACTAACCGAAATAACCAAGTCTGAAATGGACATCCACTGCCCCGCAAACAAGACGCCCAGGATTTTAGTAAAATCGCTTAAAATGACAAAAAAAAAAGAGGAAAACGTTGCGCATTAGAGCCTGTAAAGCGTGCTTTGCCTCGCTAAGGGTAGAAGTGCGGAAAAGCAACACAAAGTGACACCGGTGTGCAGATAGTTTGCATAAGCTGGTCATCGTGCCTCAACTGAGACAGCGGAGCTGTTTGGTGGTTAGCAACGTCCCATGTGGTTTTACGCTGGTTACTCAATGGGAAAAAGTAGGCCTGCTCTTGTCCTGGACCCACCACTTCCACTGTTGCCCTCAGCACCTTGATACATGTACGTGATAGTGATTACGCGCGGACCAATGTGGAAAAGAAGAAATGCAATAAATAAATAAATAAATAAATAAATAAATAAATAAATAAATAAATAAATAACAGGGACATTCACTGCTACAGGTAGTGGTTATGTGAAAGAAAATATAGAAGGAGAGAAAGAAAAAAAAAGTGTCCGGTTACGGAGATGGGAAAGGCGGACTCGCTTTTCTCCTCGACCAAGTAACCCCCATCTTTTGCACTCAGCAAAGCTGCTACACCACAGTGATACTGAAGCTGTCACCGTTGCCAGTATACGATTAAGGATAAAGGCCGAGCCTCACAGTTCCGATGCTTTTCGCAGTGCGGAACAGGTCTGCATACTTATTTGTATCCTAACCATTGCGGCGGAGGAGAATAGATGTGAGTGTTTCGTTGGGCTTCAACCGCATTTTTTTCTGGAAGAACAATCGCTTAAAAATTCATTGACCTGTGTATAAAACTTATATCCAAGGTTCTCCTCCGCGATATTTTTCTTGCTTCCTTTTTGCTTCAGAGAAATCAGTGGAGCAACTTCGGCAAATCTCTATAAAGGCATACTGGTGCTTACGTATCAAGAGGAACCGATACTTTTCAACTCTCTTGGTCTGCCACAAATTTTCGCTCCCTACTGCGAGGTGAAGAATGATTTTGCTAGGTACATGCCACTTAGACGACAATGCAGAAATGCCTTAAGCTGTATTCATGGAAGTACACCGAATAAGGCAGACAGCTAGGGAGTACGTGTCAAACACATTATGTCTCACGTAGGCTTCTTCGCTTTTTAACTTCGGCAACAACGGGTATCCAGTGACACAGTTTCGTGAAGATCCTGTTTTCCTACCCCCTCACACTTGCTTAAACGCCCAAAGCATCGGAACTCTTTGATCGATCAATGAAGCTTACGTTAAAGTCTCACTGATTCATTATGAGGGCGTACATACGGCACATTATTCATTCAGGGTTCACTGAAGCTAATAGATGATAGAGGTTTTTGCTCACAACCTTCAAAGCGTCTTCATTTTTAAACTACGTGTTTCGTTTGGAAGCCAAATGGTTAGCGACGTATGTGACAGACATGAAGTAGTGTGTATTCATTGGTCGTGCGGGAACAATATAGCACAGGCTTCCGAGGTATGTGAAGCTTCAACGTCGTACGGGACTCGCTAAGTGTATGCGGTCTATTACACGTACTCACGATATGCCCTTTTACTGCTTGCCACTAATTCCTTAGGACCCGGGCAATCCACACCCTTTATTTGAGCAGCTTACAAAAATGCGTCAGCATATCCCATACGTTATCGATAAATGCGATACAAGTCAACCAATAATAACTGGACATGAAATGGAAAAGCAAGGCAATCGCTGGGCTCACATTGAACGAATGCATTGTTGTTTGATGTTAATCTTTTTCAATTTGTTGCGTTGAATGTTGAATCGGTAGAACGGTAGCGGAAGCTGGGAGCAAGCTAAGAAACAGCGCGAAAAGAAAAAAAATATGTTATGAGCCCCGGAGCAAAAACCGGAAATAAATGCAAGAATGGCAGTGCACAGCCTCCATTTCTCCCGCTTTTCATCGTTTAGTTTGTTCACTTCTCATGCTATTTATTGTGGTCATAAATTTCACACTGAGCATTGGCCATGCCATGTTGCATGTCGTTGGACATGCCGTTACAAAACATATCCTGTATGGTTACGGGAAAACATTGGCTGCGAGTTTGATTACGTACGCAGCAATGCTGCAGCACTGTCCTTATACTCGCCATTGTGGTGGCCCTAACAGCTCCGCTCGATGTACAGCAGTCCCCTTATTTGCCGCTTAGAAACACTCACCAAAATATTTGTCCGTGTGGACTCTACAGCACTACGCTTAGCAGAGAGAATTAAAGCGGGATGCATGTCAGTCACGCAGGAAACAATCTCGCTGTGCAACAAAGGAGCCCTGTACCTCAGCCACGTTCCCGACTCGAACGTAATTTCCGGCGCGTAGCGGGAAAATCTGTTGTCCGCGAAAACGAGACGCCGGTGTAAGCGGGCGGAAAGCGCTGGTTTATGCCTAAAGAAGCTTCTAAGGAACACCGAGCAGGGAGATGGGTTATGGTCATTGCTGAACGACGTGGCGCTCTGTAACTGGGCGCGCGTTTCGGCTAATGGTAATGCACCACGAGTTTCAGGTACACTTACGGATAACACGTATGCTCCCGAACTGCCGTTTCCCAACGTTCTGCGGGCCATCTGCTTTGTTACGGCGGGGAGGGGGGACTACGTGGGCCCGTTTACGGCGCGGTTTCCTCAAGGGAGAAGAAATGATGTTTCGCTATTTCCTGAACGTGGGTGTGCGTGCGCGTGCAGTATGCAACGTCTCTATCCAAAGGTTTCGCTATGCTTAATGTTAAACAGGGGAGAAGACTGGCTAGTCAGTTAAGGCGGAAGAGAGAAAACAAGTGCAGATGTTATAAACACAGCGATGGTTCAACCACGCGTCGGATAACTTCGTCTACGGTACTCGTTTACATGACTTTGAAGGCGAACTTCAGCCACTGCAGCTAATTATACCGCAGTGTCTGAAACGAGCAAACGTCATCGCCAACAAAAGCGAATAATTTTACAAGTCAATTTGAAGCTGTGCGGCCACCTTTGCGCTATACAAGATTGCCGTTACAACCGGTATAATAGTTATGTTCCCATAACCTACAGCCACTAGTAGGCAGAGCAGATTCATACTATTATGAGAGACAGAAGGCTTTTTTACACAAGCAGCATAGTGGAATCAGACAGACAGACAGAGAGAGAGAGAGAGAGAGAGAGAGAGAGAGAGAGAGAGACTCCTTGTTGGAAAAAAAGGTTTCTGCCGGCGCGTGTATAGCCGCTGACATGTTGATGTATGGTGATGGGGAAGGGGATATAAATGTTGCAGAGAATAGGGAAAGAAAAAAGAGAAGAAAAGTTGATGTGAAAAGCCACAGTGAACCTGTATCTAGCATTTACAGGTGAGGTGTACAAGGAAATCCGTATGGATTTCCTTGTACACCTCACCTGTAACGGGTGGATGCTAGTTTTTTTCCTTTCATAAACGTTATTCCACCTTGCGGGTTTCCACAGAACTAATTTGCCATGGGCATTTTGTACGAAATTGTTAAGCAAAATTTTTCTGATTACGCCAATTTCTCATAGGTACTTCAAAATACGTCCAAAACACATCGCTTTTTTAGATGGCCGGGCATTGGGCCTAATATACTCTACAATCTTAATGTTCCTTGTCAAATCATGTCCATTTATTCCCCGGAAAGTTGCCCCTTATTCCGGTACGCGGGGCATTCAAGTATTATATGCTCTACTGTCTCTAACCTGCTGTCTCTAAGCTACTGTCTCTAAACAACCCATTGGTCGGCATAATGTGAAAACGTTCACTGCATCGTGGCTGAAAAGAGCGGCAGATATTCTGACAAGATTAGATTGAAACTCAGTGACAGGAGTGTCGCGTTATACTGACGTAGAGCTGCGCATGGATGAATATATTGAATAAGCTGGGTGTGTTAACATCCGGCCATCGATAAAGCTAATGCGTACTAAATCCCTTTGTACTTAGCGTTGGCTATGGTAATCTTTGCTAATATCTTATAAAGTGCCACTGAGCTACTCCAGCCTTTTACACCGTATCCGTGCCTCTGGCTCTTTTTGTCAGCCGCTTCCAACTATCCGCTGTAGAGCGGCAAATGAAGCATTTTTTTTTTCTGGTCAGGCACCGTCTTTCATTCATTATATGTTCGCTTTGCATCTGAGTAACTGTGGGTAATGGGATCTCTGGAGAATTAATCCGTCTATAAGAAACCTTCTTAGAAACGCAGAAAGAAAGGGAAGTGAATATGCGGCTTACGCAAGCGTCAAGCTGCGTCATAATAATCGTCAACTAGAGTCGTATTGTTCTTTTGTTACGTTATTGTTTTCACGGTTATTGTTCTTTTGTTACGTTATTCCATTTTGATGCTAAGGTGGGGATGGGTAGTGTTATCTTAACGATCTGCAGTTATTGTCTCGTGAATTTTAAATGCGAAGCATTTCCTGGTGAACTTCAGCAACTTTGCCCGTATCTATCTATCTATCTATCTATCTATCTATCTATCTATCTATCTATCTATCTATCTATCTATCTATCTATCTATCTATCTATCTATCTATCTAATTACTTCTCGGTTCACATGGCAAACTCCAATATTTGGGGTTTGCTCATGATCTACGGCGGAGCATCAGAACCACTCTACCACGAGAGCTGGCTATGCAAAAACTGGAAAGAAGGGTACGAGTGGTTGATGATCATGTTATGTGTGATAATTCATGAGGTGAATAAACTCACAGACTGGCTATCTGTGTCATGATTAAAGATAATAAAATTGCACGTGGATCATGCCCGCATCCATCGGCCAGGGATGTGCGCGTATGGACGTTAACCTTCAGAGGCCATATCAACAGATGAACGTAGCAAAAAGAACTCTCTAAAAACTACGACGAGGTTCATAAGGAAATTTCAAAGGAAAACGCAAATAGCATTTATCACAGTAAGGAATAATTTTGCCGTAAGGTCATCATAGCATGCGATTTCATTTCATCATAGCAAGGACATTTTTTTTTTGTCTTGAGTACGATTGATGAGATTATGCTTACTAGAAAGCCTTCTCATTAACTACACGGAATCTACCTAACGAACGCATCTTATACGCATCAACCACTCGTACCCTTCTTTCCAGTTTTTGCATAGCCAGCTCTCGTGGTAGAGTGGTTCTGATGCTCCGCCGCTGACGCAAAAGATGCGAGCTCAATAGTGGCTAACGCGGTCGCATTTCGGTGGGGACAGAACGCTGGAGGCACCTGTACATTGCGTTTTCAGTCCACGCTGAAGTTGCTGATGATAGCCCTAGTGGCGCAAGGTTAGTGAACTTGATGATCATTTGGCTGGTCCGGATTTGTCTCCCGCACACACGCATTTCTTCATGGTCCTAGTATTCGGAAAAACTCCTCGCAAAGCATTGCGAGTCCCAGCGAACGCTTCTCAGACTTTCTCAAGACGGTAGCAGACGCGGCACACGGGGCCTCGCCATGACGCCGTCTTTTGCTACACTGTATACACCATGCACAAGCCCGTAGGTTTGCAATACGCTGCCCATCGGTTATTTTTTCGACTGGAAATCCGGCGCAGCCCACAATGAGGGATCGGCCATGAATGTTCCGGCAGGAGAAAGGGTGACAGCAACATACACACAAACACAGAAAAGATAAAGAGAGGGAAATAGGCGAAGGCGAAAGCTAATTGGAGAGTTTTGAAACTAATGAGGTATTTTTGAGTTTGCATTGTGTTGATAATATATGAAAATTATTTTACAGTGTCAGTTATGAATTACAAAAGAAATTGAAAAGTAACGGAGAACTAGGACATCTAGTCTAAGAAAAAAGTGTCCTATAATGGAATCAGCACGGAAGTCTCTTGAATCCCGCTATGAAATTAAATGTGGCATCCCATATACATCCTTCTTGCAGTGCACGATCCACTGCCGACGCCCCCGGTGAGAGTATTGCGGTTGCGGTAAACTCCAATCCAAGTTTTCGATTAGGTGTTTGCACAAACCATTTTTCTTTCTTCTGTATATCTACCGCATTCTATTGGAAAATGTTCTGGTGTTTCCGGTTGATCACAATAGGAACATTGAGGGGATGGGGCGGAACCATACCTGTGCGCATAGATAAATCGACGGATAAACCACCGGACAAATCGACGCACACCACACTGTTTTTGTCTTCTTTTCCTTCTGCATAAACACGCTTGACCGCCTGCTTCAGTTCTGCCATTTCAGTAGGGGGCTGAGGTTACCTGCGCAAGAGGAGAAAGAAGCTCGCGTCCGAAATGAGATGGCCGACTCATTAGTTGGAGCATCACTTCAAGGACCGATAATATCAGTTCTTCCAGTGGTGCAGTATATAACGACAGTCAGATATAGTATATAGTATAACGACAGATATATGCCCACAATAGAAAATTTTCTGTCCATAGAGATTCAGTGGCACCTATCACAAATTTTGGTCAGAATTTGGATTTAAAGCACCCATGGAAATCTAAGTGCCGTCTGTCAAGAGGAGCGGAAGTAATTCTCAGCAGATTTCCATGCTGTGTGCCACCGCTAAATATTTACTCACACAGGGCTGGTTTGGCGTTATCGCCCCTCTGCCTTTTCTGTCGCGAAATTGAAAACATAGAACATTGGTTGTTGGTTTGCCGCCGCTACAAATTCCTCCGAAAAAGACTTCTAGAAATTCCGATCTGTAAGTTGGGACTAAATTTAAAAGCTGAAATACCTCTGTCTTCTGATGCCTCAGCACTGGGATATTGCCACAGGGACGTCTTCGACGCTGTTCGTAATTTCATACAAATGACAAACTGTATACGATTTTTATTATTCCTGTTCAAAAAAAAGTGAAGCGTAAAAATAGACTACTCTTCTCGTCTGTGTTGTGAAACATAAATAAATCGATGAACAAATCGCAAGGTACGATTTAAAACAGGGAATGTCGCGGGAGCCAACGTTTCGACAAGCGGACTTGTCTTCGTCAGGGCGGCAACTGCCGCCCTGACGCAGTTGCCGCCCTGACGAAGACAAGTCCGCTTGTCGAAACGTTGGCTCCCGCGATATTCCCTGTTTTAAATCGTACCTTGCGATTTGTTCATCGATTCAAGCATCCATCTTCCCCTGAGCTTCTCTTCTAGTTTGGAAACATAAATAAGTTATTCTTCTGTATAGGTTTCGTGAATCATCTGTCTGGTTTGAATAGTTAAAATTCACAATTCCACTAATTAAATTTTCTCCACATCCTCCATTTTCGGTCTGGTCCTTTCGTCATTTCAAATCAAGCCATAATTATAACATGACTCTTGGCCAATCCCCCCTGGTGGGTAAGCGCCGTAGGTCTTTAAGAGCATCATCATCATAAACAACGCCGCACATTCGGCATTGCATAGAAGTGCACGAGCACTCTTATTAGCCTCAAGTAAGGATAATAGTTTTGTCAAATTCCAGACAAATTATGAGATCCTCAATTGCTTCAAATTTGAAAGAAACTCTGGTGCTGGAAATTCGCGCAGCCTATTGCTATGGCGTACCTCGTAATGTTATCTTGGTTTTGGTACGTAAAATCCTCGCTATTATCTACAAGTTTCGTACATGTCGGGTGAACAAAACGCGAGTTGTCAGTTTTCGGTACCATGTGTGTTGCGGACGCCAGGCGATGGGCGCCCATATTTCGATACTTATCTGCAAGTCGAAGCTTTTTCCTTGACATACATCGCCGAACGAATTCACACACATGTTGTTCGCCATAGAATTGAATTAGCTCGTAAGTATGCTCTCCGCCACAGACTTGTCGCCTCGTCCTATACGTGAGTCATGATTCGCTTCAGAAGTTTTACGTCCCGAAACCACGGTGTTATGAGAGACACCACAGTGGAGGGCTCCGAAAGTTTCGACCATCTGTGGTTCTTCAACATACACTGACATCGCAGAGAACACGGGCGTGGACATTTCGCCTCCGTCGAAATACAGCCGTCGTGACTGGGACTCGACCCCGCGAGGTTTAGATCACCATTCGAGTGCCATAACCACTAGCTAACTACGGCGCAGCTTCTGATATCTGTGAAAGTGACGTCATGTCTAAGGAGCCCTGCCTAAAAGATTTCCATAGCACTCGCGCAATGAAAAAAAAAAGGCAGATTCCACGTGCAGTGGGAATCAAATAAATGGGAAGCACGCATCAGGAACGTAAAATGAATCTGCACTGTTGTCTCGCTATATCGATTTTGGTACATATGAAGTTAACGAAACGGTCGCAAGAGCACCAAGACTCTGGCATGTAAACCATGTCGCTCATGACACGCATCTCACGATTCTGTCATTTACGTTCGTCATGCAGTCGTGTTGTGCCATAGCAATTTTGGTAAGCATCCCATTAACGAAACGAGTGGCACGTAAATCATTCCGCTCATGACATCTATGTCATGATTTTCATGTTCTTAGAACGTGTCACCCATGGTCGTCCTATATTGTTGTCTCGCCATACCAATTTAGGTATATATCAAGTTAACGAAACGGCCGCAAGAGCACCAAGACCGTGGCATGTAAATCATACCGCTCATAACATGCATATCATGATTTTCATGTTATGACCTGTCACTTATGCTTGTCATGCAGTCATGTTATGGCATACCAGTTTTGCTATACATCCCATTAACGAAACCGCCAGGAGAGCACAAAGTCGTAACCGGCTAGATAGATACGGTTAAAGGCGCCGAAGTTCGCTAAGGAATGCTTCACATTTAAAAAATAAGCCATTTATATGGGGATATGTGGAAACATCTGCTTTTATTAGCGCTTTTCGAGCAAGTGAACTACGCGAAGCCTCACATTCTGCGCGCCCACAAAAAGTTGTCAGGTTCTCCCAACACATGCTTTCCTCGGGTGACATTTGATTTCTTCAATGCAAAAAGAGACGTTTTGAATGACCTGTCTGCGCGAATGAGAATCTAAATATAGCGCGCTGTTGTTGTTGCCGATTCAATTGGATATTTCTTCAGAGGAAATGGATTTCGGGAAGGATACTTTCATGAGGAGTGAAGTGTTTGAAGGTACAGTAGTTTCATCGGTATTGCTACGATGCTTCTTGGGAGTAACCATTCTTGACAAGTCACTGTTGTATGTATGTATGTGTGTATGTATGTATGTATGTATGTATGTATGTATGTATGTATGTATAAGGGAAGAGGGAAGCGTACGGTCATCCTTCAAGCTGTGCGTCGACTGTCGCGGACAAGACCCCAAGATATTTAATTGAACAAGCACGATTGAACATTAACAAACGTGTCTGCACTTAACAGTGGAAATTTTTATTTTTCTTGTCTTTTACGATAAGACAGCTTTTCTTGCAACAAGAATTGTGTTGAAGATACGTTATGGTGACGATGGTGAAGCCTGTAATTTGGTGTCACATAGCTTACTCAACATGTACTTAACAATGTTTTACACTGGTGGGACAACATAGCTTGTTTGTCCAAAATAAACACAACAACACGAACGTCCAAGGAAGCATTCTGGCTAAACTGTTCCCCGGAGTAGGGGGCATTGTATCCTCGACGAGTAGCCTGCGTAATCGGTTTTAGGGGCAAAGCTCCTTATGGCCTAGCCTTGTCGTCCACGTCCGTCACGCTACACAAAACCGAAAGCGAAACCGAAGGTGAACACCTGCGCTACGAAAAACGAGAACATTGGTGTAAAAAACCGACTTTATGTGTACATCAATCAAGAGTATGATAGCACAATCCATGATACAAAGAATACGCCAGGGGGCGCTGCACTACAAAAATCCAGACCCTCAACTGAACCACAATCGCCATCATCATCTCTACCAGCTCGCAAAGAACGAGAACGCGCGCTCGCCCGCGAGAGACAACGCCGATGCAGGCAGCGTCTACTAGAGAGTATCTTGATAGAAAAAAAAACCTACTGCTCGAGGTCATATCCCTCGCGCGCTTTCCTTAGCAGGATTAACACCGAAATTGATCCACGGTGCCCGGACTGCGGTTCAGCACTCTACCACACATGCTGTGGCAGTGTCCTGCGTTACAGGACACGTCACTCATCTGCGAACAGGACTGGGACGAGGCCATCACGAATCCAGAACTCAAGCACCAGTCCGAGGCTGTCCAGAGGGCCCGTGAAAGAGCGGAGAGGCTTGGCCTCCCGATTCTGACATTGAGCATCCAGCGGCGAACCGGAGACCCCAGCGGGGATCCTCCAGCTCTTCCCTCAGGACCTGAATAAAGTTCAATGTCTGTCTGTCTGCTCGCACTGTACAACCGTTCACCGGCCACCCCATACAAGTAGGCACTGGATCTTGACCTGAAATGCAGTGTCGGTGGGAGAGTTCTCTTACGCGTAGTAGGACAATAAAGATTCGGAGCGTGCGCGTTGATAAAAGTAACTCGGAACTCGGCACGATCTACCACATGGGCGCGTAAGAACCTCATGAAGACCAGGAGCATGAATGACAACGCGTGTGTATATTTACATCCGTGAGTGGGCAGTTTCACGGGTGATTTGCTCTAACACCGAACGATCCCCCAGTGCCAGAGTTCTTCAATCATACCAGTTGCCAAACTGCGTTCCGAAATCTGGACAAGCCGACGGCCAAATCGGCGGAGGTTAGCAGACTGTCGCCCCATCTGGGAGCCGTAACTGAAAACGCTATACTCACCGGATCTCGGAGGCGATGTTTATTGCATGAAAATGGCGGCCACAAACGTTGGAGCACCGTAACAGTTGCTATCACGCGGCTAAAGACGGTCAAAAGAAAGGAGCAAGAGATAGAGACGCCTTACATTGCAATTCGCCTGCACTTGGATCGTCGACTTGCACCATACGCTTTTTCGCTTGCAGACGACACGTACGCTCTGCATTAAAGGCCTTCTGCTGCTGTGTTGACACATCGATGCTGTAGTCATGTGAACTGAATTCGGCAGATGCGCGCTTTGTGCTGGATTCCTAATGACACATCGACATTTCAAGACGAAAAATAAAGAATAATTATTCACCGAAAATCATCCGCTGTTCGAATAACTTTCTTGTTCTTTCACCAGCGGCCTCGGCAGCCGAACAGACGATTCCCTGCTTCTTTCGTGAGAGTAGTTAGCACGAACAAAACGCTTCGTGAACCCTCAGTGTTCGTGCAGAAGCAGAAGCGACGGCACAAGGTCAGTGAATTTCCTTGCTCTGCAGAAGACGCCAGTGCCGCCAGAACCACGGTGAAATTGACGGATGTTCTGTGTGAATCCATAAGGTTCGCTTCATTGACGCGGCGGAGCTTTCTGTGCTCCGTAACACAAAACGGCCACTTAGTAGTCAGTTTCTGTGTCGACAGATGGCGCGACAATCTGCTAACCTCCGCCGTTTTGGCACTCGGAGTGTCCGGATTTTGATACATGGGGCCTATGGGGAGTTTGGTAACTGGTATGATCAAAGAACTCTGCCCAGTGCTACACCCACTCGTCATCATTAGAAGATTTTTTAGGGGCGAAGCTTCTCCTAGTCTAACCTTGTCACGCGTCAGGCGTCAGTCGTCAGGCGTAACCCGCGTGCCACCCGGCACGCGCTCGCCCTCGGCTTTCGCCTCGGCGCGTGCCTCTCTCTCTCTCCCGGCGCGTGCCTCTGCTGTCTTGTGAGAGAGAGAGAGAGAGAGAGAGACAGAGAGAGAGCGAAAGGCGCGCGTTGGCTAGCCCGTGTACTGTGCGTTGTCAGTGCACGTTAAAGAACCCCAGGTGGTCTAAATTTCCGGAGCCCTCCACTACGGCCTTTCTCTCCTCTCTATCTCTTTCACTCCCTTTCCCCCACCCCCACGGACGCTTAGCCGTGCTCCCTACATGGGCTGCAGAAATTAGCGTATTTTCCTAACCAAACCACAATCAAATGCTCTTTCTTAGAGGAACGCTGTACCAGCTCGCAAAGAAGGAGAACGCGCCCTCACCAGCGAGAGACAACGTTGGCGCAGGCAGCGTCTCCTAGCGAGTTTCTTGATTGAGAAATACCGACTGCTCGCGTTGGAGAAGCGTTCACCGGCAACCCATATATATATATATATATATATATATATATATATATATATAGGCACTGGATCTTGACTTGCAATGAAGTGCCTGTGGGAGATTTCACTTGTGCGTAGTTGAACCATGAGGATTCGTAGCGTGCGCGTTAACTAAATTAATCCGGAACTCGGCACGCTCTACGATGAACCTCCCGAGCTTCGCCCACTCATCATCATTCACTCCGTGGATATGCTGTAAATTTTTTTAAATGCGAAGCATTTCTTAGCGAACTTCGGTGACCTTGAGCGTATCTATCTATCTATCTATCTATCTATCTATCTATCTATCTATCTATCTATCTATCTATCTATCTATCTATCTATCTAGCCGCCTACGATTTTGTGCTCTCCTGGCCGTTTCACTAATGGGATGTTTACGAAAATTGGCATGCCACGACATGACTGCATGATGAACATAAATGACAGGTCATAACATGAAAAATCTTGACATGCATGTGGTGAGCGACATGGTTTAAATGCCAACGTTTCGTTAATGGGATATATACGAAAATTGGCGTGCCGCAACATGACTGCATGACGAACATAAATCACAGGTCATAGCATGAAAACCATGATATGAATGTCATGACGACATGAATTACATGCCGCGGTCTTGGTGCTCTCCTGGCCGTTTCGTTAATGGGATGTATACGAAAATTGGTATGCCAAAACATGACTGCATGACGAACATAAATGACAGGTCAAAACATGAAAATCATGACATGCACGTCATGATCGACATGATTTACATGTCACGCGTTTCATTAACGGGATGTGCATGAAAATTAGCATGACACAACATGACTGCATGACGAACATAAACGACAGGTCATGACAGGAAATTCACGACGTGCATGTCATGAGCAACATGATTTAAATGCCACGGACTAGGTGCTCTCCTGGCCGTTTCATTAGTGGGATGTATAGGAAAACCGGTATGCCGTAACATGACTGCATGAAGAACATAAATGACAAGTTATGATATGAAAAGCATGGCATGCATGTCATGAGCGGTATGATTTACATGCCGCGCGTTTCCTTCACGGAATGTATACCAAAATTGCTATGGCACAACACGACTGCATGACTATCATAAATGACAGGTCATAACATGAAAGCCATGATGTGCATGTCATGAGCGGCATGATTTACATGCCACGGTCCTGGCGCTATACTGCCGTTTTATTAATGGGATGCATACGAAAGTTGGTATGGCACAGCAAGACTGCATAACGATAATAAATGACAGGTCATAACGTGAAAATGGTGACATGCATATCATGAGTAGCATGATTTACATCCCACGCGTTTCGTTAATGGGATGTATACCAAAATTGCTATGGCACAACACGACTGCATGACGAACGTAAATGACAGGCCATAACATCAGAATCATGGCATGCGTGTATGAGCTGCATGGTTTACATGCCACAGTCTTGATGCTCTTGCGGCCGTTTCGTTAACTTAATATGTACCAAAATCCGTATAGCGAAACAACAATGCAAATCCGTTTTACGTTCCTGATGCGTGCTTCGCATTTCCTTGATGCCCACTCCATGTGAGATCTGCCAATTTTTTCGATAGCTTCGAACGAGACTCAAGCTAATGTTCTATATATCGTGTCATAGGACACCATGTTGGGAGCTGCATATCTAAAAAATAGCAGACCTGGTAGTGAGCATATTGGTAGTTACGCTTGTGTTGTAGCAGAAGTCCTTTGTGTGCATCTGAAGCGTATGGAATCATCAAGCGATCAGAGGCGCCTCGGTTATGCGACTCTCTGCAACAAAGAACGACGGTCGTATTTCACATCTATTCGAGAGGAAGACGGTCTTTCGGCGCCCGTTTTTACGTCCGATTACCTTTTCTGTCCACGTAAAGCGCTTACTGCGGTCTTGAACGATAGAACCCTTAGCTCACTTTGACTTGCATTTCAGTGCTCGCTACGCGCTACGCGGCTATTTCTAGGCGAAGTTTATTATTTATTATTATTTGCTAGGTGGTACATATAGGTTCAGGCACATTATGCAAATAGAGCAGGCGAAGAGCTGCTGTCGAGAGGGGCACAGCACCCGCACCTTTTGGGAGAAGGAAGTAAATAGAAGAAGAAATATACAGAGAGAAGACAGAAAATACACAGTAAACAATAATGACAAATTTAGACACGAACAAACCGGAATAAAATTAAGGAATATACCCATAAATGAGAGGCAAAGAAAAGACCGCCAGGAAAGACTGGTTCCCGCTTCTTGCAAGATCGCGCCCTTTCGACACGACAAGTCAGCACATCCGAACGTAATAAGATTGCCATATCGCAAAGTATTTCGCTGAATAGGCCATGCTCAATGACCCCTCTCATTCAATCGGACGGTGTCGGGGAAGGGGAGGGGAGGGTTATACCTTGTTTGTGCCATTCGCTGCTTCTTTGCCAACGAAAGCACGAAACGCAAAGTTATGAGGTTATGGCAGAGGAATGGTTCCTATATTAAGGTCTAGTGGAGCAAGGCACAAGAGATAACGCCATAGATAATACTATGTTGCCTTGCAGGGCAAGCACAACGATATCAGGGCGGCAACGAGCTGTACAGATGCTCTCGCAGTCTCCGCCAGGTACATCATCATTTTGAGCTGGTAAGACTTGAAGTTCGCTCATTTGTTGGATCTATCTCGCCCCCCAGGGGGAGCGGAAAGGAGAACCGACTCCTCGCTTTAGGGTTTGGGACGAGGCTCGTTTTTATTGTGCAGCTGTTGTCTGCGAGGGCGCCCATGGCCCCTCGGCGGGGAGAAAAGGCCGCGGAGTGGGCGAAGTTGTTGTTGTTGTTGTTGTTGTTGTTGTTGTTGTTGTTGTTGTTGTTGTTGTTGTTGTTGTTGTTGTTGTTTTCCTCAACTCTGGCACGCGAACCATCACACCTTTGTTCTTTGTCGCCTGAGTAGGCCGAGTGTTGCTGCTGGTAAAAGAAGGACGATGGAACACGCGTGTAGAGGGGCCGTAACATGCCACGTCCTCCTACTTCTTGGAAAAAGAGATGCGGCTTGGGCGCCCGCCACACACTCTTTGTGTGGGCTCCATGGCACCATCTACAGAAAAACTTTTCAATTTCCAATATGAGCACGAATTGCATATGCATTCGACCTTTGCTAAGATGCCGTACATTGGCAAGAAGAAAAACACTTACAAAGTTGTTGGGGCCGTTTCCATCGAACTTTTTCTGCTATTTTTTCCCAGGGGCTTGTTAATAACAGCGTTTTACATGATAGCAAAAGATCTATGTCGCAATGTTATGCGACACAAACGTCAAACGCACAAATATAAACCTGCGTCGTCTGGCATACCAGTGATTTTTCGCCGCTAATAAGCAACCTTTGTGCATTGTATACGACAGTTGTAGTCTCGTTAATTCCGACGTGATTATGAAATCTTAGTTGCCCCCTAAGTGTGAACACTCAGCACTTAGTAGTAGTAGTAATAATAATAATCATAATAATAATAATAATACCTTACTGATCTAGTGAGAAGAAGAAGAAGAAAGCATTTAATGAGAGGAAAGGAGGAGATGTCGGCCTCGAGAGTGAGTCTCTGGCCTGCTACTCCTCACAGGGGTAAGGAGAAAAAGGGATAGTGATTAAGATACAGAACAGGGCTGCTTAAATGAAAAGGCCCTTTAAGGTAATACGTCAAGCAATAAATTCTTGGTGCATCAGCTCGAATACCCCCTTCGCTGCGGTAATTTCGTGCGGAAATGAGCATAACAAGTAAAAACTAAAGCGCCGTCTCGCAACATACAGGCGTATTGCTGACATACGTCACCATCACCTGCCTATGCGTCTTCGCGACAACAGCAACGTCACACTTCATTACAGCGCCGTAGAGCTCAGTTGTTAGGCATCTTCGTTTACCTTCAGCGCTGGAAGCCCATTAGCTATGTGAAGCATGCATACCGCAATTAGAAATACAACAGGTGGATTACACCTGCCATGAACACAAAACCCGCATTCGTAACGACCCTTTGCAGTGTAGTTCATTAGCTAGCGATTTGAACTCGTTAGTCTACGATTGACTAGTATATTACATATGCGTTTTCATTTTGTTTTCTCACTAGGTTTTCGTTGCCACTGTGACAAATTTCGTCAGTTTCCACAATGACATTTCATACATGGGCGCCCTAGCTCACGCGTGCGCACATCCATGGCGTGAAATGTGCCTTTTTAAAATGTGTGAAGTAAAGTGAACTTTATATCCCTTCGTACAAAAGGAGGAAGGTGGGGCTAAAGGCTACAATGTCTGACGAAAGCCTTGGCTCCCCTGTACAGTCTGGCATAAATAGACACATACTATATAAGTGAAAATGTAAAATAAAATAGCAATATAAATAATGTAATATAAACAATATAACATTATAAACAATATTAGCAACAATGTAAAAAAGCAACAATATAAATGCAAAATCAGCTGCACTTGCAGGTGTCACATGTTACAAGTGAAAAACGGTGTTACACATGACAAAAACCAGAAGCTATCAAGTATTCCTTTGTTTCCTTTTTTCAAGATTTTCAATTAAACATCAAACTCAACATTTGGAGACATTTTACTAATAGCCGTAATTACATGATAGTTTAATTTTCGTTTGCCATAGTTAGTACGCCTCGTAGGGAGCCGGTGGATTTGTTTACGTAAATTGTTTGTGGTATGATGTAAGCAATCCGAATGCAGAAGAAAAAAAAAGGCAGATCCCACGTGCAATGGGAATCAAGGAAATGCGAAGCACGCATCAGGAACGTAAAATTGATTTGCATTGTTGTCTCGCTATACCGAGTTTGGTACATATGAGGTTAACGAAACGGCCGGAAGAGCACCAAGACTGTGGCACGTAAACCATGCCGCTCATGACACGCATATCATGATTCTAATGTTATTACCTGTCATTTATGTTCGTCATGCAGTCGTGTTGTGGCATACCACCTTTCGTATACATCCCATTAACGAAACGGCCAGTAGAACACCAACACCATGGCATGTAAATCATGCCGCTCATGACATGCATGTGATGCTTTTCATCTTATCACCTGTCATTTATGTTTGCCATGCAGTCATATTGTGGCACAGCAATTTTCGCATACGTCCCATTAACGAAACGGCCAGGAGAGCACCAAGACCGCTGCATGTAAATCATGCCGCTCATGACATGCATATCATGATTTTCATGTTTTGACTGTTCGTCATGAAGTCGTGTTGTGGTATACCAATTTTCGTATACATCTCGTTAACGAAACGGCCAGGAGAGCACTAAGACCGTGGCATGTAAATCATGCCGCTCATGACATGCATATCATGATTTTCATGTTATGCCCTGCCATTTATGTTCGCCAGGCAGTCATGTTGTGGCATATAAATTTTCTTAAACATCGCATTAGCGAAACGGCCAGGAGAGCACAAAGTCGTAGGCGGCTAGATAGATAGATAGATAGATAGATAGATAGATAGATAGATAGATAGATAGATAGATAGATAGATAGATAGATAGATAGATAGATAGATAGATAGATAGATAGATGTCACAGTGACTTGAGATCGTCAACTCATGCTCCGCATTTAAATTTTTAGTCTACTCCTTTCAACTCAGAGTTCTCCTCATGTTCACAGGGCCGATGTCGGACGCGGGCACCCTCACGCCAGTGTTCGGAATATAATCCATGAGACCGTGCTCAGTTACGGAGGGCTGATGGAGACCAGAGCACCGGTGACAGAAGCCTAGTGCGCGACTGTCGAGCCCTGAAATTATATCCCGAAGTTTGGCTTTGCACTGCAGCGAACGCGGTCAGCCCCGCGGATAATCATCGTACTTGCCTCGCGTTCCGCACATGAATCTCTCCGCTCTGAACCGCCTAGCCTGGACTTCGAAATTATTCCGCACTGTCACACGAATTGAACGAAGGTCGTACCAGTCAGCGATTTTAAGCTGGAATTTTGTCCCAGAGTTCGACTGGCCAAGTGGTGCTACTGCGTTTTGCTTTTGTACATGCCTTAAATAGCGACCTCTTCTATATATTCCCTCCTCCTGAAAGAGTAACCAGGCGTTGTGTCTCACTCGGTGGCAGTTGCCAGCTTGCTCCTTCCTTCTTCCCTTTGTGTCCTTGTGTGCTTTAATGTTACCATACCTAATAATAATAATAATAATAATAATAAGCGATGAAGAGTGTGAAGAATGGTTCATGGTGAAGGGAGCGCTGATTCTGCGTTCTGTGTTTTCTTTGATCATTTGCGTTGTGTTCTCTCAGTTAAACGTGAACCAATTTGCTAAAATCAAGCTCCTGGCAAGAAGATTGGTTGTTTTTCCAGGCGGGTATCGAGGTAGGAAGTTGAGTGAACAGCTCTAAGCCCGAGAAGGTATATTAGATATGTTACAAACAACGCAACCCAGGAGGAATTCGGAGACTAGAACATGCGATGGTGTACTTGCGGGTAACTGCAAAAAATAGCGGTGGCGTGTGTAAAAGGAACACCTTTCGAGATAGAGAAAATATGTTTAAATATTATTGTTATTATTATTATTATTATTATTATTATTATTATTATTATTATTATTATTATTATTATTATTATTATTATTGTTGTTGTTGTTGTTGTTGTTGTTGTTGTTGTTGTTGTTGTTGTTGTTGTTGTTGTTGTTGTTGTTGTTGTTGTTGCAAGAACGCGCCGGTAAAGAAAGGAAAGAGGTCAGAAGCAAGCTGACAACTGCCACTGAGTGGAGCGGCGTAACGCCGTCCTACTCGTTCAGGCAGAGCAAATAAATCTGGCAGATGAAAATAGGGGGGGAAACGGAAGAAAGAAAATAGGAAAAAAAAAGAGGAAGTAAGAGAGCACCGGAATTAGCCACCTCGCCCAGGCACGTACTGGCTGTTTCAAAACGTCGAACATTGCGCCACTACCGCTCTGATGTCAAAACACGGGCGCCGAGGGTTTCGTGGCCACATACTGCTCTAAATCATAGCGGCAGTGATGGCTGAGTGGATGTACAGTGCGATAGCGATAAGCGGCTCATCCAGGGATGGCACAGGGCTATCACCTCGATTACGCATGCGCGGTTAGAGACGCACGTGCAAAGCCTTCCGCATTGTTAAAGTGCACCAATAACATTCACATGTTCCCCATTTGTCAAAACGTAACGCGAGAGAAGCAGCGCTAGAAACGTGCTTCCTCGCGCGTGACGTTATAACTCAATGCAGAGAGAGAGAGAGAGAAATGAGGGAAGTGAAAGGTAACGAAGGTCACCGAAAGCGCGTCCGGCTTGTTACCCTACAATGGGGGAACGGGTGATAGGGGTACAAAAAGGTAGAGCAGGGAACAATAAGATTCACAAGGGTCTTTCGCTGATGTCAGCCATAGGTCGGCAGTGTGGGAGAGCACTCACACTCACTCACCATAATTTTTCCAGGACGCGCACTCACTTGCACTGGCGCTCACCTCCAGTCACACTCACTGGCACTCACTCGCACTCATCTCCACTCACACTCACTGGCACTCACTCGCACTCGCGCTCAGGTCTATGAAATGAGTGCGAGTGAGTGCGCTCATGAGTTAGTACGCCGACCTATGATGCCAGAAGAATGTAGAATTTAGCCTACGGTCATATAACCCAGGCATGGTATCGGGCACCAGATGGAGAACGCACGTGGGGTTTGTGCGTCGGGCTTGCTACCCAGTCCGGGAACGGGTAGCGCCCGGCTTGCTACCCTACAGTCGGGGAACGGGGAAACGGGATACGAAAAGTCAGGGGAGAGAAAAATAAGAGTCACAAGGGTCTTTCGCTGATGTCAGCACAATGTAGCTTTGAGTCATGTAACCCAGGCATGGCCTCGGCCACCAGATGAAGAATGCATGTGAGGCTTACGAAAACGCAAGCAACGGTCAGGCGTACGCCGCTCCGAACGTAGTAACAGAAAATTTCGCGTGCATTAGATTTTGAAGGTGTTCTCATCCAACAGTTCAATTTAAGTGATAGGTCAGGATGACAGCAGAAGCATGAGTACGTTCCGAACACAATGGAGCTCTAACACAGTGCTTAGGACATTCACTTCATCATTATGGTAGGATAGAACTAGTGCCTGCAGTGAAGCCCCTCCAACAGCCTCATAGCCGCCAGCCACTGTCCCTCCACGAGGCTGCAAATACTTCCGACTTCGTACTTAACACGTGAGCAAAATAAAGCGAGAGTGGCAAAAAGGAAGGATAAAAGCATAAATTTAGGTGCTTTCATTGGTTCATTAGAGTAGAAGGCGGAAAGCCCTATTCTTTATTTGGCAGAAATGAAACGCCCGCTACGCGAAAACCCGGCACGAGCCACCAGGGTCAGCCACCTGACTTTCTCAACTCAGTTTGCAGTGAGGTTCCGCACGTAAAAACGACTCGAAATAGAAATATACTGCACCACGCGGCCTTTCGAAGACGGATACTGTGAGGCTGCTGACATTTCTGTCCATGTCTCTTGCACACCTTTGGCTTGTACCGATGAAAGAACCCAAGGACAGTTGACGTTCCCAAGAGGCGTCAAACAAGGTACCATATTGAAAAGGTCGTATGACGACGATTATGTTTGCTTCTGTGATTGGCTGGCGCAGCAACACCAACTCGCGCGTTCCTTCTCCTTGTTGGCAAATGCTTGTTCCTTTAACTTTTATGCTGCTATATATAGCAGCATAAAACTTAAAGGCATACTATAGCAGCGTACTACTTAAAGGCATACTATAGAAAACTTAAAGGCATGCTATATATAGCAGCATAAAACTTAAGTTCGTGCGAGTGGCCTCCAAAGAGGCCGCTTGCGCGAACTGGACAGTCGTAACCTCTTGGTGCATTACGTTTACTTATTTGCTTACGTGCTCTGTGTAACCGTTGCCACAATCCCAGCTCTTTAGCAATCGCTTGCTTCCAGCCTCAATTAGCATATACCCGAACGGCGCTAGTTTCTTATCGACTCCATTGAGCAGCGAACGTAACACAAGGACAAGAACAGTGTGCGTGCGTGTGTGTGTGCGTGTGTGTGCGTGCGTGTGTGTGTGTGTGTGTGTGTGTGTGTGTGTGTGTGTGTGTGTACGTGCGTGCGTGCGTGCGTGCGTGCGTGCGTTCCTCTCTTGACGGCGCTTCAGCCGTCAGGAGAGGAACGTAGGATGGGCGTGGCGTAGGTCAGCCCCTATTCGCTGTCGCCTGCCCTTGCGGTTTCGCTGACATTTCGGCCTTCGCAATGTTATCATGTATAATATCCCGGGCACAAGAATTCAGTAACGAGCTTCTCCCTTTCTTCCATTCGCGGAAACACTTAGATTACGAAGCGTGGTGCGACAAAGACAAACCGAGAAAAGTGGCGCAACACAGTACAAGGATGATGCGAGGGAAGAAGTCCTTGTCCTGTGTTGCGCCACTTTTCTCAGTATAACTATGCAGCAACTATCCCAGCAACGAGTTCTACGAGACAGGTAAATTAACATTTCTTTTCATCATTATTGCTAGCCGTAGGTACTTGGTGTCCTCCAGCAGCATGCTTGCTCTTCAAATGTCCTACATCTGTGCATGCGAAAGCTGGGTTATTAGAATAAAGCACTCTTCATCTAATTGAGGACTGACACAACTGTGTCTCTTTATAAAGTTTGAAGCAATGTTATCTTTTCTGTAAGAATAGCCGAAGTAAGCGCGCGTCAGGACATTCATACGAGACGCTTAACACCCGCAGAATGAGAAAGAGGTTGGTGATGGCACCAAAGAACCCATAATGGCATTTAGGCAATACTTTATAGTACACTCTTCTGTAAACACAATTTCATCCGCATTGTCATCGCTATCACATGCGGCTTTCGCACTGACCGCGCCACGCCTCCCTCGGAGTTCGTGCTGCGTGGCTCGAGGCACGAGCACGCAAGACGAAGCAGCCGCTGTTACGGATCCTCGCTGCTTCGCTGCACTTCTATATGACAATGACAATAACATTTATTTTCGCATCAAGCTTGACGAAGCCGCAGGCCCCCTCATTGGCGATGGCAGCAGTCATGTCGACACGGTTCAACAATACATATTGAAGAATAAACATACAGTTCTAAATTAAACATGCAGGAGTACAACTAAATACGGTCTAAACAATTTTACAAAAATGCAGTCCTTTGCACAAACATGAAAAAAGTAAAAGATAACATTATACAAATGCAAGTTTGCTGAATGGTAGGGCATGAAACAAAGATTCTGAAGGGAAAGCACAAAAATATCCTGACAGCAACCGCCTGCACCCGCTGCCAGTTGATGATTGGGCGACTTTGTACTCGTAATAAGATTATATATTCGTGCAGACATCAGCCTTAGGCCCCGTAACAACTTTTATGCCTCTGCGCTGTTTTGGCTTTCATTATTCGCCACACTGCTACACATTCTACAGTCTCTCGAGGTATAGTGCTCGCGAGATGGATTACGACAAATGGGCGCATTTAATGTATGTGACACGTCTGTACACCGTTCCAAATAACCCGAATCTCAGTTCACTCGACAGAATCCACAGTGAACATTTCACACGGCTACCAATTTGTAGGCAATTACTCGATCAATTCTTTTTTCTTTTCATTTCGTGGTGCGGTAACATCGTATATAGCGAAATTGCGGTCCGCGGTTTTATACTTTATTCAACTACCGCGAAGAGACCACTTGAAAAAGACGAGCAGCCTACGAAATCCCCTGCCTGGGCTCGCAAATACAGCCACGCACGTCGACAAGCGGGTCACAGCACACGCGTTTTCGTTCCAACGCCGCAGAAGAGATGAACAGGTCACAAACACACGACGTCAACGGCCAGCTCTTGAACGAGAGCTGGCGCGCGCTGTCCAGTATAAGTACTGCTATTTGCGCAGGCCTGAAGTTCAGTAGCATGTACACTCTTGGCACGGTAACCTTTACTTTATTTTATAGTTGCACAAAAAATGTGACAATATGCTCCTTTACTAAAGGTTAAAGCAGTTTAACCTTTATAAAGGAGCATGTTTTCACATTTTTGTGTACCTATAAAATAAACTAAAGGTTACCGTGCTAAGAGTGTAGGTCTGCAATGACGCCTAGAGGTTAAAGTGGCGTCGCGATCTACGCAAGTTTTGTCATGGGCGCTGGGCCGTTGTGGGGATGACGGTATATCTGTGCGCGAAGCTTGTGTTGGGCACCGTTGAGCGAAGCTTGGGTACAGCTGTATAATATGGACACAGCTGCATAATAAAGGTTTCTAATTGCAATGTTCGCATGAACGGGCCTGGTTCACCCGTATTACGTGTTGCAGAGAACTTTGCTTACCTGTAGTGTCTATTCAAGAGGAGGAAAGGAAGAGAAAAGGAGAAACAGACGACAAACGGTCGGGGAGTGGACGCAGACCTGTGAAGTTTAGCGACCGATGGGTGCTTGTTACGTTTTATAAAACTCTATGCAGAAGTACAAGTTCTCAGAACTGAACAAAACTTGCTTCTGGATAAGTAAGCCCAAAAAAGAACTCTTAACAAGCTCCTTCGGCGTAACCAGACCCTAGTGGTGAATAAAAGCGTTTCATCTAAGTAAGGCTTCATTGCGACCGGGCTTTTCGGGAACGATGCCAGCCCGAATCGGAGACATCCCAGCTCTCCCTTGCGGGCACCAGCATTGCAGCGTCAGTTTTCCCTTTACCCAAGTGTAAGAAAGCCCATGCCTCCCACTATTTAGTTAACGTACTGTGATTCTTACAAAATAAACATCAGTTATTGATCGCATAGTTGAAGGACATCGACACACCGCAACAAAATGGCACTTCCGTTGCTAACGCAATTTCCAACTGAGCCGTGCTGTTATGCTGGCCTGATGGCGCGCCGTGATCTCCCCGGTGGGGGCTAACTATACTACTACAGCTATATGAGGCGCTGCTGTGCTTCTTTGTCTGAAACAGAACCCCCCGACAGAGGACGTTGAAAGTTACTCCCAGGTGATAAAAGCATTGCGGGCCGCCTATGGCCTCGCCAACAGAATATAGGCGGCCGCTTGGTGAGGCCCCTTGGCTCTTTGCAAGCACGCTCTTCTAAAAGAGTGCCCTTGCGTATGTCTGGTGTATTGCTCTGTCGACATCCCTTTACTGTGAGCTTTCAAAGCTTCTCCCGACCACGTTCGAACCATATACGCTCTCTTGTTTATATATGGTAACATTCGAGCGCTCTCAAATGCTCTTGCTACAGAAATGTAGCAACAAGTGCCCAGTACACAGAAAAACAACGAGAGTTTTCAATCCGTACGCTGCAGCAGAGGGTTGCAATAAAATCTGTTCTGCTTCAAGCTCGTTTGTCATGCACTCTGTTGCAGACTTGGTTAATTAGCCCGGCGCACGCTCTTAACGGAGATCGATTGCTCTGCTTCAGCATTCGTTGTTCTTCAGCTCTTCAGAAATGCGGTTCCCGGGTAACAAGCAATAAAAATGCAGCTAAAGCACCCGATTCTGCGCACAGGCGCGAAATCGTATGGTATCATACGGCATTACTCGCATCGATTGGTGGTGCTTGTGGTTGGGCTACGTAGCAGCACTCTGGTCTTGCTTCATTACGTAGTAACACATCTCAGATAGACCCTGAGTCGGTTCGCTTGGCTAGGGTAGCAAAAAATAAAACCAGAAAGAACGATCTTTTTTTTTTTGCTGACTTCGTTACGCAGCTGCTCACACGGGTAATCTCGCTCGCTTCGCTGCTTTTGCTTTGGACCTATTAATAACCAGTGTGCTGTTAGAGCCCTATAGAAGAATACATAACGCAAATTTTTCAGAAGAACCAGAAGAAGGAATGATTTCGTAATGTTTGGCTCAACTACAAGATACTGCGGGAGTTACTTTAAATTTTGCTAAACGATTTGCTTACATGTGGTAAATACCTAGCAAGAGTTTCAGTAAAGAATTTGCACAGAGTAGTAGAGAAATGCAGAACTTTGGGTGCTAAAGTAAATGAGTACGGATTAACACATGAGGCTGCTCAATTGCATCCACGTATTTGTTTTTGTTTTTCTATTACAGGTTCTCTAAACGAGCTGTGATCAGGCGAGCTTCTGTAACTGAGATAACTGAGAACTAGAAAGCCGAGTTTCGTTGAAAGTCGGCAATTTTTCACAATACGAAGCCTTTTAGCAAGACGAAAGCAAGGAAGTTTGCTTTATTGGCCTCAGGCTCTACCACCTAAAGCAGTTTAAGGTGAAATTGTAGACATTATTGTCCCATATCCTCGCGATGCGCAGGGTAAAATTATAGATGTTTGGTAAGCTTTTACAAAAGAACTTTTATGGCAGGGGTAAAAGGGTCATGCGGTTTTCAAGTTTAATGTGCTTTTTTTTTTGCCTACCGCAATATTCAATATATTGAAATTGTAACTTGCACAACGCACACAAGAAAGCCCCCATTCCTTTACCAAATATTAGTGTATATGTGTGCTGTGAATTCTCACGCGCATTAACCTAAGAAAAATGGTGTTTTGTACATATGAAAATGCAGGAAAATCAACTTCCTTTTAAGGCGTCAGCCCGAAAAGGCGTTGGAACGCAGTCGGACCATTTCCAAGGCTTCTTGAAGGGCGCCAATCACTGGGACATCGACGGGGCTCGCTAGACAGTCGCGAGGGTCCCATTAGCCCATAACCAGTTTGTCGAAGGCGAAATTTACATCTATAGTTGTGGCGCGCTATGACTTGATGTCGAGTATATTTCAGAGATCCCCGTTCCTGAGCGTCCGGAACATGTCTAACAATACGTACCACCGAGAGAGTCGAGCAGAGAAATCAAATATGTCCCCGGGCACCACTAAGTGGCTCCACAATACGTGTATTTAAAAGGACGTTTGCTTGTTTATATCAACATCTGTAGTTACATCAACAGTTTCCGTCACATATCATACCTCCAGCACATACCATGAAATGGCGAGAGAGCCCCCCCCACCCCCACCCCCTTACTCATCTACGCGAGTATAGTGCAGTGCAAGTTTGGGAGGGGCTTTTTCTTATAACTGCCCCAAAATTCAAGATGGCAGCCAAACGATTGTAACTCCACCCCTTGAAAGAATATGCAGTAAACCGGGACAAACAGCACTTTGTTAAATGGCATTGGTTCTAGTAGTTTCTGATACAGTCAGGACCCTGGAAATAACAGGTTCATTAAACAAAGGTCGTTCGTTGTGCTCTCCCTGGAATTCACAAAATGTCAATCGTCATGAGGTAATATAGATGGCCCGTCCTGGATTTTCGATTAGACGAGAGCGCTACCATAAGCGTTTCTGGCACGGTTTCGGTTACCGCACCTTCGAGACGAATTACGAGCGAGTGGAAAGAAAGTAGGGAAGGAGCGAGGGGCTGTCGATAATTTGGTATTGGTGCTCGAAAACTCGAAATCCTCAGATTGTGGATCGCGTCAGTGCTCTAGGCAGAGGAAGAGAATTGCACCCGAACTGCTCGAGGCGTTTTTTATCAAAACGAATGGCCAGACTTGCATCAGCGAACCTTCTGTGGCTATCAGTGAAAAAGAGTGGCGCTTTTTTATCGGTACCTGACTATAGTCTAGTCTCCATGTCTTAGCTCAGGCGCTTGCGCAGCATGTATGTATAAAAGCTCGTGGTTGCTTCAATAAATTTTGGTTGTTAGTCCGGCGTTGGAGCGTATGCGTGTGTTCTCTCTTGTCCGTGTCCTGCAGTGCTGGCTTTTCGTCGAATTAATCATGAACCAACCAGCCCAGCTCTTCACTCTCCTTAAGATTGTGGAAGGGGGCGCTTGCAGGGGGGGGGGGGGGGGGGGGGCGTTTATTCGCCATCCTACGATAGTCTATACATACAGCCAACCCGACAGTTCACAAGTGCAACCGTTGTTTCATCTACACGTTCATCTTTCTCTATAACGGAGCTGCATATAGAATACCTGCATCGAGCTGCCAGGATCGGTGCGTCAGCTTGCAAAATTTACGTAACGGGATTACGTAACACGGTCCCGCATTAATGCATTAATGTTTCCAGGCCAGAAACCGCATTTTCATAAGTCTTTACTGGTTGCCAGGATGGTCTCGTTTTCACTTCGCAGCGATGCCCGGATGTTCTCGTTTCAGTTTCCCGATGACGGCGCTGGCTTTGCCTCAAGTTCGTCAAGAACGGTAGACAAAATGATGGCTTGCTTGAAACTACACAAAGCACGTTCACCTATGGACCACGACAGTGCGTCAGTGCTCCTAGTATAGTTACCTAGCCCTACTCGTTATCATCGCCCGAAGAGTCGCGACAACTTGGTGAAGTTAACCTTTGCTTCCTTTCTCGTGCTGCATAAGTTATGTTCGAGGAACGTGAAATATCCGCTGTTTACATTTTTACCCCGCACGTCGTGGCACGCATTACCGTGTCTTCTATGGTACACAAAGAAATTTATCTTCACGAGCGTTCTCTATGAGTTCAGCGTGCAGATAAAGAAAAACACAGCTTCAACTAAAACAGCGCTGCAGAGAAATCAATTTCGCTGCAGAAAGGATCTACCGCATTGACGCAGTGCTCATGCTTGACCTCACACACGAGCTCTTTTTAACCCTGTAGGAAAGTAAGGTCACACAACTTCGGGATAGGAAGTCGATTATGTCGCAGTCAGGCGCAAGCGCGCGGCTGGGGGCAAACCGTTCCACGCTTCAACGAGCTGTCCAAGCACAGTGGCTTCCTCATGGGTGGTTGCGAGGAAAGGTATACTTTCCCCTTTGTTCTGCCCTCTTACAACTAATGGAAAACTTCCGAATTTTGTAGCAACCACTTGTCCGCGTGCAATTTATGTTTGCTATTTTGTAGCTCAACATACGAAAGATCGATGCCCCTCGGAGAGTGAGCAGGTTCTTCACTGCACTGCAAGGAACCAATAAGAAGAAAAGAACGCGGCAGCACTTATTGATATTAAACGGTCTCGCGCTTGCGAGACTGCTGCAAAGGAGAATCTGGCTTTATTGAGTGCCTGTCACGTGCCCTACTCCCTTTGTAGAGGTACCTATACATGGTACGAAAATGGACGCTAAGGCCGAGGCAGTGATGTCATTTACGCGAGAAATGTTGCCAGAAGCGGTAAGGTGGCTGTCAGGCTGACGCAGGTCTGAAGCTGTGCAAGACAGAACGCCGAAACTGCATTACTGTAAATGTTATTCTGCATTCATATTAGAGAGCTACGTTCTCTTTTCAGAGAAGCTGGCTTTCTACGGACAACTTGAATACCGAGAACGTAAGCAGCCGCCTTATTGGCTTGTCCCACTTGCACGATTGCGCAAAGTGCTTGTCAACAGCGTAGTTCATGCTCCCCATTAAATGGTTGAATACGTACACATACTATACACTCGTACATACGTTATAGAAGGTTCACGTACGTACGTACGTACGTACGTATGTATGTATGTATGTATGTATGTATGTATGTATGTATGTATGTATGTATGTATGTATGTACCATTTCTTTCATTGTGAAGAACAACGTCGATTAATTAACCAGCCGCTGTCGCACTGACAAGCGCTCCCCTCCTTTCTTTACTCCAGAGGTGCTTCGAAGATTGCCACGTCTTCATTCATTGCCCCAATTACTCACCAACCTCATTTTCGTAATGACATTACGTCGCCTCTGTCTGTCGTGTGGCACTCATTAGCGCGGCATTTTTAAGCTAGTGCTTCAAGGAACGCGCTGTTTTGTTTTGGCAGCGCGCATTCCGTTTCCTACGTTGCGCCACAATGCGGCCTTTCGTATTGACGGAAATTCTTGTGGCGCAGGTACAGTTAAAATATATATGGAAGTAGAAAAATAACGGGAACTCCCTTTCATATAAACTATACTCCTTTTCAGGCGCAATGATAATTTGCCGAAACTTAAATACTGGCACCTCTCCGTCCGCAAGTCCGCCACGATGGACATGGGTACGATCCCGGTCGCGGGGATCTTCACAATCATGTCGTCCCTATCACACTTAAAACCGACATTATTATTAGTAGTAGTAGTAGTAGCGTTGTTCTTATGTGAGGTTTAACGTCCCAAAACCATCTCTGGTTATGAGAGACGCCGTAGTGGAGGGCTCCGGAAACTTTGACCACCTGGGGTTCTTTAACGTGTACTGACATCGCACAACACACGGACCTCAACATTTCGCCTCCATCGAAATGCGTCATCTTTTTTAGTCGCTACTTGTATACTCACGTACTGACGCCCACAATTGTCTTCGTTTGTTTCACAGCGACCACCTCCTTAAGTTTTTCTGTGGGGCGCTTTATCGTACGGCGGAGGCCGCGCTTATCATGCGTGCTACTACGCGAGTGATTGAGGCTGTTCTACAAAAATTACATGCCCGACACGTATACTTTTTAGCACATTCCAAGTCATCCGCGATAACCACACACAATTGTCAGTGTGCAATGACGCATGTATAAAAGCCGACGCATTTGACCGCGGATCAGTTCTATATCTACGATAGCCGATTGTAGTCGCTGCTACCGTTTTGCTGTGTGTTATTTACCTTATTTTTTCGGCACAAGACTGCCGAATTAGACGGTTTGACCTTTAACAGATTGGTACTGCGCTCTGCACTGTCACGACCACCTTACAACACAAAACTATAGGTGAGCCCCGCCACGGTGGTCTAGTGGGTATGGCCCTCGGTTGCTGATCCGAAGGTCGCGGGATCAAATCCCGGCCGCAGCGGCTGCATTTCGATGGAGGCGAAATGTTGAGGCCCGCGTGCTGTGCGGTGTCAGTGCTCGTTAAAGAAACCTCAGGTGGTCGAAATTTCCGGAGACCTCCACTACGGCGTCTTTCATAATCACATCGTGGTTACGGGACGTTAAACCTCAGGAACCAGCACTCGTGTTAATAATAAACAACTTCTCCTGCTGCACCAGAACACGAGCTAAGAAAACACGAAAAGGAATGAAAATGTGAGACAGTAATCTCTCAAGCAGTGTTCATATTATCTAACCATTACAGAGCCACATGACCCCTGCCCGACACCCGCTTGCTTCCTTTCCGCCAGTCTATTTTTTTTTCTTTTAGTAAGGTTAAGTGAAAGCTATTCATTTTACAGAAAAAAAAATTGATCTTACTGAATACTTATTTCTTTTGTGCTGATTTCATGCTTAGCTTTACTTTTTTGGCTGGTGTCACAGCACTTATGGTCGCAGAAAATTTTGCGCGAGGGGCTCGTTTTGAAGCCTCCTCGAGGTTACGCTTTTCTTAGGCTTCTACGCGAACCTGAAGCATCTGTCGTCTTGAACTTTCAGAAAAGATCCACAAAGGGATCTTGATGCCAGTTACCTACCTGCTCTTTTTTTTATATTTCTTCTTCCGAATGGCGCGCTCGACAGAAGTGGTTGCGATAAGGGGTGCAAGCTTTGAGTGTTCCCGACCGCGCTCGCTGAAGATTGACGCTAAGCATGTATTGAATCCACGGTATACAGGCGAAAGATGTGCGAAACACGGAAATTTAAAGGAGTTACACTCCTAGTCTTTCCTGCACTGTCAGAGAGCAGAGCTCACATTCTTTTCCTTTCTCCCAATCCATGCAAACTTGATATTTTTCCCCGTTTCGTGAGCACAATTTTTTTTCGCTACGATATAAACACGTGTCCCTGTCATTCTAAACCGTCGGGTATACTGCTTGGTAAGCTGCATCTGAAATGTTCACCAAAATATTTTGATTTCCTAAGGCATGCTTCTTCGTCCTTAGTTCAAACTGTACGCTTCTGGAGAGCCTTTAAGTCATTGCCTTGTAGCAGCTACGGTTACCAGCTGTAACGTGCTTTCTTTTGGGGGGATAATGATAAACTGCCGCTTCCGATCTCAGATTTCCTCCCAAATGAACTCCGCCTCGTTCTTTTTGTTATGACTACTCCAGATTCATGGCTCGGTTCGGGCGGGCTCTGCCCGCCCTAAGTACATAGTCTCTTACGACACTGAGCGCATTGCTACCAATAAAAACCCGCTGTGGTATTCCGAGACTATTAAACAGCACCTTGGTCTTCTGCATGTTAAATTTCAAGCACACAATAGTGTTTTGCTTGTCCGGTCCGGTGATCATTTTTTGCTATTCGTCCCTGAGAAACTGCAAGCAGTATTTTGTGTATTATCTGCGGTACAGTCGGGTCCTCTTGTTCGAAACAAGGAGCCGAGAAAGGTGTCGCTATTTATATAGTTAGTTAGTCGGTTGGTTAGTTCATTGATTGATTGATTGATTTGTTGGGTTTAATGTTGTAAAACCGGCTCTGATTATGAGAGACCCCGTAGCGGAGGTCTCCTGGAATTTCGACCACATGGGGTTCTTTAACGTGCACTGACATCACACGGTACGCGGGCCTCAACATTTCGCCTCCACCGAAAAGCAGCCGCCGCGGCCGGGATTCGATCCCGCGACCTTCGGATCACCTGCCAAGTGACATAATCACTAGACCACCGTGGCGGGGCAGTTAGTTAGTTAGTTAGTTAGTTAGTTAGTTAGTTAGTTAGTTAGTTAGTTAGTTAGTTAGTTAGTTAGTTTCAATAACGTCAGCCACCGAGGAATTGCAGGGGCGATTTTATCACAAGACAAATATAAACAACCAAATGTAACGTGCTGTATTATGAAATATAATATTATTTGATGGGGTTTTACGCGCCAAAAAAGCTATGATTATGTGGCACTCCCCGCAGTGGAGGGCTTCGCAGCGATTTTCATCGTCTGGGGTTCTTTAACGCGCACCTACATTTAAGTACATAGGTGTTTAGCACTTTTGCCCCATCGAAATGCGGACGCCGTGGCCGGGATTCGATCCCGCGACATCTAGCTCCTCAAGCCAACGCCTAGAGCCAAAGTTAGCACGGTGGGTGTATTATATGGTATTAGCAGAAAATACTAGTTGCGCAATAAAATTGCGAAATGATGAAACAACGCAAGCCTGAAACAAGCTGAATCTTTTCGCAGCTTCTTCGCGGGAACGTACAACACCGCCCGCGCCGCCTATATACTAAGTAGATCTGCTTATCGAAACACAACTATGCTTTCATTAAGCTCGCAGGCCTGGTATAGGATGTGTGATTTGTGGCAGGTTTTCCCACGGGCCTCCAGTAGTCTATTTATAGGAATTTTGCTTATAAGAATCTTGTGGTTTCCATAGCTGGCATCATGGGCTTCAGTGGATTTCATTTGACAGCAACAAATAAATTCTTATGTGCGGTGTCACATTAATGACAGCATGGCTTTTATAAATGCACCGTAAGTCCTACTACTCAAGGAATAGTCATAACTACGAAATGATTACAATAAAGAAATGCTCCGGCCGGTCGACGAAACAACCTCTTCAAAGAGGAAAAGTAACGGAAATCAGAAACTCTATTCTTTCAGTTTGTGTTGCTATTACTTGACCGGTTCCGGGTCCACAAGACCACAGCGCGGTACCCACTGGTTCCTTTTCCGCCAGTTACGTTTCTGTTTTCGCTTAACACGTCTTAGCTACTGCCCGTCATGTTCTCTTTTTTTTTTTTCAGAAGAAATGGGAATTACCGAATGCTTATATTTCTTTTGTATGGATTCCATGCTCACCTATACAGTTGTTCTTCACTACGTTTATGGCCGCAGAAAAGTCTGCGTGCGAAGCTTCTTCCCAAGCCTCTTCGAGGTGTCTTTTTCGTGAGGCTTTGACGCTAGGCGGAATTATCTGTCGTGTTTAACCTTAGAGATGAGTTTCATAAGGAACTCTAGGTGCTAGGTGTCCAGCTGCTCTTTTTATATTATTCATTCTTCTGAATATGAGGCCTAACACAAGTGGTTGCGATAAGAATCAGAACCTTTGAGTGCTCCCAATCGAGCTCGCTGAAGTCACTGTGTGGAGCACAAAACGCGGAAGTTTAAGGACTGACCCTCATGTGATCCAAGTCTTTCTTTCTGCGTCAGAAACAGAACCCGTTCTTGTCTACGAATCCGTGCAGTCTTTACGGTTTCACCCTTTTTGTGCACACAGTTTTTTTCTCCCACCTTGAAAAAAGCTATGAACAGACCGTTGAAAGCAATAGAGAACTAGGAATGTCCCTGGAGACGAAAATATGACATTCTCTAGTTTATCAAAAAAAATCACTTTCGCCAGAAGTGCGAAGAAATGAATGCGATAGAAATGCATGAAATAATACACGAAGCCTAGCATCATAAAGGGCAGTCTGAATTGCAGTAAACGTGAGCGTATTAAGTAAGCATGCAGTTGGGTAAGTACCATGTGGCGGTCGACCTGCAGAGACAAAGCCCGCCGGAGCTACGAGCTACGATGCTAAGTCTTGTTGTTTTGAGGCCTTCCGGCCCGCGCTTCACATCGAGCGACCGTGCTGCGCGGCGTACACTTTGCACCATCGAGGAACTTGGCCCAGCATAGCGGCATCAAGCGAGCACGTTCCTTCCGGCACTCCTAGACTCATTCGCGTGAGCGCTGTGTGCCGAGAGCATTTCCGCCGTTCCGATACATGCGAAGCGCCTGGAACGGAGCACGCGATCAAGGCACTGCTGCGTAGTACGCTGCACGTCTGATGGCTGCCGAGATAGCACGCGCGCCAGCGATGGCGACAGCGCGAAGTGTGCAGTGGACAGCACTCCCCCCCCCCCCCCCCGTTTCCTCCTCCTATCGCGTGTTGTGATGCTCGTTTAAGATGGGCGGGGCGTTTCCCCTCCTCTTCGACGCAGTCCTCCCGAGCGGTGTGATGTTATCGCATGCGCACTCCGAGCGACGGAGATGGGCTGGGGCTCGTTTGATCTCCGCTTGAGCTCCGTTCATCCCCCGCTCGCGTGCTTGACAACAACACCGCGCACGGTATGCGCGGTGTTGTTGTCAAGTTGCATTTTATAAGGGACATGATGGCACCGGCGAGGACAAAACCCTTCGAGACTGTCCATATAATTGCTATCGCAATAAGAAAAGTAAATAAACATTTTGACCACAACGCCATTTCGCATCTCGCGACGTGCAAACTTATTTCTTATCTGTGAGGAACATCTTATTTCTCCAGCAGGCACTCTTGAGAAATCTGCCATTAACTTCCATGAAATTTTTGTTTTATAGAGCCCGTGTTCCTCAAGTGGCCCTTGGAGAAAATATCTAGCGCGCAGCGGGTTGATGTACGCTTAAAAGCGTTTCTTCTCTGAAACATAACAACAGGGTGCATGATATGAACATCCACTGACAACAGGAGGGCCAGAGGGTGACCCCCCGAAATATGAAGGTGACAGAATATGCGTTATAGTAACTTGGCATTAAATGGTGTTCCAGTACGATAAAGCTGCACAGCAGAGAATAGGACAAATGTATCCACCCTTTCACAGAAATAGTTTGGCTAGCATGGTAGCACTTCTGCCATATATCTCACCGAGTTCCCAATTTTCGCGCTTGCGACTCCTGGAAGGCATACTTTTGATTTTGCTTACCACAAATACAGTTCTAATGCAACGGAGCTGTACTGTGTGGCGGGTGATATAAAGCGGATTTGAGAAAATGTTGATGCATGGCTGCCCAGGATAGCGAACAGCGCCGGCCAAATTTTCTTTCTTCTTTTTTCTTTCTTTTTTTTTGTTCTGGCACACACACCCTATGGAGCTTAAAAATGCTTTCTGCAAGTTAGTCTAATTCGATCAGATGGTAGACTGGCCTCCGAACAGCAAATGATGGGCTTTCGGCTTACGCACTCTTGTACTGGGAAGGACCCGAAAGCCGTATCAGGCCTCTAGAAGAGCGGCGGCCACGCCAACACTTCTCCTGCTTGTTAGCGGCCAAAACTTTGGGAGTCTGCCAGCGCCGCGGCCAACTGTTGTCTAAGAACGGCTTTGCTCGTAAAACAAGAATACGTTTTATTTTTATTTTTTTTACCAAAGATCAACAGGTGGTGAAGTCGCGACCCAAGGATCAAGGGACTAACGAGATCCGCTTGCAGAGTTTGCACACCGCTTTGACCTCAAGGAGACCACCTGTAACGATGGTTTACGCTGGTTCAGCATACTTTCGGATGTAAAATAAATATAGAAGAGTCTTAGAATCAAGCCAATGCAGCGCAGACCGCGTTAACACAGACGGTGATGAAAATAGAGCGTACTATTTGTGGAGTGCGCGGTGTCGCAAGAAAATGTTCAGGCAAACGTCGCTGACTTTCCGGCCGAGGGAACCACCGTGGGGGCGCCTATTTTGGAAAGGTGTCCGCCTTGTCCCCCATAAAGTTACTTCTTTGTCTCACGGGCCGGGCGGCGATAAGGACGGAGGGGGAGGGGCGAGGCATTCTACGAAAAAGACAGGTGTTTTATATCTGTAAACCTATACGGACGACAGCAGGTTATATAGAGGAATTAACCATGTCCTGACATGATATATTTTATCGTTTCAAGGAATTTAATAACAGTTGTTAGCAGTGACATGGTTTTTAGAAACAAAACAAAAACAATAACGACAATATATTACTTTTGAAAGATCGTGCGAGTCACTGTTGCAGCCTTTACCCTAGAAGGTGATGAAAGAGGAAATACTCATTCGTCCCACTACATCTTCGATATATCTTGCTTAGACCGCTTGATGTGATGCTGGGGCGCAAGCCCCATGTGCACTAGTGTGATTCCTAGAGGGGAACACCGAAGTACAGCGAGCAGTGCTCATCCGTTTGAGTCGAACAATTAGCCCGCTGATCTTTATACTGCAGCAACGCGTTTCCCCGTCTTTGTATTAACTAACGGTGTTCATGTGCGGCGGATGCATGTCGCTGGGTTATATTGGCTTCAAGACGCAATAAAGGCTTCATTGGTGAGTAGTAGCGTGTGTCGCCCCCTTCTCTTATCCACGCCTTGGTAGCGCTAAAATCTTGAAAAATAATCCTTATTATACGCGGGAGGAAACAAAAACGTTCGTGAATATCAATCTCACGATTTTGCGCATGAGCTTATTGCTTGTTTATTAAGTAATGTTATTATAAAATAGGCAGACAAGAAGCGGCCGACCAAAACTTAAAAGTTAACTACGGGGAATAAGAAAGGCAAAATAACTCGAACAGAATCAAGCACCTAGCAATGAAACGGAACAGAATGGTGTCTTAACTGTGTCCGCAGCTCCCTATACATACAAGCACCATTCCTATGGGTTCTTATAATGAAAGAGACCCTGTAACGCTTTTAGAACATAGTGAAAAAACGGTGCCAATCAGTCGTGTAGGCTCCTACGAACATTGCAGCCAAAAATTATTGCACAACACTCATCAAAGAATTCGCAATGTGGTGTGAAGTGCACCCGGAAATCACCGGCTCTTCTTTCAACATATGACCTCACAAGATACAACGACTAATTCTAGTGGCTGTTCTAGGCCGCTAGAACCGCCACTATTTATTAGTTCAACTCAAAAGTAACAAATAAAGCATTACTAGGGACGATACCGCGATCATGAAATAAACAATGCTAGTTTTGGCTAAAGTGAAGTTGTTGTTGCTCGTGTGATGTCAAATATTTAAAGGAAAGCAGGAGCCTTCCGGCTGTTTTTCAAACCTAACTGAAAATTCCTTGGTGCGTGCGGGGCTGTAATATTCCGTTCACATTTTCCCAGCAACCTCCGCGACTAATGGGCAGCGCTTCCCAACTATGTAAAAAACAAGTGCTGAAGGGCCCCTTTTGCACCCAGTATTCCTGAAATTAGCACCGAAGCAATCGCTCGAATTAATCGTATCGAAGAAAATTACCCACTGGGAAGAATTGCGCAAAGCGAATTTGACATGTAAGGTTCCACGTCCCGAAACCACGATATCTTTATCAGGGATGCGGCAGTGGTGGATTCCCCAAATATTGAACTCTGCGATTCTTTAACGTGCACTGACATGGCGCAGTACATGGGCCGCAACATTTCACCTCCATCAAAATACAGCCGCCGCGGCCGGGACTCGATCCCGCGACCTTCGAATCAGCCGCCGAGTGCCATAGCCACTAGATCTACGTGGCGGAGCAGGGGGTTCAACTGTCTGCGTAAGCGGACCAGGAGTAAGTTTGTCCTTAATAACGAATCATCTCTTTCGCTGGTATTTCGCCGTTCACAAAAAAAAAATTAAAAGAATGAAGAGGACGCAATGAGCGCTAAAGAAGCGAAAGAACCAATTTTCCGCTCCGATCAATATAATATAAATTAATAAAAAAACTAACAAGCTTAAGGTGAAGTCCACGAAACAGGATTTGTCGTTTCTTCCCTCTGCTGCGCCGACCAGCCCTTGTCCTGTTCGATAAATTCCAGGCTTTTCTCGACATGTCATGCTTTTGGGACACAGATTTGTTTCCACCGTAACGATACTGCCTTTCTCACCCGCCTCTGCTTCTCCTTCTCATTTGCTGACGAAGTACAATTTTCTTTTTCGTTTCACATGCCTTCTCTGCTGCTAGTTGACTTTGTGTAGACATAATTTTCCGAGCAATTGTATAGACTGAAAATGTTAGTCTTCGCATGATATCTCCGAATGGACAGCACGCCTCGGTGCGGTGTTCAATTCGAAAAGGCGATGAAACTGAGCTTAACCCGCCTCTCCTGCTCGTTCTCGATTTGTGACGATGCAATACATTATTTTCGTTTCATACTTCGCTGTACCTAGTTTCTTTTGTGTTAACTTTGGCCCTAACACGGTATTGTACACCGCGGCTTTGGTACACGGCTGCTGACCCGTAGGTCGTGCGATCGAATCCCGGCCACGGCGGCGGCATTTCGCAGGAGGCGAAATGTCGAAGCCCGTGTGTAGTCATATCTTGTAATCATATCGTGGATTTCGGACGTAAAACCCCAAAAATGAGTTATTATTGTTGTTGTTGTTGTTGTTGTTGTTGTTTGCACAGAGTTTTCTCAGTTGTTTGTACAGCCCATGGATTTCTTCGTATGGTATTTCTGGGTAGCGGTGTTTACTTAGAAACAAAAAAAGTTGCTAGGCAATAGAAGACAGCGAAGTGGCCAAAAACGCTAAACCTCCTTGCTTTCGTTGACGTCCTGACGCATGGGCACTCCATCAATTATGTTACAGGTTGATAGGTCTTCGCAAATACTACGCTACGCGTGCAGTGTGTGCTGCCGAATGTATACGTGCTTTTATGTATCTTTTAGGGTCCTGCTTCACGTGTGTAATACAAAAGCTAAAGAAAGAAAGCAAGCTCCCAACTGTCTTCGGCACATAGAGTCAGCGCTTGTGTTATGACTGTAATGGCGGCCTTGCGACAAAAACGTAGTTCTTAAGCGAAGCACAGATGTCGCAGAAGTTCGTGTAGGACATATTACTTCATTGTTATATTGAAACAGAGTAACATCAAACTACAAATAAGCGGGAAGTGTGCATTCCCTAGAAGGACATCTGTGGTGCTTGTCATATTGTCATTGGCATGGGAGAGTCGGCGTGTAGGTGTAGGGAGACCGAAAAAAAAGAAGCAAAGGTAACTTATATGACGCGAGCAAAAGGAAATTATCAACATCGTTGACCATACAGGCGCTGCTGAGTGCGAAAACACGTAAATTCAGAGTTAAAACAAAAACATCAAGAACAAGGACCATATTTTTTGCGCCATACGTCTAAGGGACCTTTATCTTTTTCTTTCAGGTCACCTTATTATGCGGCATATACATAATCTTTCCGCAATAAAGTACAAAACAGCACAATTCGCAGGTGAAAATAACTGCGAATAATTCCAGTGATGCGCACGAAAAAGTCAAGTCCGACGCCTATAGCCATCCATTACGTCAAGAAGCAACAATAATGTTGTCCATCCACATTTCAAGAAAACAATGGACGACTGCTGCTCCAAAAGTACGATACATATGTGAGTACGCCATCCTTCTTCGTAAATATATTTACGTGGATTCTGGTGCATTACACCTGGAATTGCTTCGCCTCTCTCATTGTGTGCTGGAAATATTGTATAAGGAGCATGCCGTTATAAAAAAAAGATAAAAAGCTTTCCCTAACGGTGAAAAATGGTTGTACATGAATGGAGGCGCTGACGCGACCAAAAATATGATAGGTTTCTTCACGATCCTTCAACGGCGTATCTTCCGTCGTCGACCCAACCTTAGTGGCCGCACGGGTGAGAACGTGAGCTAGAAAGAAGCGAGAAAGACCATCCTCATCCACATCAATCATTTCGCTGCCCAGATAGGGTGGAGTCCACTCCTTTACTGTATTTTCCCGGTGCTTGCGGCTTATATCCTCATTCCACCGCCATATATTCGATGTGTTTATTCCTACCAAAGTCGTGACTAATGGAATCATCCAGCAGATGCTAGGATATTGAGCAGAAAACTTTTGTTTTATCGTCATTTCTTGCACATTATTAGGCTTAGAGGGCACGGACATATTTATGCAGACTCTTTGAAACATCTGAGTGTAGAACGCTCGAACGATTGCGGATGCGGTATCATCCAGGAGCCAGCTTGCGAAAACGGCCTTCTGAGCAGATGGGTGTCAGAGAGTGTGCACCCACCATTCGACGTTGCCCCACAAAAATTTGCAACAATTTTCACCATCCAAGAATCGACCGCTGTGCTAGTGTGTTTTTTCTTCTTCTGTTGTTCTTGTGGTCGTGGAGCTGCTTTAACAGTATAGCTGTTTAGGCTCTGCGCAAAACTGGTCGAGCTATTACATGTGGCAGGTATGTGTCTAGCAGTTCATAGCATAGTGTTTTCGTACACTGTAGCGTAACGATGTGGTGGAAAAAGAAGTAAAGGCGAGCAGGGGTTTGAGGATAAGGAGGAAGGTAGAGCGTGTCATGCCCTCTTAATGTATACTTTAGGAAGATGACGGGAAAGTGAGGGTGTGGGACCCCTATGTAAGAGTGCCGTGGAGGAGGATAGAGTGTAATATACAAAGAGACGAAGTAAGAAAGACGACTGAGAGAATAAGGAAAAAGAATAAAATGCAGAAACAAGCAGAAAGAGAAAGATGAAAGAAAGAAGGAGGTGAAGAAAGAACTCAATCTGCAATCGCAAGGTGGAGGCGCTTGCTCGCCAGCGACGCTCCTTACTGAGACTGCGCAAGCGAGAAACTAAAGCTTTCTTTCTTTTAAGAGGTTTTAGAAGCCAAAGCGGAGTTCCAAGTACGAGTAGTGGTGCACTCACTTCCCTCCAGCTCTCTATACTGCATACCTGATGAAAACGCGCTGCAGTAGCTTAGCGGCTAGGCTTTAGTCTGCGCAGCTTGAGGTCGCGGGCTTCAGCCAAGGCCACGGCGTCCACATTTCCATAGTGGCGGGATGCAAAAAGCCCCCCTTGGACTTAGATATATGTGCACGTTGAAGAAGCGGAGGTGGGAGGCATTGCTCTGGAGCCCTCCACTACGGTGCCAGCATCTAAAGTGCCATCCCTGGTATGGCAACAAAGAAAAAATGCGCCAATTTCACTCCAAATACGAGGGTGTACGATTTCACGAGGTGCTAAACGTTCGCGCAGTCAATCCAAGCAGTTGGTAGCCTAATGTCGTTCTTATAATTTCAGCGGTGGGGCTGTTGAAGCTTGAGTTAAGCCATGCTATTCTCGGCTAAAATTAGTCAAGCTCGTAGATGACCCGCTCTGGCCCTCGACCCACACTCCTGCCTAATAGTTATTACGCAAATTACAATTACGAAAGAAAGAAAGAAAGAAAGAAAGAAAGAAAGAAAGAAAGAAAGAAAGAAAGAAAGAAAGAAAGAAAGAAAGAAAGAAAGAAAGAAAGAAAGAAAGAAAGAAAGAAAGAAAGAAAGATCCGCGCTTGTTCTCAGCGCACTGCTACTTGATGGTGATAGCGACACTGACGGTGGTAATGGTAGTCATAATGAACTTGACATCCTGGGTCCACGTACGTTGCTTCACTGAGATTTCACAGGTGAGGAACTGGCTTTAATTATACGTTTTCTCAACACGATCACACTTTGTTTTCGTTCGATTGCGCAGAAAAGAAGAGCCGCTCTGACCATCAAGAATGTCAGTTCTACACGGCGGCTGGGCCCGGCTATTACGCTAACGTGTTCAGGGCAAAACTACACGTCTAACGTAACGTTCAGGTTCGGCCTTCCTGGAGAACTTCCACCTTCTAAAGGAGGCTTTCATAGCTTATCGCACGTGTCTGAAACGACTGAGTCATCCGAAACCACTTAGTCTAATGGGGTCGGCTCCATCCCATGCGACTGGAACTAAGCGGTCTCGTATGTCTCACTAATGGTTCGAACTTCGGACAACTTAGTCTAGAGAGAACCGTAAGGAGCTGAAGTCCCGATAAAAGAAGTTATTACAACGCACTTAACATTAAGAAGCCTGTCTCTGTGCCTCAAGGTGGAGGGCAACAACAGCGATCGCCTACACTCGTTGTTCTCTCATCTAACCAGCTCCGCTTTCCTTTAAAGCGTCCCCTCCTCGTGTGGTACACTCAAACTCCTGATTGCCTTAATGATCCAGTACAAGGATATCTGGAGCGAAATCGAATCCCCATGTTGCGGATGCAGGGCGTGGCTCAGGGCCATGAATAGTGTTAAGAACAATGTAACAGATTTAGCGATATAACGCGCCCTACAACGGGAGGCATCTCTCAGCGGTCCTATAGAAATGAAATCGGTAAGCAAGTGCCAGGTAGATTCCAAAAGGTGTGAAAAAGTTCTAAACCCATTCCACTGCGGTGAAAGCCATACGAAGTGCGCAGCAGGGATTCGCCTGTGCTTCCGTTGTGTTTCTGTTGTGGTTATTTTTGGCGTTTTCGAAATATTTTTGCCTTAAGTCAATTTCGATGCGCGAATATTTACCCTTGAAGGGTAACTTCGGCGTTTTTCTTTCACATTATTTTGAAACCTCCTTTTTCCAATAGCACTGACATTCCTGCAGCTGGCAGGGTGTGGTTTAGAATTTTCTCAGTACGAATAATGTTAAATAACCGGATGAATGATGTCTTCAAACCAGAACCGAAATGGTCAGATGCTTTGTTCAGCGTATGCGATGACATCACAGCCTCCCCTCAATTGGAAATATGGAGCACGTGCCAAAAAAAATTATATCGGACGGTATGTTGGGTTACGCCAGCTTTTGTGAAGTTCACAGCGATGACTTCAGCGCTCAGGTATCGCAGTTTTGCTCGTGACCGACCGCCTGCTCAGGTAGGCAGTATTAAAGGTAAAGACGTGACGAACACAGTATGGCGCACACGCAAATCCGCTAAAGATTTCTGAAATTCCATTTCAAGAAAATTAAATGGCTTGGCAGTTGCCTGGCTTGGCATGTGTTATCACATTACCGATGAGAACATATATGGAAAATTTCATTGCGATCTGTGGACACTGAAAAATTTGTCGGGGTTCTCCTTTAACGTGTATCTTTGATTTTATTATGCCGATAGAGCAAAGGAGTATCCATACCTTCGTTATAATTTCCCTGGGTGTCCCTCGCTCCGCAGTACGAGCAAATCCCTCAAAGAACCTCTATTCGCTGTTGTCCAACACCCTGTAGTATTGGTGTGCGCTATGACGACAACAGCAAATTCGACGGCTACTCGGACCTTCTCTTGAGAGAGGCAGATAGAGAGAAATGCAGAGGAAATACATGGAGGTTAGGCAAGCACTTGCTTTGTTCGCTTTCCTGCACCTAAGGAGGGGAATGCGCAGCACGAAGAAATAAACAAGGGCACAATTGGTGAGACCATCGGCACAAGACACTAAAACACTAGCATGGGTGAATCGTTCCAATTCCTCACACTTGTTCGTGGTGACTCTGTCAACTTGAGGAAACGCTGTAGCCCCTTCGCAGCCCTGATCACGATAGAGTTAGACCAAGAATTTTCACTATAAACTGGACCAACAGCACTCTTATCACGTGTTCGTTATCAGGTCACCGGCAGCTTTGCGTTTACCTGCGCTTTCGTATTTTATCTCATGGTGATTGCACGATAGTTCGCATTGACATTGTCTAGTCTAGCGCGCTGCTTCAATGCACTTCCCGCGGCCTTCGTCTATACTGCTATCGATAACACCGATGTTTTTGCAAGGTTGAGTGCGTATGGTCGCGAAGCTTTAAACGAGCGACGGCTTAGACCATATTGTGAACAGCGTCAATGTGGACACGAAAAGGAGCCGGAGGGCACGATGAGAGTTTCGATTTACGCGCTTCTAGTGCTGAAGAGGCAAACACAATTAGTGCAAAAAAACAAACCTTTATAATATAAACGACATTAAAAACCTTACTTCCGTGAAGCAGCGCTTTATGCTGGGTCTTTTCACATAGCGAATGCGTAAAGAAAATGCAATCTTCTTTTCTAACGCCACCAGCGCCATCGGAAAGCATGGTGGCGTTAGGGATGCTGCAGAAAACCGCGCTTGCATAATTTGTTCTGACACGGCCAAAAGAAAAGTTTTCGAGTTTCGCTATACCTGCTTGCTTACCGCGTTATTGGTGAGGCGTGTTGTACTGCAAACGACAGCACGGATCGAGAAGTGAAGCCAGCTGAGAGCACAAGATGAGAATTTTCTTGAGTGGCCTTCGTTCGAATGCAGTGACACGAGGGATGGCCCGTCCGGCACTATTCGTCCCCGCCTGCCTAAGCAAAGTTCTTGTGCAGGTGTGCAAGTATGTCTGTGAGTATTCATTTAATTATAATCTTGTCACTCTCCACTAAAATGTTTTAGAGCGCGCGCACACTGTCGTGATAAGCAATAGTGAGCAAAGCCTGATCACTTCCGCCCAGTTCGAAAGCGCCCCTGTTTTTCTGCGATCCTGAAGGGCAGCGTAATAAATTTGTTACTTGAAGGGCATATTTCCTTCTATAAAAAATGGCCGCTCATTTGCGTGCTTCGCTGCAAATATCGCTGAAGGAGGATAGTCTTCTGCCGGCCGTACTACGCTGCTTGGGATATGGGCGCCATCTGGCAGCGCCGTCGGCAAACATGAGCTTGTGCAGAAATCCTGGGCAATTAACTGCCAGGTGGAAGCACCAAATCGTCGGCAGAGGCCTTTTAGATGCGAAGCATCTCTTGATCGCGGGTATGTCACGCGTCCGGCGTCCGCACTCACACTACGCATGCGCGACTCTCCTCTCCCTTACCTCTCTCCAACAGCTGCTGCAATAAATAAAGCGGGTAGAGAGCGCGCGCGCGCGGCGTCCGTCCGCACTCACACTACGCATGCGCGACTCTCCTCTCCCCTCTCTCCAACAGCTGCTGAATAAAGCGGGTTGAGAGAGCGCGCGCGCTTCCCTTCAGTAGTATCTCCTCCTTCTCCGATGAAAGAAGTTGGTGGTGTTGCGTGATGGAAGCAACAGTTCCGTCAGCGAGTGGGTTGACGCAAGTACGCATCAGCATCAACCCACACTCTGACAACGGTCACGCGATGCGTGGTAACGACCAAGTTAACAAGGTAATAACACGCAAGGTCGACTGCAAGGTAACGCCAAAAAATCACAGCATATTCACGGGGTGAATGATGATGAGTGGGGCGAAGCTCCGGAAGGAATCATCGGTAAACCGTGAAACTCTTCCGTGCAATTCGCCCCACAATTAAAAGTGAAACACTTGAGTAAATGTCATCAAACTATTATAACATCTCCCATCTTTCATCATCAACTACAAGTACCGCCATCTAGTTTTATAACATCTCGCGCATGCTACGAATCCTCACGGTTTTACTATGCACAATGCACAAGTGAAATCTCCCGCCGGCACTTCATTGCAAGTCAAGATGCAGTGCCTATATATATATATATATATATATATATATATATATATATATATATATATATATATATATATGGGTTGCCGGTGAACGCTTCTCCAACGCGAGCAGTCGGTATTTCTCAATCAAGAAACTCGCTAGGAGACGCTGCCTGCGCCAACGTTGTCTCTCGCGGGCGAGCGCGTGCCGGGAGCCACGCGCTTGCCCTCGGCGCGTGCGTGCCTCCCGGCAGGCACGCGTCGGTGGCTACCTACTACTACATACATCGGGGACGCACGACCCACGCCTTAAGGAGCTTCGCCCCTAAAACACTGCAAACCTGTAAACACCGCCGTTAAGTTGAAACTCCCAGCGATGCTCCGCATCACGCCATGGTCCCCTTCGGGGAGATGGTGTAATTTTTTTCGTGCATAGCGTCGCAAAGTTACCGCAGCCTAAGAAACACTAGGGTCTTTATAATTACTTATCTATGTATTTTCTAGTAAAGGAAAATACAACCTAATACTTACCTATTTATGTTGCGCCTCAGATATGCGTAATATTTGCTTTTTGATTGACAATATTCATCAGTATGAACGCAGCCACCATTTCAAGATGGGTGGGCGTTAGGCAAGTGCTTCAACTTTGGCTGGGTGTCTAAATCATGTGACAGACGGACAAACAGAAAGATAGAGCATTTCTGCGTTCAAGTATCCCAATAAGGTAGTCTATCGTCTTTAAAAGTGAAATAAACTTTATCTATCGGAATATACGTTGCGTCAGACGGTAGATCGATCTCCGTCGCACCCACAGAACGTGTACAGGTAAGGACAAACTTCTGAAACGTGCGGTCTGTGTTTTATTAGATACGAAGCATCTTTTAGCGGTGGCATGTCCTGCGGCGTCGGGGTCCGCACTCACACTGCGCAACGCAACTCTCCACCTTCCCTCTCTCCAACAGATACGCGTTACTCTCTCCACTTCTCTCCTACCACCTGCTTGCGCCGCGGCGTCGGCGCCCACACCTGCACTGCCCATGCGCATCCTCCTCCCACTCCTCTCCTTGTCTCATTTCCTCTCCACTCGGCATTCCCGCTCTCCGAACGGCGTGCGCAAGGATTTTCTTTAAACCTCCTTGGGCGCGCGTTGACTATGGAAACGCTCAAAACGCTCTTTCTTCGATTGTCCGCCGCGGTGGTGTAGTGGTTACGGTACTCGGCGGCCACCCAAAATACGCGGGTTCGATCCCGGCCGCGGCGGTCGCATTTTCGATGGAGGCGAAAATGCCAGAGGCCCGTGTACTGTGCGTTGTCAGTGCACGTTAAAGAACCCCAGGTGGTCTAAATTTCTGGAGCCCTCCACTACGGCCTTTCTCTCCTCTCTATCTCTATCACTCCCTTTCCCCCACCCTCACGGACGCTTAGCCGTGCTCCCTACATGGGCTGCAGAAATTAGCGTCCTTTCCTAACCGAACCACAATCATCATCTTCGATGAACGCTTTACCAGCTCGCAACGAACGAGAACGCGCCCTCGCCCGCAAGAGACAGCGCTGACGCAGGTAGCGTCTGCTAGCGTCAAATCGGTACAAACGCGACACCTAGTCAAACCGATGCAAACGCGGTGTGCACCCCATGTGGTGCTTCGCATCGATCATGGCCCCCTTTAGCGGGAGATGGTGTAATTTTTTTGTTATTGCTGCAAGTTCAGGAATGTCATCTTGCCACTCGAATACTGTGTGCTGCTGTGCATCGGAATGTTCTTTGCGCATTCTATTCTTCGCGTTATGCGTAACACATATGGTTGCGCATAGTTTTGATGACATCATGATCTGTTTTATTTTTTTTTTTGTTCCCGCCGCGTATTCATCATACTTGCTTTGTGATCTCACGCCTTTAATGCGGGTTGCCTTACGCAATTCTTCTTCAATACCTGTTACTTTTTGGCTAGCGCGATATCCCGAGCAATGTGGACCACCGCTATAGGAGAATAGCGCTGCCATGCTTATCTGATATAGAACGGAACAAGGGAAAATAAACAGCATAAGTAAGCTGTGCGCGCTACCTGAAAGCGTAAGAAGCAGTAATCTGATTCCAAATTGAGTGCGTGTTTACTTACGCAGAGTAACGGGAATTCTTCACAGCAAAACCAAGAGGCAACGGGAGTACGCATAAGCCTCCTTGACTGGTCAATAGGCACAAGTTCATGTTTGTTCTCGACCTAAATCTTTCAGCACTGACATACAGCAAAACATGATGCACCAAATATTAATAGGTTGACTTAATGCCTGTAGAATTGCTGACAGCGCAAGAGTAGGCGTTTCGTCTATAGGAAGGCTTCAGAAGTTGCATACTGGCGCAACGCGAAAAACGAAAAAAGCAAGAATAACGAAGCTCATCGTATCTTTCCTGTGCTAAACGTGTCCTGATTGTTCCCGCTTTAAAAAAAAGCGGCAGTAGAATCCTCCAAATAAATAGAGTGTCATCGAGGAAATCCTTTTCTTTACCGTTCGAACAAAGGCTCTGAACTTGCGCTCTCGCCTAAAAGTAAAAAAGTAAATGAACCTCAGTATAGCGGTAGGCTGGCACAAGAAAAAAAAAATGAAGCCCGGTTTGGAGGATCCAATGTCCGTAATAAGATATACAGAAGAGCATTTCGCGAACTTAAGCCGATCAGTCCGTGATTGTGAACTTACAAACGCTGGAAACAGCGACTTTCGTGCCCTCATTTCTTAGAACAAGCCTTCGTCGGCAGAATTGTCCATAAGCCTCCGGTGCGATGTACCATTGCTATTGTCCACGAACATTGGCACAGGGCTGCTTCTATAGGAACCTCTTGGATAGAAAGACATCGAGAAATTGGCGCATCTGCGCAATTCTTAGCTTGGTAATGCTGTGCTTGTGGGTTTTTTCCCGCCCCACCATTTAATAGGCATGTTGCTTGCTATGTGACTCTGTGATATGACAGTGCTAACAGCATTATAACGATCTTTAGGGGCCCAGAAATAAGGAACAAGTCTGTGCGTTCAAAACCGTATATGCAGGGCACTTAAAGGAGCACGGAGAGTAAAATCTGTTGTGGTAGTTTTATTGTTTTGTGGAGAGGCTGAAGTTGTTGTTGTTGTTCTCGTTGTTGTTGTTGATGATGATGATGACGATGATTTAGACCAACATTTGCCTGTTGTCATGCCTCTCGCAGCAATAATACACGCTTTGTGTGGCCCAATTCCAGATGTTCAAAGTTCCGGCCGAAAGGGGTAGTGAAGAATAGCATTAGTAACATATGAAGGCGACGTGACGAGAACTGCGGAATCAATCACGACAGCGACCCCGTGGGCTGTTCTCTCTATTTAGCAAGCGTGACTGCATTTTACTGCGCCAGCGCAGCCGTAATGTGCGATTGAGCCTCTCGCTACGACGCCATGTCCCATCGATTTCTGCACCCAGCGAATCGAAAAAACATATGCTTACTCAAGCCCTGTGGGCCTGAGCAATTATATGTCGACACTATTCATCCTACACATTTCCAGTCATATTTAAAGGCCACAGAATGATATTTCGGTGATGGCCTGTGCGACAATTCTAAATATTCTTGAGGTACATCGTTTCTTGATTTAAAATTTAAACGAAGCCATCTACAGTTTCTAAAGTGATGACGGCAACTGCGGTTCGGCTAAGGAAAGGACGCTAATTTCTGCAGTCCATATAGGGAACATCGCTAAGCGTCTATGGGGGAGGGAAATATAGAGTGCAAGGAGAGAAAGCTTGCATTGGACGGCTCCGGAAAAATAGACAACCTGGGGTTCCTTAGTGTGCACTGACAACGCACAGTCCACGGGCATTCTCGCCACCATCGAAAATGCACCCATGGTGACCGGGATCCAACCCGCGTTCTTTTTTGAGTGGCTGCCAAGCACCATAACCACTACGCTACCGCGGTGGACCAGCTGAAAAGCCGTCGGAGCGTTTCCCATAAGCACGCCAGGCCTATTCTGTAGCCTTCTCACCTTCTGAAGCAGGCGTCTGCATTCCTTTCAAAGATGCAAGGAAAAGTAGTTTCGCGCAAATAAAGCCCGACTTCTCCTCGTGTTCTTCAATCTTCTTCGCAAACCCTTCTACGTCTTGCGGAAAGACGTCATTATTTGCCGTGCCAGCGTTTTCCCATACAGCAAGTGGTTTACGCTTTGATACTTATATACATCTGTTTTTTTTTTCATGAGAGCACTACTCCTAGCAACATCCATTCGCCGAGCCAGGCGAACGCGGGCGACTTCTAGCTTTCGCAGAACTACGAAAGCAACTGCAAGAAGAGGAATGCAGCGTGAACGCATTCCCTGCGGGCCGTGCGGCACAATTAAGTGTCATTTCCTGCGGGCCAACGCTCGTCGCGTTGCCACAAGGCCGGAAAGGAATTCAGCTATCCCTTGGGAGACTCGTGCATCTCTATCTTGTTCTTCAGGCGTTTACGAGGCGCCACTACGGCAACGAGCGCGGTCATCTAGTCTTCCCGGAAATGAGACGTTCACTGCTTCCACGGCCTGGCTGCGATTCTGGATGTCGCTATTTCTTTTCCCCCGGCACAGTTTCCCTGGCTGCGTGGTTGCCGGAGAATAGGGGCATATTTAATCGGCTCCTGAAACCTGTTGCTTTCTTTGTGGGTTTCTCCTGGCGCGTGTTGTTTGCACCTTGTGCAATACACGAGTGAAGAACGCCGCTTGCTTCCAACGACTCGCAATAGCTGTGGGTCTATATGCCTTAAATGGATGGTGTGGTAAATGTTTGTTTGTCATAAGTCTGCTATTTAACAGCGTAAGCAGTAAAAGTCACTGAAGCGGGGTGCGATAGCGTCCGCCCAAACTTCCTGTGTCCGTAACCTCAATCAGCTTAACAGTCAAACAAAAGGTTCCATGCCAGTGCGGTGTTGAAACAGCTTAATAGCGGTGGTGACATTACAACCCTCACAGACCCTCACCACTTGGTTAGGCATAATGCATTCTCAGCCACGGTTCTGATATGGTTGAAGAGGTATAGTGACATCCACTGCATTTCCCACCAGTCCTAAGTCCTGAAACTTTCCTGCGTTCGGAAGAGGTGGTAAACGAGGCTTGCCTCACCTTCTTCGAACAGTAATTTTCACTGTAGAATACACTAAAGTTCTCTCTCTTCCTTTCTCTGTCCCTACTTTCCTGTGTCAATCAGCATCTTGCGGCTGGTCCGCCTGTACAACACCTTCATATTATTGCTGTCATTTCACTGGTTTCAAGCTTAGGTGTTTATTCATTATTATTCAACAAGGTAACATCGCACTTCCCAATCTGTAAATGCGCAGAAGGGAGCCGCAACTCGAATTTCAGAACTTGAGCTATTTTTCCCCCGATAAATATTTTGCGAAAACGTGAACACTTAGATTTAGGTCTCTTTGGTGCATCACCGGGTGCCAGTTCTGGTCTACAGACCGAAGAGCCAAGTTTTATCAAGAAGCAGTTATATTCAGCAGGTTAATGGCCGTTATATAAACCTGCCCATGTTGGGTAGAATCAATAGGGCTCATGAAATCCTGGACTAGGGACGCTGCCTACCTTAGACGAGTCTGCCGCGGGCTCTTTCTTGGAAATAAAGTATATTAGTCCTCTTAGACGGGTAGCAACACAACAGGGAAACCAATTACTTACAAGCACTAGACGTACAATCATTACAATTATTAGTAAGCACTAACAACTGCAGCACTCTTGTGATGTCATAAGGATTCATTAACGTTTTCCTTTACTATTCCCTGACGACTATTGCTTAGGTGTCTGTAGCGACATCTGTTTCAGCTGCTCGTTTGTTGACACAGCGTGTAGTGGTGACGTTCAATCATGCGTGGCTCATAGAATGATACCCATGGCCGAGAAATGCGGGTTTTATAAACACGTGGTTTCAGTTTCCTTAATATAGACGTAAATGGTAAGCGTTTCCAGTTATTCGCGTCCTGACACGCAGGCCATCTTAGTTTAACACTTGCACGCTTCGCTCCACCTCGTTGGTCTAGCGTTGTCTCTTTCAAGGTAATAAAGAACAAAAAAGCCAGAGTGGTCGAGAGGTTATGGCACTCGGCTGCTCGCCCGAAGGTCGCTGGATCAAGCCCAGGCCGCGGCAGCTGCATTTCCATAGAGGCGAAATTTTAGGCCCGTGCACCGTGCGCTGTTATTGTACGTTAAGGAAACCCGGGTGATCGAAATATCCGGAACCCTCCATTACGACGTCTCTGACAATCATAACGCGGTTTTAAGACGTAAAACCCCAGAAATTATTGTAATATTCGTAAGCTTCCACGCCAATATTGGCATATACCAGATGAACAAGAGGCGATTCAGAGGTTTTTGTACAATCGGCGGCCTAATTAACCACTACGCTCGAGCGGACGATCTCATTCCATTTCACATGATTACCGAAGGCTTTCGCCTTAATAAATGAAATGATAACAACGCAGCTTCGTGTGTCGTTCGCTTCACAATGTGGGTCAACCTAAGAAAACAAGCGCGGTGTATTACGAATGTACAACCCGGCTTTCGCTTTGTTGTGTCACATCAGCGTAACACTATGTCAAAATGATTGCTGGAAGCACTTGTTGGGACCTCATGGGATCAAGCGGAAGCCGACCTCCTTGCACTTCCGTTTGTAGCCCAGCAGAAAGGGCTTTGGCTCTAGAGCGTAAGCAGTTACGGGCAGATCAGAGTGACCGAAATCTGTGGCAATAGTGTCCGCCGCCGCAGCCACTTCGGGTGTCCGTAACCTCGCTATAAGTTCTAGCGTGACAAAAAACAAATACTTCCACCCCCGTGCGGATTTAAACCTGGCTCAATAGGAGAGGTGCCAGCGCAACCCTTACTGTCACCTCTTCGTTGCACATCTCGTATTGTCAACAACGGCTCTAGTATTGATATGGCAGGAGAGGTATAGTGTCTCTCACACCCGCAAGGCTGGGCGCTTCGTATTCTCAGCCGCAGCCCTGATATGTATACGAGTAGTGCGCCAAACGTTGTGTTGCCAGCCACCGGCTGCGGCTTCACCAACAAGGGCTAGGAAGAAGACGACGACTACGCAGAAGAAGAAGACGACGACAAGGAAGAAAAATAGGAAGGGGAGGACAACGAAAAAATAAAGAGAGGAAGCAGACAATGCTGACATTTGAGAGGAAGGGGAAGTGGTCGTGAGAAGCAGGAATGGAATAGGACTGAAAAACAAGACTGAGATAGAACGCACCAAATATATATTATGCTGTCACTGTGCTTCGCCTTCTTCGCAGGCCTTGTAATTTTTATAGTCACCCATCTCACTTTTCTCGGGTGCCGTCCACGTTGGATTTAGCAGCGCCTGCACAAACCGCTTCGTTGTTTCTCGATACTGTTGGATCGCCTTGCGTAGCTGCTGGATTCGTGTTTCCTGTGCCTTGTGTCCTTGGCAAAGCCCATGCAAGTAGGCTGAAGGAGAGCATCTTCGTTACTCTAACTTTTCCATTCTAGAGCTGCTGTATACTAAGCTTCTATCATTTCTACCATCTGAGCGTCGATCTCACACATCTAACTTCAGACTTAAGTCGTGTCTACAGAAACGTAAAGCTTGCTTCGCGGTCAGCGTTCTTTATTTGTTGGTCACTCGTTGGTTGTTGTCATCAATAATACCATGCAAATGGGCCCGTTGTAAATATATTAGAAATGTTCATGTTTTTCTGTAAGAGCACGTAACATCCATACGCATAACCAGCTGTTGTTGACATAGTATTCGTAACTCAGCGTGATTTCGCGCATTATCATTTGTATGTGTGTATGATATAAAACGGAACTCCAGTTCTGCTATACATTTCAGTGACTTTGTCAAACAATTGCTCAAGACTACTTGCTTAACGATTCGTCAGTGGAAGTACGCAGTCAGCGAAACCCCTAGAAGTACTGCTTTAATGGCATATTCTCGCCACATAGGAGCCCGCCACGCTCAGACTGTATTAAAAATATTGTCAACTAACACTGCGTACATACAGCTGATGATTCCGCAGTAAGTACTCACTTCTCTTCTCACGGATAACATAGAGCTCTTCGAAGCGATTGTCATATCGATGGTGTTATGCTTAAAGGTGCCCTGCAGCACTTGTTTTAACAAAGTCGGAAAACGGTTCTGGTCAGTCGTGGAAGCTTCTGGTGCACACGTGAGCCAAATATTATTGCACGGCACGCATCAAGGAATTCGCAAACTGGTGTTTCGAACAGAGCTGCAAAGCGCCTGCTCTTCTTTCAATATATAACTCCACTGCGTGCATCGCTTGAGGCGCGAACAGCATTTACTGACTTCATGACCACGACATTCCCGCTATATTTTATTTGTTCGTTTTGAATTCAACAAATGAGAAAAATGTCGGTATCTTCCTTAAAGGACAACGAAAAGAATTCAAGGTATGTAGTCGCCGTTACAAAAATGCCATATATGGCGATATCAGGACTTGGGCAAATACGGCAACGTACAGGCACGTGCCATATATAGCCACATATGCCCAATTCCTGATATCGCCATATATGGCATCTTTGGAAGGGCGGTGCTCCCAATTACGTCATTTGGTTCAAGAAGGGCGGGCGCTAGCTTTGCTCAAAACAGCGCGAGCTGGGACTGTTCTCAAAATATGATTGATTTGATTTGTGTGGTTTAAGGTCCCAAAACCAGTTTTCTGATTATGAGAGACGCCGCAGTGGAGGTCTCCGGAAATTTAGACCACCTGGGGTTCTTTAACGTGCACTGACATCGCACAGAACACGGGCCTCAACATTTCGCCTCCATAGAAATGCAGCCGCCGCGGCCGTGATTCGATCCCGCGACCTTCGGATTAGCAGCCGAGTGCCATAACCACTAGACCACCGTGGCGGGGCCGCTCACAAAATATTGCAGGACCTATTTGATATTAAGTGCAAGCTGATTCGTCGGCTACGACAGTGGTAATCACGGTAATCTTCAGAGACGTCTTGAAGGCAAATGTTTTAACTGAATGCGGTGAGTAAGGAAAGCGTCCAATCGAAGTGCACATGCGTTATCCGCTGTGACAACCACCGCTTTCATTGAGCTGGCTCCCCATGAGAGCATAAGTGCTTTCTGAAACACTCAGGATGAAATAATTACTTAAATGACATACCTAAAAACAATGGCTGTTTGCAAATGCAGGGGCTCCATATCCGCGATCATGACTTGTTCTCTCTTATTAAGGCATACGCTGGCATGAATAATTAAAACACATAACTAACTACTAGACTGCGTTGACTGCTTTAAACAGTGACAGAAAATGAAAACACGCAACCACCGGCATCGACAAGTGTCAACGCTAGTGACGCAGACAAAGCTAACGACGCCACGCGTCGTGAATCGTGCCTTCCGAAAGAATCTGTGTAGCAGCGGCATGCAAGTAGTCTTGTAGAAAGCAAAAAGAATATTAAGAGGTAAAAATACTGAGCCATCTTGATGGCATGAATAATAATAACTTCCGGCAGGTGCGCGTTCTTCCCTCGTGAAGCCTCTCCCAAATTCGCAGGCGTAGTTTTTTTGCCCCTTTGCATCCATTGCTTTCGCTCGGAACTATGGAGCTGCCATTCAGCTGTGGGAAATGCCCGCAGGCATAGTGTGGCCTTACTTTAAACGAGGCAGTACAGAGACGATGCGTTGCTAACGAGTGCCTGGATGTTAATCACATTCACCCTGTTGCTGGCAACCGGGAGAAGCCGCGAGATAATTTAGATAACTTCATTGTGGTCTTTGCTGTTCTCTTTCTCTCAGCGGTCACTGTGTGTGTGTGTATTATTGAAGGTGAGCTCTTTCCCAGAAATTTCGCTTCTGGTGCTGCGGAGCGAAGTATAAAAGGAAGAATAAAATAATAAAAGCAATGAGAGAGTGAACAGTTCCAGATAAAGAAAAGCTGTTTGAGAGTGATTGTTAAGAATCGTATAGAAGGAAAGCGTGTGGCGAGGAAACGCAGAAAATGTGAGGCTCGAGAGTAGCTCCTTCAGCCTTCTTTTTCTATGCATACTCAAGGCACAGTGAATGATGCAGCGCACACTGAGACAATCTTCGAGGAAGATCCTTCATTCTGTTTTAAATAAATGTTAACTCTATCTCTTTCTCTCATAGAAGTTGCACAGCTGCTCTCTTTCATGTCTGCCAACTTTTTCTCTAATGGACATCATTAAAGTTAGAAATCTGACCTTTTGATTTCTGCTTGATAAAGTGCGGACATAGAAAACACGTTTCTGAACATCTGGAACTAAGAATATGGTTGCCGCCTACGCTAGTGGTGCGGCGCTCGCATCAACGAAAAACAAGATTTCTTTGTAGTTTGAAATGCCCACATTTTTTTTTTCGTGCGAGTTTGGAATTAATGAATTTCACTGGCTTTTCACGTACCAAAACCCGGATGTCATTATGAGACTTGCGGTAGTGAAGCGGAGAGCGCAGGAATTCTCAACCGTCTGCGGCTTCTAACGTGCAGCTAAATATATGTACACGTGCCTTGCCTATGAGTCAAAGCAGTTCCGTTTCACAGGAATTTTCATGAGTGGTAGAAGTTTCCGAAATGCGGAACACGCGTAAGTGCAAACGGGACAAGAAAAATTCCGCGTTTTTTTTTTAGGTAGGTGTAGTGAAAGAGCCAGAATACCGTTTTAATGGCATCCTGTCCGGTTTTGTATGGTGGGCATAACCACTGAATACGTGGTAAAAAATATTGATCGAGACGCGCGCACCCGCACACACGCACTACTGTGCCACGTTGCTGTTTTACAATGTATATAGCCCGCGGAGCTCTTACAGGCCATGTCTTGAAATTGTCCGCATTATGAGGCGACGTGTGGCAATCTTTCAATGTGTTGCTTAGATTCTGGACTATATACAGTTTTCAATACCTGTTAAGTGGTATTCATCATCGGATATAAATTTATGCATATTTTTACAATGACTTACGGCGGGGCACCGCGACGTGCGCCGGCAGGTGGTGTGAGATGCACATGCCTTCTTTATTTAGTAATTAGCCACAATGGCCGCCCACAGGTAGAAGGTACTTCAATGGAGTTAATGAAATGAATGGCTTCAGAGCAGGTACAGGTATCGCGTGAAGCAAAGACTTATCACCGGAACACATGTTCTGACTTCCAGCATAGAGCGCCTAAGCTCGATCCACGAGGTGAACTCTCGACGTCATCACACAGTACGAGACGAGAGAAAGGCCTAGTAGGAGAGTGCAGAGGTCAACGTGGGCCTCATATATCTTCCGTCTAATGGCATGGATACCACACGTATGCGCGGATCGAAGGTCGTTCCTTGCCTTCATACGCTTACAATCTTTATCTCTTGGTGTTCGCAGTAGCGAGATTGCCCCTTCCTGGTGTGACTGAGAATGCTATGACTGTCCACGAATTTGTGTTTGCAAAGCTACAGCGCTAAACAGATGAGGACTTGGGTAACGAAGAACACGATGCACACGCATTCTTTCTTTACCTTCCTAAATCCTCGTGTCTTCAGTGTGGCAGATTTGGAAACATGAATTGTCACCAACACTCACAAGTGTCCTTTGTAGTGCATTTAACGAAATGTACCTTTCGTTGAAGTGTCCCCTTTTCACTATGGCTCTTGCTGTTTACCGGGGGCTCTCTGAAAAGTTCCGTCCGCCATGGCCGGCGGCCGGTGTCGTCTGTGCGGTGTCACTGGTTCGTTGTTGACAACAACGCTCGGCGCACACTGCGGCTGTGATGGCCTGCAGGCTCAGCGATAAGGATGTCAGAAACGACGGTCCGTGTTCGTACGCGAGGATGAGGGCGAAGAGCGCGGCTCTCTGCGGCTAACGAGGAAGGATGCGTTGTGCCGAGGTGTCGCCACCACGGAAAGAGCGATAATGCGGACTGCTTTTCTAGGCATTCATAACTTTTCTCCGTACATACTCTAGGGAAAGCCCTTCCTTTACAACGGCCCACAGCGTTGACCTTAGAGTGTGTACGTTACGCATTTAGACTTAGTTTCATTGGAGCGCAATCCACTCCACGTGTAAATTTTTCGTTGTAGCGCGCGCGCGCGCCCGCACACACACACACACACACACACACACACACACACACACACACACACACACACGAGAGAGAGAGAGAGAGAGAGAAACTGGGAGCCTACCGCAGCGTTGATCTATGTTTAGCGCAGGAAATGATTATACAAATTGTAATATATGACAATTATTTAAACGGATGTAGGTACGCACCGCATTGAATATGCCGATATGGGCAACGCGTAGAAAAGATCGAATAAAACAAGGAGTTACGTGTTGCTCAAACTTGAATTGGATAGGTTCACATGAGCAAGCGCACCTAAACTTCACCTTAAGTGTACCGTCTCCACGTGAACCGAAAGTGAAAACCAAAAGTGAACAAAACGCAGCACGGACTACCGGCATTCAAAAATCGCCTTTTGTTGACTGGAGGTTGTCGGTGATGGATGACAACTATGCTGTGCATTGATGCATGTGTTCACTCAATTTTATTGATCACGAAGGTTAACGGGCCGTGTCCAGGGTCAAACACATACTTTGGTATGTATCGCAAAGAACAGTTAACCTGAAACTTCGACACACTCAACTTCTGGTTTGCTATAAACAAACGGAGGACGGCCTACGCCGAACGTGGTTTCGTTAGCTGACGGTATCATAATAGCTAGCAGTTCCAAGCCCAATGATGAAGCTTACATCATTCATACAATGTTAGCTCAAGAATTCAAATGATTCGGGAATGTTTATTAACAGGGGTGCTGCTCAAGGTCGACGTAGATTCGTAAGGAGCGGCGTTCGCAGTAAAAAGCGTAGCATTCCGACAGAAGCGAAAAGCGCATCCGGACTTGCCCTTCACCGCTACCCAAGCTGCTACATGTTAGCGGTTATACGAAGCACACTAAATAAATAAATAAATAAATAAATAAATAAATAAATAAATAAATAATAAATAAATAAACTCTCGAGTTGCGCAGAAGGAAAGAGTGGACCCATGCTTGACCTCGACCCACGTCCTTGCCTTCAGCTCACTACTGCACGAAAGCGCTAGCAAGAAGTAACCCAAGCCGATTAACCAGCACCGCGGTTTAACCAGTCTTCACTATGTTAAACCGCCGGAGCTGGCTGCTTCAAATTTTTAATAGCCACACACTCTTACGCCTTCGTTGCAGCTGAAGATATCCCGCGACCAAGGCACTTGAAGAACAGGTCTGTTTGCTGTTTCTTTTTACAAGGCCCGTTTTCGTTGAACGTTCGCATAGTAATAGGAAAAGCTATAGTATACAGCAAACAAAACTGCTCACAGGCGGGATCAATGTTTTCATTTCTGTCCTGTTTGCCCCGCAGTGACGCACATAAACAATGCGCGTCAGAAGTGAGTATGCATAAACGATATGAGCTCAGAAACGGTGAGCATATGCGCGCCTGGTTCAACACAAAAAATTCGTTTCCATCTTTGCTATCGTCTTTTGGTGAACTTTATAATGCATGCGATGACACATTTATGCGTCGTTGACAGCAGCCACCCAGTTTTCCGGAGGCTTTTTAATGCACGAGCATGAGAATAATTCTGATCTCGTTCATTTTACTGCATTTACCTTTTTTTTTTATGGAATGCCACCCACGTGCATCTAGAAACGTTGTATGTCCTGGTATTTACCAAACCACAACGTAAAAGCAAGAAGTAAAAAGCCTCAAAGTAAATTCGGAGCGTAGCAGTATATGACAGTAGCTATAAGAGGTGTGCCAGCGAATCTGACAGTGGAACTATCACAACGGGGAATTTATTGAATAGGCATAAGCATAACTAGCACAACAGCCGCTGTCCGCGGTGGTAGAGTGTTTATAGTAAACGGCTGCTGACCCGAAAGACACAGTTTCAATCACGACCGCACTGTATGGATTTCGATGAAGGTGAAACGCTCTCATGCCTCTGTATTCTGCAATGCCCTGCCAGCGCATATTAAAGGTGGTCTTAATAACGGCGTAGCTTAACATTATATCGCCGCTATGGCCCACAAAACAAAGCATTTATTCTCACCTATCATATTTACCTCGGCGTTCCTGTGTTCGGTTCTGTATACGGTAGCCGCAGCAGACGACTGAACCTGAGAATCGAAAGCAAGGTTTTGGAGGTAGTAAACGGCTGAATATATATTATTATTATTATTTATTTGATACTGTCAACCCCATGCTTGGGGTCATTACAGGGAGGGTTTCGCGTTACAATACATGATATATAACATTCGTGCACATCCCTTGGGGTACCGAGGGTACATCCCTGAGGGTACTGAAATATGTAAATAAATAAATAGTACATCAGGACACCAAACAAAAGACCAACATCAACAAAGTAATAAGCAAAGTTCAGTGATTATACAAATAAATGTCAACCAATGAATTCTCATACCAATGTCTAGTGCATATCACTATACAAAAGTGTGTAAGGCATCTTCAAAATCAACTGATGTCTTAGGGTCTACAACTGCGTCAGGCAAACTATTCCACATTTCTGTTGTGTCAGGAAGAAAGGAGTAACGGAAAGCATCAGTGCGTGTGAAATAAGGCTGAATAGCTGAGCTATTATTAATACGATCGCACCGCCTTCCTGGGGGCTGTCGGTATAAATCCTTGTTTATTTTTGTTTGGCCGCTTATAATCTTAAAAAGGAATTTGAGGCGATGTTTGCGCCTGCGATCTTCCGAGGACTCCATCTCACAGGACTTTAACAAAGCCGTAACAGAGTGTGTGCGTCGGTATTTACCGCATATAAAAGGAACTGCTAATCTTTGTATCCTCTCTATTCTTGCCTTCAGAACCTTCTGGTGGGGTGACCACACAACACAAGCATACTCTAAAAATGGTCGCACGAATGTTTTGTAGGCTATTTTTTGCATTCCGTTTATATATATATATATATATATATATATATATATATATATATATATATATATATATATATATATATATATATATATATATATATATATATATATATATATATATATAAACAGAATTGACGATGCCCCTCTGAGAGAACGACGGTTTATTACGTGAACGTCCCGCTCGAAGCCCGACCTTTCTGTCTATATATATTATGAACCATACCATAAATACGTGACGAATCCCCAGTATGCGCAGCGAAGCGAAGAAGCGAAGGAAGAGACCATTTCAGATTATTACATATTAACCCGCCAAAAAACCCATGACCAACAGGAACTGAGCAATACATCATGCAGAAGAAGTTCCGCGGAATATCTTCAAAGCTACATGAAATCCTCAGAGAATAGCGTTGCTCTGCTTGATGCGATCAGCAAAACTGCCACTACATCGTGCTTTCAATTTATCTCGCCCACGTGAGCGAAGGCCCACGTCACGTGAAAATACTGTAGCCTGCGGACATGCCTAAACAAAGGAGCCAGCAAAGATTCTAGTAGATTCCCACTTGCACAGCTTCTATTTTTATCTTTTTCTTTTTAAAGTGAACATCACTGCGGCTCTTTTCGTCACACATCCGAAAAATGTTTTTACATGAAACTGTAGGTGTATGCACCAACTGCCTCCTAACATTTCGTCATCATCATGAGCCTGTCTGCGCCCACTGCAGGGCAAATGCCTCTCCCATAGATCTCCAATTATCCCTGTCCTGTGCTAACTAGGCCCAATTTATCTCTGCAGACTTCTTGATCTCTTCTGCCCACCTAACTTTCTGCCGCCCCCTGCCACGCTTGCCTTGTCGTTTTGTCATGAGTTAACCTAAACAGTTTATGCAACGGATGATATCAAGTGGTATGAAATTGTCTTGCATTTACCAATGCAATCGTGCCAGTGCAGGTAAACAGAAGAGTAGCAACAACACCGCGCTGTACTATCCTGTAATTCATAGGCCACAGTATACGCGAACATGTACAATTACGCTTCCGACGTACAACGGCTCGTAATTAGAGCACTTTCTTTCCACTGGGAATCTAGAAACAGCCAGCTGGGAGTTCGTTGCGCTTTCCCTAAACATCGTCACTCGCGGACGAACCGAGCGGGGAGTTCGTAATTAGTTTTCGGCGATAGTAGTAGGCTTTTTCTATTTTGTTCACCGAACTCGTCGGTCAAGGCAGAGCGTATGTTAATCTGCCGAACGCCCCGGAGTTCATTAAGGTGGTGCTGTTGCCCGAACATGCGTGAGTTACGCATACGTCCCAAACTTCGCTTGCGTTTTGCGCTGCTCTGGGTAGCGGACGAATGCCGAAGTTATGCGCACGGCCGAACAGCAACGCAGTAGCAATTAAGAGAAAGAGCAATTGCGCATACTCCGACCTTTATTAACTTCCCTTTCTCTTTACATATCGTGTCCTCAGTGTTCGTGTCTTGCTTGCGGCAAATTTAGGATTTAATTTCTGCTGCGTGTATCTTTTAAAGAGAGCTTGCGACATATTGTACGACTGTAACTGCTCGTCTTTTTTACATGCAGAGCGGGCAGGAAATTATCATCATCATTGGTCACGCGTGCTGACATTGGTGTGCGTGCAGTTATATTCAGCGCCCAAGGTGAGGCATTACGCCACTGCGACACAGAAAGTGGGTATCTGGCAAGCAGCTCCTGAAATAGCATAGTCATGCATAGCACGTTGTAGCAAGAGGGTGGAAAAGTAAGTTAGAGGACGGAAGGAAATGGGGACAGCAAAGCATGGCTTAGCCCAGCTGTGTTCGAGCTCGCGTCGCCTGGCAACGACCTGGCATAGCCGTGCTCGCTTAGCATAGCGTAGTTACAGCTAGTGTGAGTGTGTAAGATCATGTTGCCGCTAGTTACCTGATTTAGGTCACACAGTATGACGTGACGTCTCTAGTCACGTCATCTAGCCATCTTAGACCAGCCCTGCCTGGATAGCCTAGCTTAGCTGCGGGCAGCGTGGCCATGTTAGATGGCGTCACTTGCAGCAATGTGAGCCAAATCATGTAACATGATGTCACTGCTAGTCACGTGAAATGTTCCCACCAAAATCACGTAAAAATAGTGTAAAACCGGATGTTTCCCGCAAACCTAGTTTCAACCTAGACAAATGACCCAAATCGCGTAACGTGACGTCACAGCTTGTCACGCTACATGTTGTCGCCAAAAAATGCAGCAGGTAGTGACGTGACAAATCCCGTGACTTGGTCGAGCTTGTAGAAGCCGGAAGAAGCTAGGTCGGCCACAAGCTCCGCTGTTCGTCGAGCTTTACACCACTAGCACAAGCTCTCAAACTTTTCTAAGATGGTAAGAAAACGGTGTCCATTTAAAACCAAGTTTTCAAATCGCAGTCATGTTTCAAATATGGCTGGAAACCACCTGCTCTTCTTCAGACACAGCACGTCACAATGAACAATACTACGTTGATTGATTGATTGAGTGGTTACTGGGGTTTACCGTCCCAAAACCACGATCTCATCATGAGAGACGCAGTAGTGGAGGGCTCCGGAAATTTCGACCACTTGGGGTTCTTTAACGTGCACTGACATCGCACAGCACACGGGTCTCGACTTTTCGCCTCCATCAGGATGCAGTCGCCGCGGCCGGGATTCGATCCAGCGGACCTCCGATCAGCAGCCGAGTACCATAGCCACTAGACCACCACTGCGGGGCATTGACTATGTTTCTTGAAGTACAACTAGCGGTAGTGATTCCTTAATTGCGGAAATGCCCTCAGTAATCCCTTGCTCGTTTATAGGTTCAAGAGAAGTAAATTAAAGAAAATTAAGGAAGATTAAAGAAAGCGGATAAAGAAAGCGTGTGTATATCTTTCTTTCAGAACACCAGAAGAAGCTCAGCGACGTAGTCGTTGTTACTTTTGACGTCATTTGCTGAAAGCAGGGTAAGGGATTTCCAGCTATATTTCACTCCCAAGTGCGGATTTCTTGGCACACGCAGAGACGTCATATATCGCTTACGTCTCCATGACTGGTTGGCACGGTTGTCAAACTGCGTGTTGCTGGGCCCATTTTAAACGCGTTCTCCTCGGTGACCAAAGCAGCTCGCGAGACCAAGTTGGTCGGAGACTGTCGGAGAATTCGGTCAATAGATAAGTCTCCGTGATTACAAATCCGCCATACACGCTGCAAGCACAGCAAGCGACGCCTGCTGACGCATTACACTTTTGCCAGCATTGCGAAAATCGCAGCGCTGCAAAACACAAGGACGACAAAACGAAACGACCAACACAGGCGCGAACATCAATGATTGCTCAACCCCTTCAGCGGCGGCGCACACGATTGTGTAGGCGACTTGTTTTTGGCAGTTGATCGCCTGTCCTGGTCGTGTCATTTATTTTTCTTTTGTGCTCGTTTATTTATCTTGCATTTTTTGTTTATTTTATAGTGTGGAAGTTCTCGTAATTATGTACCAACACGCCCAACTCGTCAGGTTAATTCGCTAGCGTGTGAAAACGTACAGATTTAGGGTATTATTATTTCACTAGCATATGAAAATGACGCCCTTATTCTCTAGCATATCCGTATCCGGGTGGTTTCGCAACGAAGTATAACTCTGGGCATGGCGCAAATATCAGCAACACGGAACTTACAGGCACCTAACAATGGAGAGCTTTGGATAAAAAACCTTACGCAATGTCTGCGTATTATAGAATAGTCGACGGGCCAGCCACTAAGTGCCTGGGACGCAACTTATCACATGCACATCTGCCCTATTGCCCAATTTCGTCGCGTCCGCTCGAGGTTGCAGCGCCGCACGAAGCAATTTCCGATGGTGGCAACTGTCGGTTTACGTGGTAAAATCTACAGTAAAGAAAGTGGCAGAAATGTAGCGTATACGACGAACCTCGAAAATAAACAGTTATCCGACCCTATAAAGTTCCGTACTACTCATCTGTTGCAAATGTCATCATAATAACCATCATCATTATCATAATAACCGTCACTGTCCTTATACCAGTAAATGCCATCAGATTCTTCATTGTTATCAAGATCTTCGGGGAATCCGCACACTCCAATAGACAAAGTTTTCCAAAATTATGGATGACTTTTGTGTCATCACCAACATCAGTGATTCCTTAACCCCATCAGCGCCGGCGTATAGGACAGCAGCGCAAGTTCATTTCGGCAGTTCAGTCGACACGCAGCCACGAAGGTGGAAGAAATATTGAGCTTTGGATGGGCTGAACCCTCGACATATTCAGCGCGTCGTCAGTACATTAACATGACCGGCGTATTAGCACAGACAAGTAATTTTCTGCACGCATTGCCATATTTGAGGAGTCGATCGGCATGTGACGTTCTAAGAGAGACGTCAAAAATGTAATTTTCGTTCGCTCGTAATAAGCACAGCCAATAATAAACTGCACCTGCGTCAAGTCTTACTTATGGTTCCGTTTATCACGAAGTAAAGCATGGCTGACTTCAGAATCGATTTATATTCGATTACGCCCTGTTTAGAATCAACTACTTAATAAGGAGTAATTCAACGTACAACCAAGTTTTTCTGCTTGCATTAGAATATGGAATGCCGCGGAAATTATCCGGGAATATTTGACGCAATAATACCGATATATATATATATATATATATATATATATATATATATATATATATATATATATATATATATATATATATATATTGTGGGCAATCATTAGGCACACCTACTTCATGTGTGCATACTCATCATCTTCTAGGTCTCTTCATCTTTATCTGTGGTGGGTTGTCATCTCGAGTCAGATCTGTGCCTTGCGGTCAGCCATTTTTCCATAGCCTCAAGGGTTAATAAAACGGCATTATTGCCACTGCTTCACAATATATACAATATCTCCGTGCTCTCTCTCGCTCTCTCTCTCTTTTTATATATATATATATCCCTGCGGATCTCCGTGCTCTCTCTCTCTCTCTCTCTCTCTCTCTCTCTCTCTCTCTCTCTCTCCCTCTATATATATATATATAGCAGTCCTGGTGGTGAATAGGCCGGAGGCGTGAACGCAGAGATGAGTAGTAGACCCTCGGAATTGGCAACAAAAATGCGGAAAGCGTTTATTCAACGTTTCAGCCGGAGACCGGCCTTCATCAGGAATATATATATATATATATATATATATATATATATATAGAGAGAGAGAGAGAGAGAGAGAGAGAGAGAGCAGGCCAAATAATCTCACTCAAGTGTACCCTTAAGCATTTCTGCTCACGACGACTGTGTCTAACTACACTTTTTTTCTGCTGACAATAAGCATACAAAGCACCATTTATTTCGACTTGGGAAGCCGTGCTTAGTGCAATAAGAATACGATAAAAGAGAACACAAATATGTAAAGTAAGAACTGCATCTATGTGGTAATCGCAGGGCTGTGTACGCCAGGAGCAGCAGCAGCATCGGTAGAAAGTTCTTTCAAGTGCAAACCTCGCTAACCTAAAACAAATGCACCACTGATGGATTCCCGCGCTTCTGCGTCCCAAAACCACTATATGATTCCAACAGGCGGCGCAGTGGAGGGCTCTGGGAATTTGGACCACCGGGAGTTTTTTACGTGCGAGTTCAACAGTATACAACACAAGACTAAACACAAAACATGTAAATGTGAGTGTGATCACTTAGGGTGAAACATCCGCTGTTGCGCCTAAATCGATTGATTTGTGGGGTTTAGCATCCCAAAACCAGCTCTGATTATGAGAGACGTCGTCGCGGAGGTTTCCAGAAATTTCGACCTCCTGGGGTTCTTTAATAGGCCCTGACATCGCGCAGCACACGGGCCTCAACATTTCGTCTCATCGAAATGCTGCTGCCGCAGCTGGGATTCCATACGCGACCTTCGGATAAGCAGCCGAGTGCCATAACCACTAGACCACCGTAGCAGGGCTGTTGCGCGAAAATTAAAGCTGTACTAACCCTCCAACCATTCAACTAATATCCTGCTCTTCTTTGAGTACAGAAACTGGATATTTTTCCTTCCGGTTAACGTCCCTGCCTTCCGCCCGTCGTCATCATCATCATCATCATCATCATCATCATCTCTCTCTCTCTCTCCCTTGAGTACAGATAGGTACTTTGATGGAAGGAAGCAAATAGCAGAGAGGGAAAGGCGGGAATGTTAACCAGTTCAAGAAAATCAACATGCTGCACGTGGGGAAAGCGATGGGGAGATTGAAAGTTGGCGACGGAGAAGATGGGGTTACAGATCTGGCGCTCAGGGGTGTGGGTATTCTCGAGTCTCCTCTCCTTTCCTATATCCACTCTCCTTCCCCACTTCCTCTTCCCCTGACGCTGAGCCGTGCTCCCGTATCGGCTGCAGAAAATAGCACTTTTTCTCAACTCCAAAATCACTACCACTCTACTGGCCGCGGCGGCTGCATTTCGATGGAGGCGAAATGTTGAGGCCCGTGTGCTGTGCGATATCAGTGCACGTTAAAGAACCCCAGGTGGTCGAAATTTCCGGAGCCCTCCACTACGGCGTCTCTCACAATCAGAGCTGGTTTTGGGACGTTAAACCCCACATAACAACAACTACCACTCTACTGTCACAGTCGCCTGTGCGAGTCCGCTTTTTTCAGGAACTTCAGCAGTGCCTTTGCCGCATTCAGCTGCGATGCTTCGTGTGGTAGTCATTCCAGACTGGCATCGACCGGCATACGTCGCAGGTCAGGGTGAGCAAGAGCGTACACCAGTGATTGCCTCCGCAGGCTGTATCGGGGACAGTCGCATACATGTTGCTGCGTCTCTTCGCGACCACAGGTGTCACAAAGAGCGCTGTCGGCCGTTCTTATCGTAAACAGATAAGACTTCGTAAAAGCCAATCTTAGCCGCAAGCGATAATTACTTTTCTAAGAAATGAACCTTGCTAAAAGTGCCGATGTTATCGAAAATGCACGAAGGGCAGCGCTCTTATCACTTCTCCTCTAGTCGATATTTGTAGTCTCTAAATAGCCGCTTAGAAATACTCGCATATCGGTTTCTATACGTTTCCTTTGATGCCATCACCATTAGGATGCACTATGAATAAATGAAAGTTCAATTTTGACATGCCTACAGCCGACGCTCATTCCTTTCGTTCTTATTCGTTAGTTTTCACAACACCACTAAAAGCAAAAAAGAAATGTCAGAACGGCAATATCGCGTTCGTTATACAATGTGAACGAGGTGACCTAGCTGACGTAACTTAATTGCATTGACTATTTCTCCTAGAAGTAGAGTCGTTTAGATAGATCTCACTCTGAAAGTTGACGTCGTGAAGTCAATGAAAGGAGACCTTCTAATGACAGAGCTATTTTCATTCCACGAACTCGCAGTGAAAATAGGTGAGCATTCTGCGAATAAAGGACGGCCGTCTTACTCCTAGGTAAGGGCTTCTCGTGGACTTGGCTCTGTAAGTTACTCTTTGCGCAAGAATACGGCGCCAGTGGAACCGACCAGACGCAGCGCATGCTTCTTGCTTAAATGTTATGGCCGGCATGGTCATCTTCTACATTTCACGTGAAATTAAGCAACTACTCTCAAATCTCACTCACTGATGGGGCAAGAAAGTTAGTGTGAATGTGTTTCCTTTGTATTCACGCGCTTCACCGAACTGGACATTACGGCATGCAGGCACCGTTCTCGTTTGAGATTTCCTTTCATTGTTCCTTTATTCCGCTGTATCCCCTTCGTTTAGCCGGTGGCGTAGAATGTAAATAGAGGTTGTGCTTTCTCTCGGGTATGTTTTCTTCCACAGCGTCCGCACTTTTCCTTTAAAAAGTTCCCATTACACGGCAGGCACGTTGGTCATAAAAGATCGGTTGTGTATTTTTGTTTGAGGAGTGTATGTTCGTCAATATTCTTGAAACGGAGATGACCCCTTCCCACATCCTCTTGGTGCGGCTCACATCCATTAAGGTGCGGCTTCCCTGTTAGGTTGGGCTTTTGTTTGTTTCTTTCTCTTTCGTTTTTCTTTTGTGGTTATTGTCAAATGTAGGTTTGTATATCTGGAGTATATTGGCGTTTTCTCGACTGCTGACCTTTAGGGGGCCCTGAAACATTTTTTTTTGACATTGCGTCATTGATTAGGAAACACAATGGTGAAATCATTCACACCATGAATAAAGCGAAGCACCCTGCGCTAAGGTAGCTACGGGAATTTCGGTCGCCTTCCTCCTTACCACTGCTGTTCCTCCTCAACTCGAACAGCTGCGGAGTGCGCGCTAGCGACGATTGCGCCTCCCACGTCAGCCGCTCTGCACAGCCCTCCGTAGCGACATAGCGCCGCGATGTCCTTAATGGGGTCGCCGGCCTCGGCAGTGCTAGCCTCTGTAATAGAGCGCCGGCGACTAAAGTAAAGTCAGAGTTCCTAATCCCTTTTGACACAGGGCAGACGTTGAAAATGCCACAGGAAAAATGTATATACATAGTCCTTCGTTCCAGTATTTCGTTCATGCAAAAAGAAAAACACCGTTCTCACAAGTACACAACGCACTGACACACACACACACACACACACACACACACACACACACACACACACACACACACACGCACAGGTTATTCAGTTGAACTCGGATCAAGCCAAGCCAACCAACCTTGGACGTCAGCTGGCAATAGCGGCGCATGGGTTGTGTATGTAGTACATACATTGCGGAAGGATAGCGATTAAAATCGCAGAGTACTTTAAGCAGTGCTTTCTTCTTCCTTTTTTCTTTTGCATTTTTTTCTTCATAACCTGTGTGGCTGGCTGGTACTTCCGACACCTTTTCCGCCAGTGTCAATGTGAGTTGCGGTGCACGTTGCTGTCGAAGGAAGCGTGGGGGGCGTTTTCCCGGCCGATGAGGACTCGGTCTGCCTGCACAGGCGTTTCCACCGCAGCAAAAGGTTCTTTGTGGAGTTGACCCGATCTAAGCAGGCCTCGTCGACTTGGCTGGCCAGACCTAGGAGCTCCGCCAGGCTTGACGATGTGCGGGGTTGGTCGTGGAGGCGCGGACAGGCCAGTAAAATGTGAGCGACAGTTTCTTCAGGCGCACCACACAAGCGGCACGATGGATCAGTGTCAAACAATTCATGTAGTCTCTGTTGAGTTTCCAGCGATCCTGTGCGGGCCTGGAAGAGCCGTTCACTTGCTCTATCCCCTCTGTAGTAGGCTTCGGTGCACGGTTCGAGTTCGTGGTCCGCATAGTACGACAGACTGTTTTTCTTCCTTGCCGTTGTGTGCCAGGTGTGTGTACTCGTCTGCGTGACCCATTTGCACACCTCTATGCACGACTCTCATTCATTTTTTGTGTTTCGGAGGTTTGAATTTTGCCCAAGTTTTGACTCAAGGAACGCAAGTGTTTGCATCCAGCGAGTCTTGATGCCTTTATAGCGCAGATGGAGGTAAATGCGGCTGCTATAATTTGTCTCCGGTAAGCATTTCAATCTGCCCATGTATTGTAGTTTCGATCTCGCTTCTCGAATGTCGAACGGTGACCAACCCATTTCACCTGTTATGGCAGCATTTGCTGTGCAAAAATTTCCTTCCAGAAGCCATCGTCCGAGCTCATTTTGGTGTCTGTTTAGACATTTCATAGTTTGGGTAGGGTACGTGATAGCGTCAAGTGCGTATGTTGTTCCCGGTACGGCGAGTGTTTTCCTCAAAGTTCGGCCCACAGAGTAAGGATTGTACGAGTGTCGGGATAGGTGCCATACTCTTCCCTTGGTTTGATTTTTTTATTGCTGAGTTGCCTTGTTCTTGGAGGTAGTCTTTTTTGTCTGATATTTCAATTCCGAGGTATACTTTGTAAGTTGCAGTCCTCTTTATAGGCTTCCCTTGTAGTGTGAATGTTGCTTCCTCGGAGTCAGTATTGAGACCCATCCATTGCGTCTTTTCTGTATTGAATTTTAGGTGGTCCTCGGTTGCAACCAGGGAGCAGATATTTGGCAGGTCTTGTAAATCTGCTACCGATTCAGCGAGCAGTACAATATCATCTGCAAATGTCAAGCATGTAATTTTTGTGTATATTTCTTGGTGGTCTGTAAGGTCCCTCGTCATTTAGTGCTCTTAGTAGGTTGTTTATGTAGACGTTAAATAGGGTTGGTGATAATGGACGCCCTTGTTTTAATTGAGATTTCAGGTTCACTTTTTCAAATTTGTGGCGACTCGTGTGTACGCCACCAGATGCCGCGATGATACCTTTGGCTGCCTTTCAGTGCTCGTGACACCGCGTGGAATCGTGACGTCGCGTGAGTTGAAAACGCTTCGAGTCGTGTCGCGTCGATCTCTCACGATGTGCGTATTTAAAACCTTGTAGTAAATTACACGCTTAACGCAGAGTGTGATATTGTTACGCTAATGATCAGAAGGACTCGGGCTATCGGTGCAACGCATTTGTACAAAATCATTAAAACCGTTTCAGGGTCCCTTTAAAGGGACTGACAACCGATTTATAATGACCCTTCCTTTTATGGCGCAATGGAAAGCTCGCCCCCGGTACTGTTTTCACCTGCAGCGGTTACTTCCAAAAGCACGTAGATAATTCGCACACAGAATTTCTTGATCTGAGAAGCCTCTAAAAAAGGCAGAGTGCGCACTCTAGCAACGTTGAAGAGCGATCGCGATGCCGATAATCCGCCTCGCTTCCGGACATCGTTCTCCTTTCGCACGAGTGAACGTAGCTGCGATTAACCACCCACACTTTGACCTGCTCGACTACATTACGAAATAAAAAGACGGTGCGACGAGCTGGCATTTTTTGCCAGGCCAATCTTGTATTTGTAAGGCGTTCTTTCGCATGTCCGCGCCTACTTCATGAATGGCCGGGCTCCGGTGCCGCCACTCTGGCCATAGCCGAGCCAAACCTGGCCAGCTATATCCGAAACCACGTTTTCGCACGTGATGGCAGAAGCGTGCAGTAGCAACGCGCGCTACAAACGAAGGGTTATCTGTACATTGTATGTGGCAAAAAGCTTATGATATGAAGTTTCATGCGGTCCGATACTAATAAACACATAAAATATTGCGCAAAATTTGTAGAAGGTCACGTGACCACACTCTAACTTTAGTTCTTATGTTTGACGCATGAGTTACCAAAGGTCAGTTTTCGCGACTTTGCATGAAGAAATAAAAATATTGTTACGCGCGGAATAGCGCGTAACAATATTTTTATTTATAAACCCGTGTTTATTGAGGATAAGTGACGTCGTTTGAGCCAATGCAACTCACAATCTTTCCGGCAGTGGGGTCATCTCAATTCAAGTTTTGGGTGGTTGTCTGTCCCTTTAATGACGGGGGTTGAATCGGAGAGGTATTACAGTGGCAGGCACTATTGTGTGTCCTTGTAGAAAGACAATAATGGCTTTTTGAGAACATTGAGCTCGACAACAAGCTCACGACATACCGCGTGAAATGGTTTAATACGTATGCGCAAAGGTTCAACTAGTGTATTAGCGTATTGCTTTCAAGAACAGAAATAATAATAATAATAATAATAATAATAATAATAATAATAATAATAATAATAATAATAAGAGGTGTTGTTATGAGGCCCACCGGTCTGTTTGTATGGGCGACACGCGCCGCGGCAGTGAGAAGAGAGAAGACCGTTTCCCACGAAAACTGGGCTGCCAGCGAGCGCACCATAGAGAGATGATGCCTCGTAGTGCCTGAACGCCGCTTTCTCCACGAATACACGCTTATGGCTATAAAGGCCAGAGCGCTCGTAGGGAGCATTTTTCTCCACGTCTTGTAATAATGATAACGGCGCACGTGGCGGCATTTCCGGTGTGTGGTCGCGATGCGAAACTATTCGCGCAAGGTCTGTGCCTGGTCGTTTGTAACTTAGGCCCCCATAACACGTGACCAGGAAAGGCTAGGTAACCGTGGTAGCGATTATTGTGCAATCACCAAATGTAAGCGAAACAATCCGCATCGGTCGTTATACGTTTACGTGAGGCCCATTATGGTGACGTGTGCGTAAGGAGGCCAGGTCTATAGGCTTGTGCGAAGGGCGGTTTATTTATTGATTTATTTGCGGTTATTAACGTCCTAAAAAACCAGCTATGATTATGGGAGACGCCGTAGCGGAGGTCTCCGGAAATTTCGACCGCCTGGGGTTCTTGAACCTGCACTGAAATGGCACAGTACGCGGGCTTCAGCATTTGGCGTGCTTACTGCAACGCTTCCGTGCAAGACAGGGCCTGCGGTAGGACATGCATCAGCTGTAATAATTGGTGAGGCTGTTAACTGCCACAACCATGAGTCAGTGATTCTGAGTCAGCGAAGAGCTCCAGAAGGCTGGGACCATAAGAACTTTGACGTGTGCTGATAACGCTTATCTCATGGGACCCTGCCATTTTGGCATCCAACGATCGCCGCGACCGTGATTCAACGTGCGCATTTCGAGCCAGCACTCAAGTTTCGTAACCGCCAGAAAGCATCATAACCCATATATAGTTCAGAAAGTGGTATGAGTGTCGGTGAACCGAAAGATCCGCATGCTCGGCGGCTAAACCACCTTTCGGAAAGTACGCAACAAAAAAAAATTGTGTCTGTCCGTTCACTACTGAGGCACTTCCTTTCAATTGGCGTAAGAATAAATAAGACCATGCAGCGCAATAGAAGTCTCTGCGTCACGTGACACTATCCAGATGGGAACATGCAGAAGCATGCGAGCGTGAGATTAGCTCCGAAAACATGCGAACGCATTAAGAGCCGCCGGTACGGCTACCTCCGGCTTTTTGAGAGATAGTTATGCTCACTTTGGAGCACGAAAATCCGTGGGGAATTTTTCAACGTTTTTCCTCTTTAGTGGGAATAAGTAAAAGCGAAGTACCTCAATGCAACGAGCGCGCACGTCTCTCATCGAACTCGGCGCTACATTCGCGGTCATTACGGCAATGAAAACGTCCCGCGAAGCGCCGAAAATTTGTCGCTCGTACAAACCGTTTCGGTGCTCAGTCGTTATGGGGCTCGCGATGAACAATAATTACAGAACGTACGCACTTTTTGCAGAAGATGGTAGGAACGAGAAAGCACCATCTGCTTGCAAGAATAAAAAGGACCTGAAATATATGTATATATAAGTGCCCGTTGCTCGTATTCGTACTAATGTTCTAGGGAATGCTTTCTCGGTGATTGCAGCACTACAATGAATGCTCTTCAACTATTCAAAGCTTAACTTTTTTTGAAGCATTGTGCGTGAACGCCGCGCATTAACCGTGCTTGAAAGTTAAAAAAAACGTAAATTAGCGTACATCCTCAAAATATTCCTATGGAGTCGAGCCCACTTGCTCGAATGCAAAAACGGGAATGTCTTTGAGCACACACGGCCATATTTTCAGAATAAATCGTAATTGTTGGGCGAACGACGCATGTTATCCGTTACGGAGTAAATGCGTTGCAGTGCATATAGGCTGCTGTGTATATAAACGTTCAAAGTCTCTCCGCATAGCAGAGCGCAACCGTATGACTGTCATTTATTTAACGAATACAGAGTGTGCGAGGAGCTCTCAAGGCATCTTGCGATGATAAAACGTTAGTTTAAACACTATAACGATCGTGCCTGCGTGTCTCTGCTCCACCAAATATACCAAGCACGCAAGTCTGTCGGATAGCCTATGGCGCTTAATTTTTTTTATTGCGCTTTTAGTGTCGCGTGCATATTGACATGTATGGTTGTTTACTACGGTTGATTAAGAGAGACCTAATAAAATTTCAGTTAAGATCGCCATAAAATTTCAGGCACATAAAATTTCACCTGCTGTCACCTTTGACACATTGCCATAGCTTTATTCTGAATTGTTTCCTTCGCAGCTCAAAAAAAAAATAGCACAAGCAGTATCTTTACTGTGCCATAGCGCCGGTGGTGCTGGAACGCTGCCTGAAAGGTAGTGTTCCAGCGTGGTCCTGGAAATGGCATCACTTTGCTTTTTACTTATCAACGACTATAAAGTACACGGTCAGGTTACTGAAGTGTTGCTTGATGACAAGTGTCCTCAGTACAATCCGCGGTGTTGGTACAGCGGTTACGGGGCCCGTATGCTGAGACGAGGCACGCCGTTGCAGCCCCAGTCGCAGCATTCCCATTTCCATGGTTATACGAGTAGCTAGGTTCCCACGTGTTTAGGCACACGTTAAACTCACTGTAAAGGCAACGAAAGTTTTTTTGTTAGAATGACGGATAAATGCTTGAAAACATCTAGAACGTCGACATTATCCATACCAGCGCGTTGTTCTCCGAGAAACTTAGATGCATGACAAGGCCTGCGCTATCATCGTAACGTTCTGCTATGTTGGCGCGGCGATGTAGTTGAATCCCAGGAAAAAAAAAATGTTCACAAAGAGCGGCTTTCGGCGGGGCGGTGATATGCGGTGAGCCCGGTTACCACTTCAAGGACGCAAGTTTCTGCGCGGCTACTGACAGTGGCGTCTCCTCATGACAATAGCTAAGCAGTCCTTCTCTCCCGTCTGTTACCGCCATTCGCAGAGGTGGCTGTATTGTTGGCCATGAAAATAAGAAAACTGCGCTTCTACGTCAGCAGGACCTGGTTAAGTGGGCAGTTTAATTATTTATAGTGGCATCCCTATCGAAAAACATCATGCCACATGTCTAATAACCTTGTATGGACACATATGAATTCCGCGTACCATACGCCTGTGGAACAGCCTACCTGATACCATAGTCGTGGAAACTAACTCAATGAAATTTCGGCAGTCGCTTAACACGCATATCACCAGCATACCGTGGTCTGACTAACTTATCTAATGTTATGATTAGTGTTTTCAGGGGTTATCCAGTTGCTTGCGCAGTTACATGTGCGATGGCCTTGTACTTGTAGTCCTCCCTTCAACCCCCCCCCCCCTCCTTTTTCTTTTCTTTATATTTTTTCTTTCCTTTTTTATTATCCCATGATACCCATTGTATCACTTGTACTTTCTGTCTAATTTATTATGCACTATATTATACTATGTAGCTTGTATATCACTTTTTGATGTTAGCTTCTGTGCATCGTTCTTATATGATTCCCCTTTTATAGCATTTCTTGTATTACTTGTTTGCTTAACATGCTGTGCTTTTTAGTTATCTTTTTTGATTGCGTCATTTACTTTGTCTATTCCTTTGTGTTGTACAATTTCTGTGAAGCCCCCTTACTCAGTGCCCATGTGGCCATGTAAGGTCCTTTCAAATAAATAAATAAATATTTGTTCTCGTATGATTTATATGAGGTTATCTGATGCGTGCTATGTGCGGCATGTGAGATTTTTCGATAGGGATGTTCTCCACTATTACGCGCTTTTCGTTCAAACTAGGCTTTTTTTTTAACAAAACAAGCACTACGGCGTTTCTGGAATTGTATTTAAATAGTCCGCTTCTACGTAATCTTTGCCTTTAATGCCCCCCTAAAAAAACCCACTTCTCCGTAGCATTGAGTCATCTACCAGAGCGTGGTGCTTAGACGTGACCATGGGAGAGCTTCCGGGAATTGTGTCATCTCCTTTCGATAGTCATTTCTCCCCTCTCCACAGTAGAAACGCACTGAAAAATAGAAGAATCAAACCGAAGTTCTCGCGATAAATGCACTCAGCTGGCACACGATATTTCCACATACCAGACAGACAGCATTATGACAAGCAACATCCGTAATACGTTTCCAGTCGACGTGCAGTTTCAGGGGAGTCCAGAAACAACAAGCATGGCTGAGTAGAAGTGCGTTCAACTTCACCTAACGACGCAACTTTAGGACATCAGCAGCTTCTTCACTAACGCGCTAAATCGCGAGCCGGAGCCCGAAGACAATCCGTAAATGAGGCCGCCGTCTCATGCACAATGCAGCTTGCGAAATCGAAAAGTAACTGCGACCGTCCTGGTGCTCCGGTTGGCAAGATGAGTCGCCATGTCGTCACATTGCCTGGTTCGCGATTTGCACAGTCCCTGCGCAGTGCTATCGAAGACGATGGCTCTGGACTCACAAAAGCGATTCCTTCTTACGCAGCTTCAAAATTTGCATTTGCTCCCGCAGCCACGTCAAGTACTGCTTTTCATACACCCCTTGTTTTTGCCGCGTGCATTAGCACAGTTAACTTTAACATTTCTGAGAAATCAGAGGAGCCGCGTTTTTATAGCGATAGCTTATACGATAACGTTACCAGTGAGTCTAAATTAGGGCAAAGGCATTACAATTTTTTGAATGCAGTTAGTTTTACTTAACATCACGCATAGGCCCGAGTATGGACGCCAGGAATGAATGAATATGCGTGGTCTTGCTCTTAACTCCGAACACGCGAGTTAGCGTTTTCTGTACTGAACACGACAAGCCATCACATGGTAACAGAACACTCACGGTATCGTGTTCGCCGTTGAGAGTGATTGAGAGATACGAAGGAGAGGCAAGGGGGTTAAGCATAATATAACTTCCGGGTTGCTAGCTTGCGCTGAGTGGCGTTCACAGAGAAATTCATGCAGATTGCAAGCAGAGCGCAGACAGGGTAAATAGAAAGTAGGGGAAGAACCCGGCTAATGCATCCATTGTGCTAGGCCTGTTCCATGTGAGAACCGCAAGAAAAGCTTTGACCGACCTCCACTGCGACGTCAATGTTGGCCGGCCACCTAATAATGCCGGTCCCAATGCCTCCTGAAAACGGGCTAATGAGGTAGCTTGCATACAGGCTCCCTTTTCATCTCCCACAATATATATATATATATATATAGTCTGCCGAACGGGGTTCGCTACGCGAATCTCTTGTGGTTTTTGAGTCTGTGCGAGTAGTCTGTCTGGTGGAGCGGGATACCCGTGAGCGTGAGTCCGAGTGATCACGCCTACGTTAAATTTTGGTGACCTTGACTCTTAGTGACTGGTTCGTGTAGCAAACCCCTTTCGGCGGGCAATATATATATATATATATATATATATATATATATATATATGAGAGGGAAAATGCAACAGAGGCAGGCAAAAGGTTAGATGGAGCGATGAAGTTAATAAGTTTGCGGGAATAAAGTGGAACCAACTCGCTCAGGATAGGGTGGAATGGAAATCGTTGGGAGAGGCTTTCGTCCTGCAGTGGACCTAAACAGGCTGATGATGATGACTCTTAGTGAGCCCTATGGAGAAGTATATTTGGTATTCGTTAGTGAGTATTTGTGAATCTTCTGAATCCTGGCTGTGTGTTATCTTGGAAAGTCTACGTACAGATGGGCCCTGCGCAAACAGAATGAGTGTGAGCGACTTTCATTTTTTAGTTGCTGATGTATGAGCAACAGCGCTCAACTTGTGTTTTAGATCTTGGTCAAACGTCTTGGTGAGATTCGGTATCGCCTATTAGCTGCCATTAGGAGTCAGCGAAATCAGACCGAAATAGTACAACAAATTCAATGACCTCAATTTTCGAGTTCGTTTGGCCTACACATGCACCGCCAAACGGCACAATTGGGCGATATACTGGACAATAATAAATGTCGGTTCTTGCTGTAGTTACAGTGGTTATTTTTATGTACAGGGGCTGTGATCCTGGAACATTTACCTGCGCACCGTCGTGCAAGAAACGCGACACGCTGATAAATCATCGGACTCTTCTTAGTGTAAAAATGAAGCGCATAGGCTTCACCGCGCTCCAGAGTAAGCGGTGGGCCATCTGTTGTTCCAGTGAAGCAGCTCACATTTTAGAATAAATGTTATGATCACTGGACAGCTACTAATGCTAGCGCGCCTTAGCATACTAAAGGCTCAGGTAAATCCCGATATTTTCGTCTGTTCCCATCATTAGTGTATGCTCTGACGGGGAGGGCTTGAGTGCAGGCATGTTCTAGCGGCCTCCACATGGGGAACCGCATTTCGTCTGCGCCAAATGCGAGAGCGCCCAGATGTGTGCCTTCAAGTGCATGATAGAGAACACCGGATAGTCGGCAATGAACCGTAGACCTCCATTAAGGCGTAGCTAAACATCACATCGCGGTTCTTTCTCTCAAACTCTATGATTACGCCACACGTACCTCAGTATCTGTGTGATTCATGGTGATTCTGAGCGGGCTTCTTTGAGTAGAACAACGGTGATGTGAAGCTCCAGGAAACGAGAATATTGGTGAGGTTCAGTAAGAATGAGTTCGCGCTAAGGGAAAATCTGGTGAGCCTGAGTTTGAGTGAGTTCAGCTGAGGAAATCGCTCATGAGTCCGAGCCTGAGCGATTTGCCTAAGGAAAAATTTGGTGGGGCTAAGTACGTGTAAGTGCCGCTGAGGGAAAATTTCGAGAGTGTGAGGATGAGTGAACTCAGCCGAGCAGAATTTTAGCGAGTCTGAGTCCGCGTTAGTCTAAAGTACTGTATGTTTTTAAGAGAGTTTGAGCGAGTCACAGAGATGTTCTCGGTCTCTGTATACATACGTGCTCACTTTAATCAAACGACTCTGATACAGAGTCATCGCAGCGAAGACGTATGCACTCTGTCGAATTATGTCTGCTTGTTCTGTATGATTTTAAGCTGCCGCCATTGCATGCCTTGCGGAGAACATGCGTTTCTGTTCTATGCTTACGAAATTCGTGCGGTACATTGAAGCACGACCATTTCTCTGAATTTCGGCACAATTTTCCTAAGTAAGCACTATTATTATGCAGTTTAGTACTATTTACATATAGACTCACGTTACCTCTCCGTGCCATATAAGAGTAAACAGTTTTCCAAATATTTCATTTTTTTCCTCTCAGTATACGTCACATCTTTTAGTGTCGAAGGAAAACGAGTTCTCAGATTGCTTTAACGCTCCACTAAAGTACACCGAATGCACCAGTGTGCCATCGCGCCGACCTGCTTCCTTCCAGCCCGCGTGAAAGATGAACAGTGTACACATCTAATTAAGCAAATGCACCAGACGCCTGACGACGTTTCTCCCACTGTGTCTGGTGGAATTCAGCTAAAGAAGGAAATATTAACGAAGGTTTGAAAGCATCATCCATTTCTGAGATTCATGGCGCACGTACTGTAAACAGTGTGGAGAAAATATGGCTCCAAGTGCAGCACGCGTATATAGCTGTCGACTCTGCGATATACAGCAGGCCGAACACTGTTTACGTGGACCTTGCAAACAAGCATTCCTAGCACGCAAGGAACTGGCAATCTTTAAGCCCATATAAGACGCCTCGTCTCCTTCGGTTCAAATGTAAACACCGCGCAGAAAAAGCCGCGCCAAAGACGCAGGGGACTAGGAGAAGGGGGCAAAGAGGTGCGAGGCGTCGTAACTATATGCCGATTTTTTTTGTGCAAGTACTGGCTACAGAAGAATGAACGGAATATATTAGACACAAAACGAGATAAAAGAACATGGTCAATCCTACGGCTTGTTAGCGTTAGTGCATGCTAGGTCACTTCGTGTTTTAGGTGTCAAGCACATAATGCGAATGTCTGTCGGCGTCTCCTGCTGCCCGTATGCGGTCAAATTATTGTTAAAAATTAGCGTATAATTAATCGAAACCGGCTCAGAAAAAACTTGTACGATTTAAACTACTTTAAGTACAGGAATAATCAGGAACAGCAGCATTAATTAACAGAATTTCTTAAATTCAGTTGCGAAAACTGCGTGGGCCGATCCTGTAGGCAGTGCAGTCAGTGTAGGTGGAGGGTTGCCATGTCAGAAGTGATTTTAGAGAATTTCTATTAATGAGCTCGGGCTGTCGGCGTATAACATCGTCGACGTCGTGGTCATGATAAAGCCGGCCCGATATCAGCGATTGACGTGTTCCTCCGGGAAACAACGGCGCATCACTGCATGCTTCGCACTTCCCCATGTTTCACGATAGAAGAGCTTTCGGGATTTTTTGTTTTTTTGTTTTTGACAGTACTCTTGCGGTCTCTGGCGCTGGTTCACTACAGTTGTGAATGAACTAGCCCAACAATACGTTTCCACCAGTGAGCACCATGTTTACGATGGGATAATGGTGGACCCAATGCGACCCGTCTGTACAGACGGAGGATCGCAGGAAGCACTCCGACAGGTCACCCTACAAGAGTTCGAGCAACATACAAAGTCTCTCAGGGTCGCGCAACGTTACATAAACGTGCTCAGGGTTTCCGACACCTCAAGAGCTTTAATTCGAAAGGTCGTCCGTATCTCTACGATTCGTTCCGTTAACTCAGAAGGTCATCGGTGGCTGTGTCTGTGTCCACACGTCCACTTCGCGAGGACCTCCCACTGACTAGGATGGTATATATACACTGTGGCGCTTTGGAAAGATTCTCTGGAAAGTGTTTCTTGTGTTTGCAGAAGATCAATGAATGTTATGCAAAGTGGACGTGTGGGGTTTACAGATTTGAGAGCAATGAAGGTGCGGCAATTTAATTACCATATTTAAATAGATTTTGCTCTAATGAGTATAGTCGAGGATGACTTATGTGGGTTAGTAATATAGTAATGCAGTGAGCTGCTTCCAAGCGGGTGACTTTAAGAAAATTACTAATTATTCCCCCAAGTACTTATGACCAACATATACCACGTCCGCTTCTATTATGGTTAAAGAAGAAACAAGAGAAAGAATCCACTCCTCTTCACGAAGTGGATCGTGACAAGTGGGCGAAGCACTGGGGATGGTTCTTACCGTAAATCACCCGTGGCATTGCCCACTCGGGCATGTAAACTAGTGGCAACGCGTGTGTACAGTATATACAATGTTTTATTTGTCATAATTCGTGTGTCGTGCTGAGTTCTGGATTCCGTTTTTCCTTCGTTATCACAGCTTTTTGGTCCGTGAAATGTAGAGCAAATGACTTTTCGGTAGCATCTAACCTAAAGTTGGGAAAGACAAGGTCTATCCACGTTCCCTTGGTGGCTCTCCGTTGTTTCCAGTCATACGAAATGCATCGTAGAGACTGTCGAGACCTAGTATACTGCAGAAGCCAGTCATTGTACGTGATGTATACGTTGAAGGCTGCGACAAGTGCGAAGGGGTTGTTCTTGTACTTCGTTTCGTAATCGCTCATGGCTAGATCGCTGTACTTTTCTACATTGCCTCGGGAGAGATTCGGGGCCAAGTACAGTGTCATGACGACGGTGCCGTCGGATAGTTTTATTGCAGCCTGTTCGCCGTTGAGAGATCCGCTCGTTATTGGTAGGTAGACATTCACTGCGGTCCGTGGCAATTTCACGTACATCCCAACACCACCCGCCGATCGCTCTGCTTCTTCTGTGCAGACGACGGGGAACAATCCATTGATGTGCGGTCTTTTCGCGTTCCACGTTTCGGTAAAGCAAAAGACGTCTGCTTTCGGGCTAGTATGGGATCTCGTTCAATATCGTCTGCGTGGGCAATGAGGGAGCGAACGTTCAGCAAGGCCAGGCTCTGTCGTAGAATCTTCAAAGGCTGTGAGGCTCCGGTGGAGGAACTCACCCCTGAACCATGCATCTGCGCCTCCCATCTCCAGTAGGCAACGCTTCTGGCGTTTACCCGCCGCCTCCCAAGCTCTCGCCTCCGGGGTAGCAGCTAGTTATTGACGTAAACGTTGAGCCGCTGCTTCCCGAGCTCTTAGCTCCGGGTCAGCTTGGCGTTCTTGCTGTTTTCGCGAACGCGAATGCGCTTTCGAGGGTGAGAACCGCTCACGTTCGTTTTCATCCATGGCAGAAAGAAAATGTGTGGTCTGGAACGCGCTTGTATACGCATTTACACCGCAGCGACCTCTTGTGTATTTTCACTGCAGCGTATATTGTGCTGTCATGCCGCTTAAAAGTTTTCGATTTCACACGATGCTGTGCCTGGGTATCCTACTGGGTACTGGGCAATGGGTTCCTTTACATGTACCCTAGATATACACTGTCTGGGTGTACTGCTTCCAGGATCGGCCCACAATGCACACACGCCATCTGACTGCGCTGCCGCCAGGATGGGATGAGGGTGCCGATGTGGGCTTGTTGGTAGAGCATATTGAGTTTGATGGTAGCACACGCTGAACACGGACAAAAGGAAGGCACACCTGACACACCACAGCGCTAACTTTCAACAACTGATTTATTTTTCCGCAGATCCCGCTCGAACCCACACCCATGTGGGGCCACCCACACTCTATAGCAACGGTGCTGTGCCATAACGGACGCACAACGGACAAGCCTCGACCCTAAGGTGCTTCACCCCTAAAACACCGTGGCTGAACCCTCTGTCAACGGAATCGGTGTAACACGAATGTGAAAGTTTGTCTTTACTCAAGCAGTTGAATGTTTATTTTTTCATTGAGGTGAACTTCCCCATTGCTACCATTGTTTCGCTGTTATTGCACTCTGACGTGGAAGAATTCACGTTCGCGCCTCGCCTCCATAACCTCAAGGACCGACCCCTTGTGGCAACTGAAGTAGTTTATGTAATAACGGGACACAGTCCGTCGTGAATGCCGCTCGACAAAGGTATCGATCATATTTACTCGCGCCACATTGACCCGTCAACATCGCTGACGTGCTTGGGCACCTAACGCAGCAGCGTTCTTGTTGCCATCATGCTCGATGAGTGGTCGGCGGGAACGCTACCCGCGACGAAAGGTGACCGGTGTTCTAGCACTGCGCTGTCGGCGCACATACGCTCGAAGCTGCACGAACGCTGCTATGTTCTTTCTTATCTCGCTTCTCTCCGATGCCCGCGCCGCTCCGCAGGCGTGCATCGAGACGGACTTTGAAACGTGCCTGGAATGGTGCCACCATCCAAGAGAGACGAAGGGAGATGCAGTGATTCCGTTCGCCTCTCCTGGATGGCGGCACCGTTCCAGGCAATGTGCTGGATGCGCGCGCGTTGAGAGGGCGAAAACGTCGAAGAACGAACGAAGGGGGACAAAAACAAATACCAGGCGTGATCGTACAGCTCCAAGTATTTGCGGCGTTAGCACTGTGGTATAGCACCGACCACATCACGTCGTGGAGCGAGGGGCTGCGAGTTCCATTTCCAGCGCATGAAGACAAGTTTTTCTGAGTGTTTTCTTTCCTGTTCTTACATGTTTATTTTACTGCACCGTACCCGTTACGGTAGTGACGTATGGAGTCGGGGTGGGCACCGGCGTAAAGCACTTTCGTATTAAAAAAGGGAAAAAGAATTACAAGAAAAAGTTCGCGTTAGTGCCAAACCTCAAGCATGGGGAAGAGGCTGCCGCCAATGCTGCTTTGATTGACTGCTCTGCCGGTGTGCTCCGTCTTGAACTGCCGCAATACTGTGAGCCCCCCAACCAAGCCCCATGCCGTTTACAGTGCAGCGGATTCGTTCGCCTCCCGCCCAAGACAGTGTCATATGTCGAATTGTCGTGTTCACCAGCTCTCCCAGACAGTGAATATTATGCTGCCCCTATTACTGACGTGCTGTTGACGCATTGTGTCACTATCCCCTATACGGTACTCATCATCACAGCTAACAGAACCTGCCTACATTTATTACATTCATTAAAAAAAAGAGGCTGCCCAGAGAAAAGCCGCGTAGCATCCGAACTAGAAGCCTCAGATAACGTTACTGGAAGGCTGCGGAAGGCCGCGAACTTCAGACAAGAGGGATCGACATCATCGTGTTTTGCGGTCGGACAGGTCAGCATCACAGGATGCAGAAGTTTAAAACGCACAACTGTGTGCTGCTGAGGGAGAGCGAGAGGGGCCGGCGAGAGGGCTTTTTTTAACTATTAAACGTTGATATACTCATAGTCTTACTAACGCAAGTTGTTCGGTAGTTGGTTCATATTGTGGAAAAAGGTAAAGGCACAACGCGAACAGAAGAAACAAGAGGGCCAGGATAGAACATCTATCATGGCCACTTTATGTGTTCGAGTTGCGTTGCATCTTCACCTCTTCACATACTTTGTGGTCATTGGTCCACCCACTGACTAACTACGCTTAGTCATCCAAGGCCCAGCAAGGCCCGAGGCCAATTAGACTCGTCGTCAAAACAGCGAAACGTCAACGTGGTGGTTTTGCTGCTAATATGAATGTTTATATATTCCAAATAAGGTAAACAAGTCTGAGCGTGAATGAGAAACTTCCATTAAATTTAACTGTAATTTTATTATATTGCCGTAATGCGATGAATGCCATTACCCTAAAACTGTAATATTGTATGTAATTCATCTTACGGGTATTTTTGTGGAATTAACTAGTCGTGCAACTTATTTACATGATAAAAGTAAATGTCCTATCTCTGGTAGTATCATGATACTGTCACTTCTTGAGCCACCATCATAAATAACTGCCCAAAAATGAATAAGTGATGTTCTTGCTATAACTTTGTTGGACGAAAACTGCACTTTGCAACAGTAGAATGACAGGGGCCTTTTGAGAATTGTCGTTACGTGTAATTATCCTAAGCCGCCGCCGTTCCGACCAAACATTTCTCTCCTTCGTATATTGCACTGCTTCCGTGTCCTGTTCGTTTCCTTCAGAATACGCTTTTCCCTCACGCATGGGACGGTCTGACACGCTGCATTAATCCCACAAAAGTCGACGATTCTGCCACCTCCATTTAGAGTATTCTGTTTCGCCTACAGTTTGAATACAACCGTGGTAATGGGAGAGTCCGCAGCTGACAATCAACCCCCTCCTTTCCAGCGAATGCGGACGCGGATATTACGCACGACTCGGCACGCTCAATGCTCGTCCATGGCGTCCTGCCGCTGCGAAGGCCTGTGCGAAGGTCCAACGACACGGCTTCTTAATGAATCGCATTGTCCAACCGGCGACGCCGCTGAACGACCGTGGAGCAGCGCTTTCGCATAATTGCGGTGTCATGTGCACACCGCTCCAAAGATTTAGATTCCGGTACCAAGTTTCATTCAGCGGTAACGCATACAACGGGACGTGGCGGTGTAGTGCTGCTTGCTGCTAGCGCTTTGTGAGGGCGCAAGACCGACCGGCTGAACAGAACTGCGCGTAGCTAGGCCTAACGGTCGTTGCCTGTTTCCCGTGGTTTGCCAGTGTATTCGATCGCGCGCCGTTGCAGTAGCGTGCAGTGCAGAATATAGGGCACCCATTCCCCAGCAGTTATGGGCGCCTTGCAACAGCGCTGCTTGCTTCGCACTCTGTGCGCATGTGTAGCACCCTCCAGGCAATGTGCGCCTGGATGCGCGCGTGCTGAGCCGAATGAGTCAAGAAGGCGTGTTCGTACCGCATCGAGCATGTGAGGCGCTGGCGCAGTGTTAGTGCACCGGGCACCTTTCGTCGTGTTGCGGGAGGCTGTGAGTTCGACTTCCAGCGCGTAAACAGAAGTTTTTCTGAATAGCTTTCTTTATTGTTCTTACATGTTTACTGTATGATATTCGCTACGGCAGTGACGTATGGGGTCGTGGTGGACGTCGACATAAAACACTTTCGGGTTAAAAAAATTGAGTTTTTTCCCAGTGCTGTCTGTGAAGCGGAGACAAGGCTCATTGAGAGCGCCGCAACATGTTTCGGTCCACATGGCTGCGCTCTCGCGTACGTACACACAATTAATTATTACTTCAGCAGTCACTTAAAGAAAAGCGCCGCGCGGGTCTTGTGCTCGCCGCATTACTAAACGTAGGTGGCACTGAAATTGCAGCACCACTGGAGTGAAATCCGGAGAGGCGCGAAGTACCTAGTGATGCGCCGGTGTTTCCCAGTGGGACACGTCAATCGCTGCTAGTGGTCAATGAGAGACGAAAGCTAGTTCTTGTTTCAACTCTATACAGAAGCTAGGGTCAGCTTGCCTGCACTGCCGAGCGGCCGCTGGTTGCTGGGCACGCACAGCTTTATGGGCCTTGCGTCAACCTTCTCCCTCGCGAGCGCGAGGGCGTTCGCGCTCCTTGCGAGCTGCCAGTTCAGCGCTCATCGTAGAAAGAACGTCAGGAACGTAACGAACGCGAGTCGTTCGCTTTGGTTCGCTCTCTCTCGCCACACGGCGCCACAGAAGCAGCGGTGGGCCGCTGCTGCTGAGGCGGTGGCACGGTCCGCCCCGGTGGTGTAGTGGTTACGGTACTCGGCTGCCACCCAAAAAACGGGGGTTCGATCCCGGCTGTGGCGGTCGCATTTTCGAAGGAGGCGAAAATGCCAGAGGCCCGTGTACTGTGCGTTGATCAGTACACGTAAAAGAACTCCAGGTGGTCTAAATTTCCGGAGCCCTCCACTACGGCCTTTCTCTCCTCTCTGTCTCTTTCAGTCCCTTTCCCCTTCCCCACGGACACTTAGCCGTGCTCCCTACATGGGCTGCAGAAAGTAGCGGCCTTTCCTAACCGAACCACAATCATCGTCATCAGGCGGTGGCACGCTCTATCGCGCTGAAGCTGCGTTTTCAAGCCACAAAGGCACACACACACGCACTCTCTGACTGCACTGCCTCAAGGATGGCCCCACCATGACTACAGATGCAGGACACGCCGACAAGCCCAACCCCTAAGATGCTGAGCACCTAAAGATTAGGTCACCAGCGCACTAGTGGTCCGAGGACTGATCTGCACTATACAAGGTTATGATATGCTTTGCCCCCTCTTCTGCTCCTTTTCCTCCTCACTCGCAAGTCCCTTTCTCCTTGCTATACAACACTGCACGTGCCTACACTTTGCTTCAACCTGTACCCTCCACCTCACCTTCACTTCCTTTCCAACCTGCTTACTACGCTATACTATATAAGGATAGGCTTTACTTTGCTATATCGCCTCCACCTCACCCTTGCTTCCCCATCCCATGCCCTCACTATCTATATCCATCTACGCTATACTATAAAACTCATCCGCGTTTATCTAGTGCGTGCGTAAGCGCTGGTGTACTTCTCTTACGGAGTGCACGGCATTTCGTAAGAGAAGTACATCAGCACTTATTTCATGACGATGACATGACATCCGACGGCGCAACGAAAAACAAACAGCTACACTCTTAAAAGCCATCAGAGGCGCTCCGATAAATAAAATACTGCACGCAACTCACTACACCTCATCTACGCTATCATCTGCCATGTCCCAGATGATATTTAATGACACTTATCAACGCTTTACCTACATTGCTGTTCAAGGTGCCATCTACATGTGCATTTTGCTCCTTTGAAGTGCACGGGACTGTGGAACATTAAGCTCACGTACAAATATGCCAGCTGTCATTAAGTGCATTCATGTTCGTTTTACGAATGTTTCCCTCGAGTGGGAGCATTGAGAAATTACGAAGTTTTCCAAAGGGCTTAACGTGTGTACAAGAGGGGAAATGGCGTCTTGTTAGGCAAAGCGTGCATCAGCGCAAGTAGTATAATAAGAGCGTCGCCGATTTCTTCTATTACAATTTCATTAATGCAAAAGGAGTGTAGTCGTTTCCCAGGACGTGAAGGTGCAGCGCTGGCGAGAGGAACGAGCGCGCGCTTCTAGATGGTTTTCAACCGAAGCCGCGGGGTGCATGCCGGCTTGACGTTTTTACTTCCGATTTCTTGTCGCACAGCGCGGAGCCGCTGTCAGTGGCTCGAATTCACGGCGCTCATTAGGACGAGGCTTACGTTTAGCTTAGAGCAAAATTTAGGCCGGATAACTAGGAAGGTTTGTGGTTTGGTCTGGTTGTTACTTCGCAGAGCTCGGTGACTTATCGCGAAAAAGAAAATACGGCTGCAAAAGAAGATAACCAGAAGCCACAACTTTTAACTGAAGGAGTGCGTGGGTAAGACCTGTAACCATTTTTTGCATAAACTGTGGGTATTTTCACTGTGTGCTTCCGTAGAAACCTTGCTCTTGCGTTTGACTGTTTACGCCTAGGCATTTTTGTCTTCGTTTTTTTTTTTGAGCGTAACCATCAAGAATTAAGCTGCATTTAAAACACCCACTGCTCTAAATCCCACCTAACGTGGAATTCAAAATTTTCACTCAACAATAAAGCAACGTCGTCAAACTACGGTTTACTTGACTGTTGAGAAGGGATTCCAAATTAATACAAAATATTAACAAAACGTGGAAAGAATTATCCTTACTGTGGCTTTGAGAACGCTAGCACTGTTTCATATCGATGGCTAACAAGAAAAGAAAAAGGTCTGTGCTCGGCCCAGTGCTACTCTCTTTGTACATTAATGACCTCCCTAATGCTCTTCGTAGCTCAAATGCTCTAATGTATGCAAATTACACAGCTTTATTATTTACTGGAGACGCACTCTGTACACTAGAAACCGACGTGACTGCTGAGTTAGGAAGAACCTAGTCATGGTTTGTAGAAAAAAATTAACATTGAATAGCAAGAAAACAGAGTATGTAGTTTCTCGTTCTCCTCGACCTCATCAAAGCAAGGCAATATTTCCCTCGAGAAATACTTAAATGCCTTTATTATGAGTTTTGCTATAGCCATATTAACTATTGTTTCGAATTATGGGGTGTGACTTACAAGACATAAGTAAATACTTTACAAAATAATTACAGAAAAGGGCGCTGAAGAAAATAAGTAAGCCAAACAGCAGCAATCATATAACTCCTGACATTTTTCCAAACGAAGCATGTGTTCTCGGTTAAGGCACTGTATAATCATAAAATATCAATTTCAGTTAATAACATGCGCTAACTAACTTTCCTAACACATGCACTAACTTTTCTGCTCCTCGTAACATCTTTTTTAACACGCAATACTAGACATGCTCTAAAAGGCAACCTGAATTTCCCGAAATGTTATACTCTATACGGTTAAAGAGTGATTCATTTTAGTTGTACAGACAACTTTAATATTATACCCCTAGAGGTTAAAACCTCATGTAACTTCAAGGAGTGTAGTAAATATTTTTTTTCTCGAGAAACAGGATCTCTAAAGTACCTAAATTGACTAATTAATTGTACTTCATTAAGACCTTTGTTTATAATTTTAGAGGGTAAAAGAATACCGCGCTGTTAAATTTTGCACCTGACCTGCCTGTTCTACTTTTAACATTGGACCGGATACTAGCCTCCGAGGGTATTGGTCCAGATATCTGTATATCTATGTTTATATGAATAAACCACTTCAACTTCAAAAACACTGAATTCTTTGATGACGATGATAACACTGGGGGTTTTTGTCTATTAGTTGCATCAGCGGACGGATGGACGGACGGACGGACGGACGGGCGGACGAATGAATGAATGAATGAACGAATGAATGGACTGAAGAGTGGATGGACGGAAGGATGAATGAATTTCATTTAATGGCTGTATATGGATATCTATGGCTAAGTAACGCTCTTGCTGTTACGCCTAGGTCGAGCAGGACCACATCAGGAGGCAGACAAGGAGGCATACAGTGTACTTTTAATGATGCTATAAATTTCAAACTTGAAATTTCAAACCAACTCCTTTTCTCCTGATCGTGGAAATCTCTTGTATTGTCCCAAAAATGTATAAATGATATGAAATCTATCACGAACGAGCAGCCAGTTCTTATTAACTATTCCTTGCAAGTAAGTGCTTCTAAATGACAGGCTAGAACGCCATACATATTCGTTTACGGTTCTGCGAAAATGCGCTTGCAGTTGTCGAGTTATCGGGTATAGGGGCTAGTAGTGTGAAACAGATTACTCTATTGTCGTTTAGTTCCTCGAGTACACCGAAAAGTACTTTGTTTCACAGTAATTCTAATAATGTTCTTTTTCCTCATCTTCCCCAACTGTAACCTATATTTCTATACGTGTCAAAAGGCTTGCGAGTCCGCCTTTTAACGCGGTTCAATTCAAACAGGCAAAAAATGGAGTCACTAAGGGGTAAGGGGACCCAACTAATTTCACCGATTAAGCCCAGAGTGCAGTACTGCTCTCATGACATTGCGAGATAACCTGAGCCCCTCAATGGAGGTTTTGTCACGAGTGCGAGCGTGGATCTCGGGAGCGCTTGCTCCGATGGATTGAGAGAGTGAGAGGCGAGACGCGAAAAGCGTTAAGAAAAAACAAAGACGTTACTTTATACACAGAACATCAAAACACGGAAAACGAGCAAAACACCAATTCGCACACAAAAGAAAGCTAACAAAGTGAACAACCTAAACGGCCTAATTACAAATCCTCCGCGTAGGGCGCAGTTCCCACGGGAGTCCCTCAACCTTGGGCCTCGCGTTCAAGTCCGCGTTAGCTGCCTGCCGGTCAAGGTGTAGTTCGACGCTCTTACTTTGCATTCGGCGCGGTGTGGTTCAGAGTCGAGGCTCTTTGGTGTGTCGTGTCCCGTAGCTCTCGTCGAAGGTGCTGCTGATGGTGACCGCCGCTCATGCAAGGTCCGTCCTTGTCCGCCGCCTTGCTTCGCCTGTGATGTGGCGGGTCACCGCTTAGGCCTAGCCCAGCCTAGGCCTCCTCATATGTAGTGCTCGGTCTCCAACCAAGACCGGCCCTCTGCAGCGATTCTTCTGCCGGTCGTCCCGTTCTGCCGGCGAAGGGGGAGCGCTGCGGGTACGCCGGGAACTGTTGAAGTTCAGCTGCTGCCACTTCGAAGTCCGTACTCGATCGTCAGCCAGATCGACGGCACCCCGGAGCCCGACGCCCTCGTCTCCTCGTCACCAGACCGTAGCTGGCCAGACACCCTTCGTCGACCGGTGCCGCGCAGAGAATGCCAGCTCAGCCTTCTCCATGACCGATCTCTCCTCGGGTCGCGTGCCGCGAGCCCGCTGTCACCCAATTGTGGACATCGACGTGTCCACGGCGCGTGTCTTCCCGCGCCACTTCGCCGATCTCTCCATTTCGTCTGCTAGCCTGTGTTTGTGGGGCCCCTTACTCATGACAGGTTTAGTGGCAGGGGGCTCTAGTGGCCCTGTACCAGGTTAGTTCATGTCCGACAAACAAGTAACCAGATAGCTGCGTTCAGCATAGTATCACGATACGGCAGTTACATCCGAATAATATTTCACTTCTGAAATACAAATATATTCTTGAAATGTATCTCAGCACAGAAATACAGATACTGAAAAATATCACTGTTATCGCGATACTCTTGTATCGCGATACTGCCCAGCCCTGCCTGAGAGCGAACAGGAAGATAAAAAGGAGAGAGGAAGTAGAGGGAAAGGAAGAGAGGTTAACCAGCTGCACACCGCTCCAAAGATTTAGATTCCGGTACCAAGTTTCATTCAGTGATAACCCATACAACGGGACGTGGCGGTGTAGTGCTGCTTGCTGCTCGCGCTTTGTGAGGGCGCAAGACCGACCGGCTGAACAGAACTGCGCGTAGCTAGGCCTAACGGTCGTTGCCTGTTTCCCGTGGTTTGCGAGTGTATTCGATCGCGTGCCGTTGCAGTAGCGTGCAGTGCAGAATATAGGGCACCCATTCCCCGGCAGTTATGGGCGCCTTGCAACAGCGCTGCTTGCTTCGCACTGTGTGCGCATGTGTAGCACCCTCCAGCGCCTGGATGCGCGCGTGCTGAGCCGAATGAGTCAAGAAGGCGTGTTCGTACCGCATCGAGCATGTGAGGCGTTGGCGCAGTGTTAGTGCACCGGGCACCTTTCGTCGTGTTGCGGGCGGCTGTGAGTTCGACTTCCAGCGCGCAAACAGAAGTTTTTGTGAATAGCTTTCTTTATTGTTCTTACATGTTTACTGTATGATATCCGCTACGGCAGTGACGTATGGGGTCATGCTTGACGCCGACATACAACACTTTCTCAGCAGCAGCGGCCCTCCGCTGCTGCTGAGACGGTGGCATCGTCCGCCCCGGTGGTGTAGTGGTTACGGTACTCGGCTGCCATCCAAAAAACGGGGGTTCGATCCCGGCTGCGGCGGTCGCATTTTCGATGGAGGCGAAAATGCCAGAGGCCCGTCTATTGTGCGTTGTTAGTACACGTTAAAAAACTCCAGGTGGTCTAAATTTCCGGAGCCCTCCACTATGGCCTTTCTCTCCTTTCTATCTCTTTCAGTCCCTTTCCCCTTCCCCCACGGACACTTAGACGTGCTCCCTACATGGGCTGCAGAAAGTAGCGTCCTTTCCTAACCGAACCACAATCATCATCATCATCATCATCATCATCAGGCGGTGGCACGCTCTGTCGCGCTGAAGCTGCGTTTTCAAGCCACAAAGGCACACACACACACACACACACACTATCTGACTGCACTGCCTCAAGGATGGCCCCACCGTGACTACAGATGCAGGACACGCCGACAAGCCCAACCCCTAAGGTGCTGAGCACCTAAAAATTAGGTCACCAGCGCACTAGTGGTCCGAGGACTGATTTACGCTATACAAGGTTATGATATGCTTTGCCCCCTCTTCTGCTCTTTTTCCTCCTCACTCCCAAGTCCCTTTCTCTTTGCTATACAACACTGCACGTGCCTACACTATGCTTCACCCTGTACCCTCCACCTCACCTTCCCTTTCCAGCCTGCTTACTGTGCTATACTATATAAGGATAGGCTTTACTATATCGCCTCCACCTCACCCTTGCTTCCCCATCCCATGCCCTCACTATCTATATCCATCTATGCTATACTATGAAACTCATCCGCGTTTATCTAGTGCGTGCGTAAGCGCTGGTGTACTTCTCTTACGGAATGCACGGCATTTCGTAAGAGAAGTACATCAGCACTTATTTCACGACGATGACATGACATTCGACGGCGCAACGAAAAACAAACAGCTACGCTCTTAAAAGCCATCAGAGGCGCTCCGATAAATAAAATACTGCGCGCAACTCACTACACCTCATCTACGCTATCATCTGCCATGTCCCAGATGATATTGAATGACACTTATCAACGCTTTGCCTACATTGCTGTTCAATGTGCCATCTATATGTGCATGTTGCTCCTTTGAAATGCACGGGACTGTGGAACATTAAGCTCACGTACAAATATGCCAGCTATCATAAAGTGCATTCATGTTCGTTTTACTAATGTTTCCCTCGAGTGGGATCATTGAGAAATTACGAAGTTTTCCAAAGGGCTTAACGTGTGTACAAGAGGGAAAATGGCGTCTTGTTAGGCAAAGCGTACATCAGCGAAAGTAGTATAATGAGAGCGGCGCCGATTTCTTCTATTACAATTTCATTAATGCAAAAGGAGTGTAGTCGTTTCCCAGAACGTGAAGGTGCCATGCTGGCGAGAGGAACGAGCGCGTGCTTCTAAATGGTTTTCAACCGAAGCCGCGGGGTGCATGCTGGCTTGTCTTTTTTACTTCCGTTTTCTTGTCGCACAGCGCGGAGCCGCTGTCAGTGGCTCGAATTCACCGCGCTCATTAGTACGAGGCTTACGTTTAGCTTAGAGCAAAATTTAGGCCGGATAACTAGGAAGGTTTGTGGTTTGGTTTGGTTGCTACTTCGCAGAGCTCGGTGACTTATCGCGAAAAAAAAAAATACGGCTGCAAAAGAAGATAACCAGAAGCCACAACTTTTAACTGAAGGAGTGCGTGGGTAAGACCTGTAACCATTTTTTGCATAAACTGTGGCTATTTTCACTGTGTGCTTCCGTAGAAACCTTGCTCTTGCGTTTGACTGTTTACGCCTAGGCATTTTTGTCTTCGTTTTTTTTTTTGAGCTTAACCATCAAGAATTAAGCTGCATTTAAAACACCCACTGCTCTAAATCCCACCTAACGTCGGAGCTCAAAATTTTCACTCAACAATAAAGCAACGTCGTCAAAGTTCGGTTTACTTGACTGTTGAGAAGGGATTCCAAATTAATACAAAAATATTAACAAAATGTGGAAAGAATTATCCTTACTGTGGCTTTGAGAACGCTAGCACTGTTTCATATCGATGGCTAACAAGAAAATAAAAAGGTCTGTGCTCGGCCCAGTGCTACTCTCTTTTTACATTAATGACCTCCCTAATGCTCTTCGTAGCTCAAATGCTCTAATGTATGCAAATTACACAGCTTTATTATTTACTGGAGACGCACTCTGTGCACTAGAAACCGATGTGACTGCTGAGTTAGCAAGTATCTCGTCATGTTTTGTAAAAAAAATTAACATTGAATAACAAGAAAACAAAATATGTAGTTTTTCGTTCTCCTCGACCTCATCAAAGCAAGGCAATATTTCCCTCGAGAAATGCTCAAATGCCTTTATTATGAGTTTTGCTATAGCCATATTAACTATTGTTTCGCATTACGGGGCGTGACTTTCAAGACATAAGTAAAGCCTTTACAAAATAATTACCGAAAAGGGTGCTGAAAATAATAAGTAAGCCAAACAGCATCAATTATATAAACTCCTGACATTTTTCCAAACGAAGCATGTGTTCTCGGTTAAGGCACTGTATAATCATAAAATATCAATTTCAGTTAATAAGATGCGCTAACTAACTTTTCTAACACATGCACTTACTTTTCTGCTCCTCGTAACGTCTTTTCTAACACGCAATACTAGACATGCTCGAAAAGGCAACCTGAATTTCCCGAAATGTTAGGCTCTATACGGTTAAAGAGTGATTCATTTTAGTTGTACAAAAATCTTTAATATTATACCCCTAGAGGTTAAAGCCTCAAGTAACTTCAAGGCGTGTAGTAAATATTTTTTTCTTGAGAAACAGGACCTCTAAAGTACCTACATTGACTAAGTAATTGCACTTCAATAAGACCTTTGTTTATAATTCTTAGAGGGTAATAGAATACCGCGCTGTTAAATTTTGCACCTGACCTGCCTGTTCTACTTTTAACATTGGACCGGAGACTAGCCTCCGAGGCTATCGGCCCAGATATCTGTATATCTATGTTTATATGAATAAACCACTTCAACTTCAAAAACACTGAATTGTTTGACGACGATGATAACACTGAGGGTTATTCGTCATTAGTTGCATCAGCGGACGGACGGGCGGACAAATGAATGAATGGACTGAAGAGGGATGGACGGAGGATGACTGAATTTCATTTAATGGACTGTATTGGAATATCTGGCTAGTAACGCTCTTTGCTGTTACGCCTAGGTCGAGCAGGACCACAACAGGAGGCAGACAAAGAGCATACAGTGTACTTTTAAAGATGCTATAAATTTAAACTTGAAATTTCAAACCAACTCCTTTTCTCCTGATCGTGGAAATCTCTTGTATTGTCCCAAAAATGTATAAATGATATGAAATCTATCACGAACGAGCAGCCAGTTCTTATTAACTATTCCTTGCAAGTAAGTGCTTCTAACATGACAGGCTAGAACGCCATACATATTTCGTTTACGGTTCTGCGAAAATGCGCTTGCAGTTGTCGAGTTTATCGGGTTTAGCCGCTGTCAGTGGCTCGAATTCACCGCGCTCATTAGTACGAGGCTTACGTTTAGCTTAGAGCAAAATTTAGGCCGGATAACTAGGAAGGTTTGTGGTTTGGTTTGGTTGCTACTTCGCAGAGCTCGGTGACTTATCGCGAAAAAGAAAATACGGCTGCAAAAGAAGATAACCAGAAGCCCAAACTTTTAACTGAAGGATGTGCGTGGGTAAGACCTGTAACCATTTTTTGCATAAACTGTGGGTATTTTCACTGTGTGCTTCCGTAGAAACCTTGCTCTTGCGTTTGACTGTTTACGCCTAGGCATTTTTGTCTTCGTTTTTTTTTTTGAGCGTAACCATCAAGAATTAAGCTGCATTTAAAACACCCACTGCTCTAAATCCCACCTAACGTGGAATTCAAATTTTCACTCAACAATAAAGCAACGTCGTCAAACTACGGTTTACTTGACTGTTGAGAAGGGATTCCAAATTAATACAAAATATTAACAAACGTGGAAAGAATTATCCTTACTGTGGCTTTGAGAACGCTAGCACTGTTTCATATCGATGGCTAACAAGAAAAGAAAAAGGTCTGTGCTCGGCCCAGTGCTACTCTCCTTTGTACATTAATGACCTCCCTAATGCTCTTCGTAGCTCAAATGCTCTAATGTATGCAAATACACAGCTTTATTATTTACTGGAGACGCACTCTGTACACTAGAAACCGACGTGACTGCTGAGTTAGGAAGAACCTAGTCATGGTTTGTAGAAAAAATTAACATTGAATAGCAAGAAAACAGAGTATGTAGTTTCTCGTTCTCCTCGACCTCATCAAAGCAAGGCAATATTTCCCTCGAGAAATACTTAAATGCCTTTATATGAGTTTTGCTATAGCCATATTAACTATTGTTTCGAATTATGGGGTGTGACTTACAAGACATAAGTAAATACTTTACAAAATAATTACAGAAAAGGGCGCTGAAGAAAATAAGTAAGCCAAACAGCAGCAATCATATAACTCCTGACATTTTTCCAAACGAAGCATGTGTTCTCGGTTAAGGCACTGTATAATCATAAAATATCAATTTCAGTTAATAACATGCGCTAACTAACTTTCCTAACACATGCACTAACTTTTCTGCTCCTCGTAACATCTTTTTTAACACGCAATACTAGACATGCTCTAAAAGGCAACCTGAATTTCCCGAAATGTTATACTCTATACGGTTAACGCGTGATTCATTTTAGTTGTACAGACAACTTTAATATTATACCCCTAGAGGTTAAAACCTCATGTAACTTCAAGGAGTGTAGTAAATATTTTTTTTCTCGAGAAACAGGATCTCTAAAGTACCTAAATTGACTAATTAATTGTACTTCATTAAGACCTTTGTTTATAATTTTAGAGGGTAAAAGAATACCGCGCTGTTAAATTTTGCACCTGACCTGCCTGTTCTACTTTTAACATTGGACCGGATACTAGCCTCCGAGGGTATTGGTCCAGATATCTGTATATCTATGTTTATATGAATAAACCACTTCAACTTCAAAAACACTGAATTCTTTGATGACGATGATAACACTGGGGGTTTTTTGTCTATTAGTTGCATCAGCGGACGGATGGACGGACGGACGGACGGACGGGCGGACGAATGAATGAATGAATGAACGAATGAATGGAGTGGATGGACGGAAGGATGAATGAATTTCATTTAATGGCTGTATATGGATATCTATGGCTAAGTAACGCTCTTGCTGTTACGCCTAGGTCGAGCAGGACCACATCAGGAGGCAGACAAGGAGGCATACAGTGTACTTTTAATGATGCTATAAATTTCAAACTTGAAATTTCAAACCAACTCCTTTTCTCCTGATCGTGGAAATCTCTTGTATTGTCCCAAAATGTATAAATGATATGAAATCTATCACGAACGAGCAGCCAGTTCTTATTAACTATTCCTTGCAAGTAAGTGCTTCTAAATGACAGGCTAGAACGCCATACATATTCGTTTACGGTTCTGCGAAAATGCGCTTGCAGTTGTCGAGTTATCGGGTATAGGGGCTAGTAGTGTGAAACAGATTACTCTATTGTCGTTTTAGTTCCTCGAGTACACCGAAAAGTACTTTGTTTCACAGTAATTCTAATAATGTTCTTTTTCCTCATCTTCCCCAACTGTAACCTATATTGCGAGTCCGCCTTTTAACGCGGTTCAATTCAAACAGGCAAAAATGGAGTCACTAAGGGGTAAGGGGACCCCAACTAATTTCACCGATTAAGCCCAGAGTGCAGTACTGCTCTCATGACATTGCGAGATAACCTGAGCCCCTCAATGGAGGTTTTGTACGAGTGCGAGCGTGGATCTCGGGAGCGCTTGCTCCGATGGATTGAGAGAGTGAGAGGCGAGACGCGAAAGCGTTAAGAAAAACAAAGACGTTACTTTATACACAGAACATCAAACACGGAAAACGAGCAAAACACCAATTCGCACACAAAAGAAAGCTAACAAAGTGAACAACCTAAACGGCCTAATTACAAATCCTCCGCGTAGGGCGCAGTTCCCACGGGAGTCCCTCAACCTTGGGCCTCGCGTTCAAGTCCGCGTTAGCTGCCTGCCGGTCAAGGTGTAGTTCGACGCTCTTACTTTGCATTCGGCGCGGTGTGGTTCAGAGTCGAGGCTCTTTGGTGTGTCGTGTCCCGTAGCTCTCGTCGAAGGTGCTGCTGATGGTGACCGCCGCTCATGCAAGGTCCGTCCTTGTCCGCCGCCCTTGCTTCGCCTGTGATGTGGCGGGTCACCGCTTAGGCCTAGCCCAGCCTAGGCCTCCTCATATGTAGTGCTCGGTCTCCAACCAAGACCGGCCCTCTGCAGCGATTCTTCTGCCGGTCGTCCCGTTCTGCCGGCGAAGGGGGAGCGCTGCGGGTACGCCGGGAACTGTTGAAGTTCAGCTGCTGCCACTTCGAAGTCCGTACTCGATCGTCAGCCAGATCGACGGCACCCCCGGAGCCCGACGCCCTCGTCTCCTCGTCACCAGACCGTAGCTGGCCAGACACCCTTCGTCGACCGGTGCCGCGCAGAGAATGCCAGCTCAGCCTTCTCCATGACCGATCTCTCCTCGGGTCGCGTGCCGCGAGCCCGCTGTCACCCAATTGTGGACATCGACGTGTCCACGGCGCGTGTCTTCCCGCGCCACTTCGCCGATCTCTCCATTTCGTCTGCTAGCCTGTGTTTGTGGGGCCCCTTACTCATGACAGGTTTAGTGGCAGGGGGCTCTAGTGGCCCTGTACCAGGTTAGTTCATGTCCGACAAACAAGTAACCAGATAGCTGCGTTCAGCATAGTATCACGATACGGCAGTTACATCCGAATAATATTTCACTTCTGAAATACAAATATATTCTTGAAATGTATCTCAGCACAGAAATACAGATACTGAAAAATATCACTGTTATCGCGATACTCTTGTATCGCGATACTGCCCAGCCCTGCCTGAGAGCGAACAGGAAGATAAAAAGGAGAGAGGAAGTAGAGGGAAAGGAAGAGAGGTTAACCAGCTGCGGACAACCGGTTTGCTACCATACACATGAGAACGGCTTGGGAGAGATTGAAAGACGGGGAGAAACAAGTGGAAAGCGAGTGAGAGGCCCATAATACAGTACACACACGCATAATCGCTGTATAACAGGAAGGTAAGCTCGTAAGCAATCCCCGCCTGTTGCCCGGTGATACGCCACGCTCAACGGTTAGGTGAGGATACGATGTAAGCATACACCACATTGGAATTCAACAGGACATGAAAGCGCGCGGGTTGTGAGCTGACACGGAGGCAAGCACTCAAGAAAAATGTCTTACGCTACTTTATCCCGGAGATGCCGGCAGTTTACCGCATCTTGCGTGGTACAGTGCCAACGAAGGCTTCCCTTTTCTTGCTCTTTCTCTCTCTGATCCACGTCCTTCATTCTCGAAATACCACCTATTGCATCGGCGCCGGAATATTATGTCCCTATTTACACCAAAGCACTGGAACTAGCCTTCTCGGTTCGTGTTACGTGGCCATAGGGATCGAATCCTGCTGCTGTCCATTGCGCTGCTGTCCGTCGCGCTACTTCGGCTTTCTTTTGTGATTTTCTTTGGTGCGCGTTGCTCCTCGGCTACCGCTCCTTCTCATTCATCATTAAATGGTTGTGGATAACGCGATAAATAAGGAATGAATGGATGAAAAAGGTGGGAACGAGATACAGCTAAACAACACCAGCTATCACGGGTAATAGACAGCGCAACTCCGGTCCGTGTTATGCACATGACGCGCACCGCAGGTATTCCTCAAAAGAGATAAGGTGATCTCAATGGCAAAGAAGATTATGTGCAGGCTGCAGCCCAAGACTTGACAAGTAATGTACAGTGATCCTCAGGAAGGAGAGGAAGCGGCACTACTTGATCCTGTGAAGAATCTAAAGAAGAAAACGAACCTCTTCCTCTCAGCTTCTGCAAATGCATCACCTGCCATAAATCACACAGGTTTACGGTAGGAGTCCTCTGTTGAACATCGTCACAGAAACGTCATCAAGAAGGGACGCAGGAACGCTACATTGCAATGTGTGTAATGTAGTAGCCTACCTTTCCGTCGTTGTCCCGCCATGGTGGTCTAGTGGCCAAGGTACTCGGCTGCTGATCCGAAGCTCGCGGGATTGAACCCCGGCTGCGGCGGCGGCATTTCGATGGAGGCGAAATGTTGAGGCCCGTGTGCTGTGCGATGTCAGTGCACGTTAAAGAACCCAGGTGGTCAAAATTTCCGGAGCCCTCCACTACGGCGTCTCTCATAGCCAAAGCTGCGTTTGGGACGTAAAACCCCATAAATCAATCATTACCGTTCCGTCTTTTTCAAGCCTAAATAACAAAAAAAGACTCCAAACTTGGTCATCAAAAATAGTGATATTTGGGCGATGCAGTCATCAAACATCGCCGTGTCGTGTTGATACCAGTCTTCTGCACCGGGCTCCGATGCTCAAAGCAAAGGGGCCATGGAGAGCTGAGGTTTGACCTGGGGTGTTGACACGAGGCGAACCCTGAAAGAGAACGCCGATGTCATCTACTAAATGCTAAAAAGCTTGATTGGAACGCCAAATAGGAGGGACATGTAGCTTGTGATCTAGAGTAGCCAGCACCGACGGCTTCGTCAGCCGTACCGCTGGGTAAATGCGTACAAGCTAATAGCGATGATTGAAGCGGTGCCTTTGATGATGTTGCGATATGGCTGGATGTGAGATTGACCGCTTACTTCCCGAGGCACTTAGCGTATATTTAGCTACCTTCCGCTCAATGAACCAATCGACCGAGTACGCTCTCACGACTGGCACCACCAACGCGAAGTTGTCCGACAAATAAACATGCAAACATATTAAAAATGCTCGGAGGGTGGCGTTCGAAATCTGGCCCTCTCGTACACGTAGGCACGTAGCTCTAAACTGTAAATCGAAGCCTACCTTATCCACCGCCTTCTTTATCAGGTAGAACACATTTAGCTATGTCCCGTTTCCAAACGCGCGTTAAGACTCTTGGCTGGTATTCAGCGACGCTGGCGGGAATTTTTTCCGCAGGCCCGCCCATTGAAAAGCTTGGTGCTTTTCGCATGGCTAACGTCTAATGGTCGATTCACCGTTTTACGCAATACAGTTTCAGGTATTACTTTAAGAAAATAACCTGCAAGCCTACCTAGAGCAGTCCGCGTGGTGCTATGTGCTATGTGTGTTCCCCAGTGAAAAAAATAAAACGAAATAAGAGAAATGTTGGGGTGCCCGCACTACCCAATGGTGTAACGTGCTTAAAGCCAATTAGTAAAATAAATTGGGAGGGGAAATATCCGAAAGAACATTTTTAAAAAGCAATTCTTAAAAAAGGATTGCGAGGATAGGCATAAAACCTTGTCTGCATGAGTTTACCAAATTGAAGCCTGTGCCATTATGTATCCAATTTGATGTTTTAGCTCGAGTGTTGGGTTTACAGTGTGCGTTGTGACTGCACCAATAAGGGCATTTTTAAAGATCCTTTCAACCAACCATCCAATCAATCAATCAATCATTAAATCAATCAGTTAACCAGTTTTATTTTCACGAGAACTGGTACAATTAATGATGAAAGAAAGGGAGAGCTTTAGATGTTAATGGTTGAGCTTTATTAATAGTGGGAGTTGTGGTTCTTCTCCTTGCGTATCCCTCTTATGTTTTTTTTATCCTCTTCAGCAAATTTGAACGTATCTCTCTGGCTGCCTGCCTGTCGGTGCTATCCTGGTCGTCTCGTTCTCTTGGCGTACATCAAACCTGGCATGATGGAGTATCAGTGCATGATGAACATGAATACTTGATCTAGGTATTGCTAATTTTGTATACCTCTCACGTACGTAACGACTAAACGATCACATGTGGATCGTACCCTTAATGCTTGTCCGTGTGTAGGTGGGTATGCGCCCCATGTGAATGAATGTTAACACTTCATCTATGTTAATCGAGTACAAAGCGGAGTAGGCACTGAAACATTTATTTCACGACACACATTGCGTGGCCTAAAAGTAGAGGAAGACACAGCGTTAGCTGCAAGTAGCGGTGGAAGTCCGCACCTACAAAGCAGATATACGCGGGAAAGCGTGCTGCAACGACCGAAGGCAACCTACCGCGCCTTAGTTGGGTAGGAATCGAACCGGGGTCCGTGCATTTGCTTCTACCATAGAGACATCTATGCACTAATGTAAGTGACGACGTTGCGTCATGCCACGAACTCTTGTCACCCCAGGGTTGTCTACGTGCCTTTTGAACCCACGTCGCGTGCACAATCACTCAATCTGCACAAGGACGTTGACCTTGCTTGCAACACGTGACTGAATGTCACGCACTGCTATAAGCTATTATCTTGCTGACTGCTTCACACGACATCGATTCTGAGTGCCCGTTTAGGGTCGCACAGCGGCGCTACCAGTATTGGAAGAGTGCCTACCTACATCACATTTTAGATGCTTGTGGACACCCAGGTGTCATAACGTTTGCTGTTTACATTTCCGCTGAGTTAGCTGGCACAGGGCAGAACGAATGTCTGTGTGGTACATCGTACGAATTTTGAAACAGATAGTGCAGTAACATGCTTCAGAATTTGGTGCTGTACTTAAGCTCTCAAGAGTACAGGACCAGCTTCGCTAAATATGCATAAACTAATGCACAAACGAAAGGGCACAGTACAGGTCAAGGCACCTGTAGTCCAGCGATATATCTACTCTAACGAGAGACACGTAAGACGTGCATCATTTACCTTCCCGTGTCCAAGCACACGGGTCAAATATATCCCGGTCATGTTCACCAAAGCGCAGCAATAGGAGAAGTGGAGCAACACTGGCTCTCTGGATTCGTTAATTCTGGTTAGCCCAGTGGCTCGTCCCGGCTGGCTCAGCCAATAAGGACAGTGTCGCAATCCTAACAGTGGCAGAAGGAAGCTGGGTAAACGATGTGAGCTGTAGGGAAGAAATATTATAGGGACGTCACAGGGAACTCGGAATAGATGGTATGCTGGCTGGATATTAATGAGGGTTGGTTACCCGCGGGCGTTTTCGTTGCAGTAAACTTTGCCGAACCGCTGGGCTCGTTCATTGGGGCACGCCTGCTGGGCTTCCAGCGCTGACGCCATCACCGTTTTATTATGAATACATCTTCTTTATGTGCTTTAACTGACTCGCTATCTTGTACCTAAAACGGAACGATCAGCCATGCACTTTAGAAACAGTGGGTTAACGGATATCTGTAGCAAAAATTCTGTTCTTTTTTCAGGTCTCATTCACACTAGAATACAGAGTCGAAGAATGCTGCCACTTCACAAATGCAACCGACCCGGTTATGTGAACCCTCGTCAAGTGACCAAGTAAGGATACTTCGTAAGCCACGATCTATTTGCCGAACTCCGTCAAAGGGAATGAGCCACATCTCGCCACCATAGTCTTCCTCGAGTGACGCCGGCTAGCTCTCTCAGGGTTAATCGTACTGAAAAAATTTCTGATTGTTTGTTTTTTTCTTACCATTAGTATATAAGAATACACCGAGGAACCCGTGTAATAGTGCCTTGTCCACGATGGTGTCTGGTATTGTACACGCAATGCTCGCAAGTCATAAACGAAAAGTAGGTTTTGTCTGTCTATATCACGTCTACTTGCAAGAGCCTTGGAATATAAAGTGATGCCTTGTTATGTGGTAAAAACCACGCTACATTTACGAGGGACATCCCGCAGCGGAGGTCTCCGGGGCAAATTTTACCAGCTGGGGTCTCTGTAACGTACACGTAAATCAAAGTACAATGGAGTTTTGTTATTGTTTCCTTTTTTGCCCCCATCGAAGTTCAGCCGCTGTGGCCACGATTTCTTCCCGCGACTTCAAGCTTCTCAAGATGACACAGTAAGTGCCAAACTACCGCGGCGGGTAAGGCCATAATGTCACACGCAGAGTGATGCCAATGGGGGCGAAACACTTAACCATCGTGAATCAAGCGGAAGCTGGCGCTCAGTACACGAGTATCCATCTTCCTAAACGAAGCAACACGACAGACACGATAAACCCAGCTCTCACTGACCTCAGACTAGCAGACCGCCCAAACGACAAAGAGAAAACCATAAATAATAATAAAACAAGGTAGCAGATTTTATAAGACGCGTCGATTATTCCGCAGTCTAGCGCGAAGTGTCGGTTCGTGACATCTGCATCGCGCTCCGTTGAGCTGCCTAAATTTACGACTGACTGTGGTTCGATTAAGGAAAGGACACTAATTTCTGCAGCCCATGTCGGGAGCACGGCTAAACGTCCGTGGGGGATAGGTACTGAAATAGATAGAAGAGGAACGCCGTAGCGGAGGCTACGGAAGTTTTGACCATGCACGTGTGATTCTTTAATGTGCACCGACAACGCACAGTACACGGGCCTCTGGTATTTTCGCCTCCTTTGAAAATGCGACCGCCGCGACAGGGATCGAACCCGCATTTTTTGGGCAGCATCCGAGCACCATAACACCATTACCACCGCGGTGCACCATTTAAGGCTGGAATGGAGACGCATATCAACCCACACTGCCTTCTCCTCTCCTCTGTATGCCGCGGTGGTGTAGTGGTACGGTACTCGACTGCCACCCAAAAAACGCGGGTTCGATCCCGGCCGCGGCGGTCGCATTTTCGATGGAGGCGAAAATGCCGGAGACCCGTGTACTGTGCGTTCTCAGTGCACGTTAAAGAACCCCAGGCGGTCTAAATTTCCGGAGCCCTCAACTACGGCCTTTCTCACCTCTCTATCTCTTTCACTCCCCTTCCCCAGCCCCCACGGACGCTTAGCCGTGCTCCCTACATGGGCTGCAGATATTAGCGTCCTTTCCTTACCGAGCCACAATCATCATCGTCATCATCACCATCATCATCATCAGGCACGTAGCCAGGATTTTTTTCGGGGTGGGCCCAAAAGCATCATCATCATCATCATCATCATCATTTATTCACTTTTGAAGGCCCTTTTCGGGGTATTACATAAGGGAGGTGGGGGGGGGGGGGGGGACAAAAGCATCAATAACAGCATGGTCATTATTATACAGTGAAGAAAAAAAACTTGCCCGGTAATATAGAAGGCGCTTAATTATTAATCGAGAAAGAGAACAGAGTGAAATGCAGCCCAAGAGGAGGGTTAATCCGAGATGGAAAGCAAGTTTTTTGACACTACAGTAAAGCTAGTGCGTGTGCACGAGAAAGAATACTTTCTAACGAAGTAATCTGGACGAAGAAGGGCCATACAGAACCAGTGACGGAAACAGGAGCGACAAAAAGAAAAAAAAAGCAATGCAAAGGAATCAGGCGCCCGCTTACGGATGTGCAGGAAATAAAAAATATATTTGTCAGACGCTTTCTCTACCCAATTTCTCACACTTTGTCTCCACTACAGGCGTGCGAGAAGAACGTGGGTCACTTTATGACAGCAATTCTTGAAAGAAAAAACAGACATATTCGCGAAAGCAATTTTATTGAACCACAAAGAACCAAACACGGATGCTTTCATGAAACAAAAGATGCAGAACGCTAAGATTCTTTTTAGGAAGCAGTATTAAAGAATGACATTGCGAGTGGTTTTACAGTATAGTAAAAGTCATTGCAAAAGAGAAAGAATGGCCATGCAGCTTGGCCGAAAAGAACGGTTCACGCTGCAATTTTCATGCGTCGCGGTTTCTCTACAAACACAGCGATAATTTCGTCGACACTGACTTGCATCCGGTGAATGGACATTAGAGCCAGACAATTAAGCCGCCCTTGAGCTGTTTGGCTCCTCAAATATGTTTTTACTCTTTTCAGTGTCGAGAAGCTGCGTTCTGCAGCAGCTGTACTCACCGGGATTGTCGCCCGTATCTTGAGTGTGTGAACGTTCGGCAAGAGGGCTTTGTCGCATTAAGGTGAAGCGTCTGTCGCAGAGCGGGGAAGTTCCTCCTCTTGCATGGCTTGCCATTTAGTTTTCCAGATTTCCCATTCACCTTTTAGCGTAACGATGTGCGCAGTTGTCCTATCTCTGAGGTAAAAATCGATGGCCAGCTGAACAGATTCAAACTTGCCCTTGCGGGCGTGCTCTGGCAACACAAATTGCAAACTTTGCGGTGTTTTCCGATGGTTTCCAATGCGCCGTTTGAGGGAAGCTTTCAGGTCATCTATCTATGGAATGAACGTGGCTCGCCTGTAGTACCCTTCCGCAGAACTACAAGCGACCCTGGTTACCTTGTTTGTTTACCCTTTTTACTCCTTCCGCCGTGCACGCGGGCGCCTGCCCCACGACATAGGCGGCAGAAAAAGGGTGGTGGGGTTCACAGAGGTGCCAGGGGGATTGAACGGGTCAATGGGTCGTCGAAGCCGTCGCTTTCCATACAAAAGTTCCCTTTTCCAAGCTTTCGGTTAGCTTCCGCCGTCCGGTCGTGGAAAAACTCTGCGTCTGCGGCAAAGCCAAGCCGTACGCGTGCGTGTTCCCACGCCGCGCAGCTATCAGTTAAATAAAGCACCTGAATGCTCCCTAAGTTGCCGCCACTACGCGACTGCATAAATGACGCCCACAATATACCGCCTGCTAGCTCTGCAGCAACAAAGACACCTCTCCTCTCGTTAAGAAAGACCTCAGGGAATCCACCGGTGGAGTCAACGCTATCCTTTTCTGTGTGTCGATCTGTCATTCTTTGCACTGTTCCTTGAAGCAATCCAACTACCGAGCGCCCTGACCGTGGATGAGAATCCTCGTTTCGCGCAATATAGCCATGGTTGCTTTTGGCCAGAAAACCCGACACAACCAACCAAACACCTTCCTAAACATAACTGATGCGACGAAGAAAAGTCGTACGAAGTACGGGCAGATAACGTCGTTTTCTCTGGTTTCAGAGCTGTATGGCAACGTTTTGTTCGTTTTGGTAATTTCGTTTCCAACAAGCTTGTCTCACATGTATTAAAATGTCCTGCATTGCGCAGTTTTCTGTATTTTTCCGCAATCACGAAGCAGTAACTGTTTTCGATAATTGGTTTCAGTTGGTATGACCGTTGTGTCAGGAAGATTGATACGGTGGTCGCTATCTTGGGAATGTTCGGCTATCGGGTTGCGATCTGTTGCAAAATTGCAGAGGTCATTCCTGCGCTGTCGAAATGTTTCTTTGAGGTTTTTCGTTTCGCCGATGTATCTCGCATCACATATTTGTATACAGTGCCTTGGGCTCTCTCCTTCGGTGAACGGCCTTTGGCAATATGTAGAGAACATATGTGTTCGTAGGCTTGTGAGTCACTCGGATGCCTTCTTTTCTGAGGATACGGGTGATGGTTTCGCTAATGCCTCAGACATATGGGAGAGTATGATGTTTCTGTAGTGGTGCTGATTCAGGAGCCGGACGCTGAATTCTCGGCAAGAGTAGCCGTGCTTTTGGAATTGAAGTACTTACGGAATAAAGGTTCTTCGGTAGCTGTTCTTAGTGAGTTCCGTGACTATCGTTTGTTTTTCATTTGCTTAAACGCGCGGCGCTGCTTGTACTTGTGCCTCTATACCCCTGCATTAATGGCTGACTTGACGAATTTCGGGGGGGGCCCGGGCCCCCCTGGGCCCCCCCTTGCCTACGTGCCTGATCATCATCATCATCCTCTCCTCTCACCTCTACCGCTTCCCTGCTTTCTCCACGTATTCATGAACTCAGCACTTTCTCCCCTTTCCTTTTCTTCTTTGCAATCCTTCTTTGCTTCGCTTCCTTCGCCTATCTCGCCACATTTCGGCGCTCCGACGCTTCTTTACGGCAGCTTGCTCTCAAGTTCGTATAGTAGCCACTGCCTCGTCAGGCCCTTTGTTTGAGAGTAAGTGAGCCATAACAGAGCGCGCAAGATCTCGCTTATAGTTTCGACTGGCCACGGTGCACTGGTATGGCAATCGGCTACGGATCCGAAAGTCGCGAAACAGTGTTGTAAAAATTGCATTTCTGTATGCCCTATCATGCACGTCTAATGATGCATCCACATTCAATACAATGTTGTCATAATTTCAATTCTGTTTGTGCTTTCATGCATTTGGTTAATGTACTAAGTCACCTTAAATCTTAATAATAATAATATATATATATATATATATATATATATATATTTAATTATTCTTATTTAATTTTCTTAATTACAGTTTTCTTTGATGTTGCGATTTCTTCTACAAGTTATTATTGTGCTTATGTACTTTCTTGCATTATACTCCCACTAACCAATGGCTATGGGTCTAATCAGTGTTGCCAATTGACATGAACTATATCGAAATCAACTTCAATAAACTTCAGACTTCAAACTTCAAATCCCGACCGCGGCGGCTGCGCTTCGATGGGGGTTAAATGCTAGAGGCCCGTGTAATGTACGATGTCAGTGCGCGTTATAGAACCCGAGGCATTCGAAGTTTCCGGAGTCGTCCACTAGGGCGTCTCCCATTATCATCTCGTGGTTTCGGGACGTCGAACCCCAGAAATCAATCATCAGTCGTTTCTAGCACCACCACTAGTGTTCACCTTTTCTCGTACTCTGGCTCTCTATGTCTTATTTTTTGTGCTGCGGTGGGGAGCAATCATAGCGCTGTCTTTCTCGCATATCTTTAACACTCAAGTCTGCAGCTGCGTTGCGAATGGATACCTCTGACAAAGTACACGTGCTTATCTGTGCTCGTTCTCGTCGATCTGCCGCCCATCTTCTCTGAGTTAAAATTTTCGCACGATGCAGCTTGGTTCTGTGAGTGTTGCCGACATTCGTAATATCACTCGCGCCATTGTTATCTGAAAACACTGCAACAAAGGCGAGGTTTGCTACAGTAAAAGGTAACTGTAATTATGAAGTCTTTAGACTAACACAGGGATCTGTTAATCACTATTGTAATGAACAATCAAGCCCATGCGTTACGACAAAGGCGGCAAATTTAGGTGAATTTGTCAAATTTTTTATCAGTTGAGTAAAATTTTGAGCAGCCACGGGCTACTAGTGGTGCGAAGACTGAGGAAGCAGCCGAGGTCGTGTCCTTGCCCTCCTCCATTTCCTCCTCCTCACCCTCGCTTCAATTCGTGCCCCTTTTCTGTATAACAGAGTGTATGAGTGCATAACATAGCAAAGCCGTGTATACTGCTTTGCTATGTTATACACTCTTCCCTGAGCCCCCTCTTCTTTGAGCCCTTCCCCTCACTTACCCACCACTTTGCTGTACTATACTTCGCACGGCTATGCTATGATACGAGCTGCTTGGGACATACCCGCTTCCTGTGCCGCACACCCACCCTTACGTTGTAGTGGGCTGAGGCAGCGCGGGGCATGGATGCTCAGAAATGTCTTCCAGAATACAGATATAGGGATTCATGAGCTGGAAGTCTAAAATACCGTTACTCAGACACATTTCCAGAGAGCTCGATGTCGCGTGTACTTAAAAAGCGGACCATACGCTTCTATTCCATCACTTGGAAGGACGACACCTCCGTCAGCAATAGCGCTCTTCGGACCGCATAGTGTCTTTGAACCGACGCTGCTACGCTGTGATATGCACAGGAATGCAGGGATAGTGCGCATTTCTATTGCATTGCTCAGGAAGTTGTGCCCGGACACCTCGGGAGACGCCTTCTGTCCATCACGATGATCAATTTTGCGATTACAGAGCATATCATGAGCTTTTCATTCTTGAAATTAAACAAGCAGAGGTGGGGTTTCTTGCAGTTCTCCTCCTTATAGAACATAAGAAGCAGTAACCCGCCCCTGAAGGTTAGCGTTCGCTCCACTACCGTTGTTCGTCTGTTTCCTCTTTTCGCCGCTTGATGACGCGCTGCTGGTGAGTAACTGTTTCGTTCTGTGTTTCAGTATCAGTCTTAGAAAAATTTATTTTGCGGACGCCTTAATTATAAAACAGTATCCACGCTTTAGTCGAATCCTCGCACAACGCCAGCCAGCGCAAGCCTCGCAGACGTCTATATTCTAATTTCCATCGCGCCCCGCCACGGTGGTCTAGTGGCTGTAGCACTCGGCAGCCGCTCCGAAGGTCGCGAGGTCGAATCCCAGCGGTGCCGGATGCATTTCGATGAAGGCGAAATGTTGAGTCCCGTGTACTTGTGCGGTCCACTGCACGTTAAAGAATCCCAGGTGGTCCAAATTTCTGGAGCCTTCCACTACGGCGTCTCTCATAATTAGATCGTCGTATTAGGACGTTAAACCCCACAAATGAAATGATCTAGTTCCCGCCTCAAGAACTCGGAAGGTGGGGCCACGCGTCCCTCTAGGTATTACGGTGAGGAACTCTGGAATTCTGGCGAATCACTAGAACGCGAGCTCACGCTTCACCTGCCAAACCTGTGCAAACAAGATCGATTTCATTCTTTCTTCCTGCGCACAGGAACGAACTCAAAGCTTGTCGGCTGGCTACAGTGAACTACAGTGAAATATAACACTACGGTGAACTAGAACACTTTCTATTCTTCTAGTTCACTATACTATTCCCTTAGCTGCTCCCTCGAATACGAAACAAGCGACATGCTGGCTCGTTGCAACGATACGTGGGTTGACAGATGGCGCGACTTACTGGCTACAAAGCTTGCGCACAGTGCTCCCGCTGTTGTTTCTGCAAGACGAGTATGCGAAACGGGTCGTACGGCCCGACCAGTTGCAATGACTTGCTGTATTGGGATTTTGTTGTGGCATGAAGAATGGAGATCGGTCTGTGGGGCGCTGGCGTAAGCGTGTTTCATTCGATCTTCGTTTCGCGGTGCGTTTTTGACTGCTTGGCGGCTCCTGTAAAGGTGTACAGCCTCGATTATGAGGGTGATTACGCCGTACACGTTTTTATAAAGTTTTACTTTCTATTGAGGGTCAGTGTTCAAAAAACGAGAAAGGGTCAACCTATTTTATTGTTGAAATTGCGGTTCTGGATGCGCAGCAACGTCAGGCAGTGGAGTGCATTGTTCGACGAACCCCATATATTAAAAAAAATACGCAAGAACAGCACTCGCGTTTGAACTACGTACAAATGGAATAAGTCTTCCCTGTAAGCATTTGTGATAATCCGTTTTATTGTTTGTCTTCACAGCATTGTATTCTGTAATTTATGCGTCGACATCATCCTCATATTCTCTTTACGCAACTGCCGGGAGATAATTCTATTATTTATGGGGTTCGTATTCACCGCCGTGTCCACAAAACATAGAATACATTCCAGGGATAGTGCGTATATGTTGTGCAACTGACAGTTTAGTCGTCTATCATTCATTAGGTGGTGCACCTAACGAATGATAGACGGGCTGCTGCATTGGGCGCCTGCCCATATCGACCGCGGTTACATTTGCCATTACAAAGTTAATGGTTTTAGACCGCTATTACACAGTCTCGTAACACACATGAATGGCCCCAAAAGAACACAAATTCCTCAGATCGTTGCTCTCGCACACTTTTGACATCGACTTTCTCACAGGGGTTTTTTTAACATTAAGTTTCGCGGCTTGAAGAGGAATCCAACCCAGCTTTCCGAGGTGGCAAGGAAGAAAACTGGCGTTCCTCTACGTCTGCTCTTGCGTGGTGACTATAGTGCGCATTATCGCGCAGGACGTGTAGGAAGAAGCCAGCCACCGCGTTCTGCGTATAGGCGCGTCACACAGATGTCATTGGGGCGCTGCTATGAGCTAGTTAGTGCCGCCACCACGGCATGTAAGCCAAATCGGGGACTCCATATGCCGTGCACGGGTCTAAACATGCGTTACCAATGTAAGCTGCGGGCAACCCGGCTTTCGTTTCCTGGCGGTACAAAGTTAACAACCTCCAAGAGTGTAACGCCTCCTATGGTTAATGTGAGAACCTCGTATATCTCACGCTAAGGCAACTCGACGAAAACGGTGGCAGAAAAATAAAGCGCACGAAATAGGGTACGGATAATATGTTCCGGGAATATTGTAGAATAATATGAAGAGTGAGAAGCCCTAAAATGTCCAGAAACGCAGCTGCTACCACCAAAGCCCTAGCTGAGAACACAAGGCCCCCATGCAAGGGACGAGAGCCGTGCGGAAGCGACCTCGTCGTCTCGGTTCCTCTTATTAGTCGAGTTCTTCTTCTTCGTAGTCGTCTTCGTGTACCCGTCATCGAGATCTCTTCTTCCTCTTCACTTCAAGGCCGTCTCCTTCCTCTTCTTCTACGTAGTCATCTTGTTCTTCCTCTTTCTCTTTATTGTCATCGTCCTCTCCCTTTGCATTGTTGTCCTATCCTTACTCTTCGCTTTCCTCCTCCTCATAGTCTTTCGTCGCATTCGTCGATGAAACCATAGCCATGGCGCTTTCAAATGACACTGGCTATTCGATGAATGTTCAGACTTAGGCCACTCTGGGCTCATAGCAGCGTAGAAATGTTCTTTTTTGTTTTTCGCGGAAATCCTTTTTGCGACATCGTAGTATTATTGTACCTTGGCCCCATCATATATTGTCACGCGCTAATCCGCTCAGTTAGCGAGGCATCCTGCCGAGCCTGGATGAATGCACCAAGAAGATGAAGACGACGATCAGAGCAGCGCTCGTGCTGATGCTCCGCCATCTTGTTTGCTGCTGTCTTTCCTTGCATATATTGTGTAAATATAATTTGTAATGTCGACCACACGAGACATTACAACTGAAGGTGACAAAGACGCTGCTGCAGTTTTTAAAGACGACAGACTTGCACAAGCGACTGTAACAGCGATGTGTGATGTCGCGTACCATGCAGGTGCCACTGACTCTGACAATATGCTATATGTGCGCCCTCTCTCTCTCTCCCTGTTTTCTTTCAACTTTCAATCTTCTCCTTACCCTCGTTCAGGGTAGCATACCGGTTGTCCTACACTGGTTAACATCCCTGCCTTTCCCTCTCTCTCTCCCTCTCTCTCAATATATATATATATATATATATATATATATATATATATATGGTTATGTTCTTTTCTGGAGCCTGCAGGCTTTCTTTTTCTGGTAGCAGTTGCTAACTCTCTCCTATGTTTTGATGCACGCAGAACGAATATAAGCAAAGGCGTCGCACAATTGTGGGTGAAGCGCGTTGCCGGATTAACAATTACCAAATGCGCAACATTTACTGAAAAAAATATTCACTTGAGATAACTCAGGTACGTAGATCAGACTCCTTATTGCTGAGACAAAAATGTTTCACTTGTAAAGTTACAGCCGTTTTTTTTTTTACGAAATCATGGCAGTCGTGCTCCCACGACAGACACTAACGCCATGCATCATCAATGAAATGCCCGTAATAGTAATAATGACACCTCACGAGAAGAGCTAGCCTAGACGGTAGGACGTTCCGCCACTGTGGTCTAGTGGCTATAGTACACGGCTGCTGATCCGAGGGTCGCGGGATCGAGTCCGGGCCGCGGCGGCTCCATTTCGATGGAGGCGAAATGTTGAGGCTCGTGTACTGTGCGATGTCAGTGCACCCCAGGTGGTGAAATTTTCCGAAGCCCTCCACTACGGCGTCTCTCATAATCGTAGCTGGCTTTGGGACGTAAAACCCCAGAGGTCAGTTAGACGTTAGCACCTCGGTATATACCTCCCTATGTTCGACCACAACAGATAAGGCAAGTAAAAGACACGAAAATTAGTCAAGCAGAAACAACGATTGCACAACACGGTCTTTCCGTAGAGATCAAAGGTCAATAGAATACAAAAGGAACCATTGTCACAGAGAAAGGGCTCAGCTTGTATGAATGCAACATCGCTAATAGTTAGAGAAGGGAAGCGGCATTGACATGGAGTAAAGTTACAACTATCGAATAAAGCATGAGCAATGAGAACACAAAACGAAGCAAGGTATGGGCAGTAAAAATGCGACTGTCACTGCAAGCTGACTAAGGATAAACTAGACGTCTTGATATCTGACTATAACTGACCATATGAACACGAATTGAAGAATGCTGCATCTTGATGACAGGAAAAAGAATCCCGTGGCTGCCAGTGCTCTGGGAAAACGTAAGACATCTGTTAGGCTGAAGAATGTCTTTACTGAATAAGTTTTCCTTCAGAGGTGCATTTCTGCCTATTTTCTTTTACGCAAGTGCTATACCCTACGTGCTTGTTATCGGGTTACCTTTTTCAACAGCAGGTCTCTTTCATAGAAGCTTTGTTGGGTATTCGGAAGCTTTACTGTAACAATATTTCTATAACGGTAACTAAGACATTGTCAACTGCACACGCGAAAAAAAAAGTTAATGTCAAATATTTTCTTCTTGTCGTGTTACAATTGCTACCACTGAACCACATACCTTTCAGGGGCAAGTAAGAAAGTAAGAAATAAACTCCTAGGCCTATGCAGAGGACGCAGCACAGTAAGCTAGATATTTCTGCGGGTCTGTCAGTCCTCTCTTAACAGTTTTTATTCCAGCGCCAGGAAGAGTACATTGTGCTTTGTTGTCAGCCTGTCTCAAATAATAGTATTAAATTAGATCTACCATAAAGAATCGAGTATAATTCAGTGTAAGTTTGAACAAAGCTCTATTATCCAACACAAAATGCATAATAGCTGTTCTAATTTCGCAGCCCTTACTACACAAGTAAATATGACCCCATTTCTTTGTATATCCGATGCTCCTAAACGCTAAGACGCATTTACGCCATTGGTATTGTGTACCTTTAGAACCATTTGATTCTTCCTCGAACAATGAGTGCAATAATTGCACCACCCCTGTTTAAACGATCTGACCTGACACGGCACAATTATTTGCCGCTCTTGACGAGCTTTTGATTTTTCTTGGCAGAAATAATAGGGTTCATGAGAGTGTTAGACCAGTAGTATTTTTCGGCGTGGTACTTACAATAAAGGATCACATGAATAATTATCATCGAGAACTGTAGGCGGCTTTGGCGAACGTTTTGCTGCGTTAAGGTTTGGCTTGCTCTGAGCGATTGCAAGTGTAACAGATTTCATTCATGAAACGCAATACATAAGCGTTGAGAGCGTTTGAAGTTCCAGAGAGTGCAATACATAAGCGTTTGAAGTTCCAGAGAGTGCCAACATTCCAGAGCTACCGCTTTCGGGCTCACTTCCGGATAGAGTCCCTGAAGTCACTTCGAGCGTTTTGCAAACCGAACTCCGCCGGAATAGTGTACACAGCGTGGTCGAATTCTTCCTGGTGCAAGTAACGATTCCAGCGATCTCGGTAACCTTCATTTCCGAGCGCATGCTCGGAATCCTAGTTTCCCCGTCGTTTCAGTCGCATGACTGCGCTGCCGTCGGATCCCCGATGGACGGTAATTTCCTCTCCGCTCATCGAGGTGTACTCGGAGGGTTTCGGGAAGCAGTGGTCATTCCGACGTGGCAGGAAGCGAGACTGAGTTGTACGGCGGAGTGGGGCGATTCGTTGTAATTTAGTATCACAACAGCTCTGCTCTAGATAAACGATGCGCGCAGTGAAGCGATAAGCCCTTTTGCACATTCGTGACATGGTGATGTCCTTATACTGCGTATCGCCGTCGCACCACGTTATGCGCGCCGCAAGTTTCCCCCAGCGGTGACTGTTTCGAGATTATCGCTAAGATCTAATCCTGTTTGTAACAAGGCTTTACTTGTGGCGTTACTCATGAACTATGTGGTTGCGGCATTTTTTTAACAATGATAAACCCGTCGTGTTTCTATTTTGTAGGCGTGAACACCAACGACTGGATTTGTCTTGCTCTTTTTAGTGTTCTTTAGTGTCGTTCGATTAAACACACGTTGACAATAAACCGTCATTGTCCACATCTGCCTTTTTAGAAGACGTAGGAGGGGTACAACGTAAAGCAAAAGCTGATTTACCCTTCCTTCGCTTGCGAAGATGCGTTCGACACTGCCTTCTTAAAGGAGTCGGGGTCGACGTTGCATATATCTTTCCTTGGATGCGTCTGCACTCCCATGAAAAAACTTTATTCAGTCCACTTGTATATATGAGGCACAACTTACGTTAGCCTATGAAGCACGGAGAACTTACCATAAGTCTAGCCTTCTTGTCCTTTATTTTGTTACAATACCCGTTACAATACGTGAGATGTGCGCGTAATATTCGGGCGCGCGCCTTTGCTGAGAAGGTGTATGATTTGATTGATTTGTGGGTTTTAACGTCCCAAACCAGCTCTGATTAGAGAGTTTTAGCAGTGCTGGTTACCGTATACGGTAATGCCGTACCGTCGTGGTCCGCACGCAAAAAAATGAGCTTGTGAGAACTTTACCAGCAAGTTTTATCATCCGATGACGTTACGGTACTCCCCTAGCAACTAGTGCAGGTGTTTCCAACTAAAATAGCGACGCGCCGACCACGACCGTACGGCATTACCGTACTTACCGTACGGCATTACCGTACGGTAACCAGCACTGCTAAAACTCTCTATAATGAGAGACGCCGTAGTGGAGGTCTCCGGAAATTTAGACCACCTGGGGTTCTTTAACGTGCACTGACATCGCACAGCACACGGGCCTCAACATTTCGCCTCCATCGAAATGCAGCCGCCGCGGCCGGGATTCGATCCCGCGACCCTCGGATCAGCAGCCGAGTACCGTAGCCACTAGACCACCGTGGCGGGGCGAGAAGGTGTATGAATTTGCGTATGCCAACGTCAAATTTTGCGCAGCATGACACGTCCTTTTAACGTGACGATCTAAGGCTTTAGATCTAAAATCTAGGCGCGGCGAGAAAGTACATGAAGACAGGGTGGGTAACCATCTTTTCCTTTCTGCGTGTATTGGGCTTCCATTAGCGCTTACAAGACTCTGAGACCAAGCAAAGCAACTATGCCAGCTTTGCACTTTATGTTACTCTAAAGCAAGGTTTGACGCACAAGCGTATTGTAACAATACTACATTGAGCACCTTCCTCAAGAAAACCTAAGAGCTCCAATGCAAATAAAATGTAGTAAATCAGGGAATCCCGCGAAACAAATTAGAACAGCCCCAGGTGTGCTCTAACCAAGGAACCTCCTTGGCTCGAACTATCCCATGATATATACGCGCCGAGTTACATACAGTTTTGATATTGGGAGAAGCACTTACAATGTCTTTAAAGAAGTCTAGGGTTTGACGAAAACTCGTCTGGCGAGGAAAAACCATGGTTGAAGAAAACGTACACTCGCCAAGTAAAATAAAACAACACAATTGACGTTTCGGCGCCCAGCACGGGTGCCTTGTTCACAATGAACGAATGCATGGCGGTCTTTATTATATATGCGGCGAAACGCGCAACGCGCTTGCGTATACCTCAGGGAGTGAACCCCGTGTCCGATTTATCGTGTTAGTGGTGGATTGTATGCAAAAAGATTCGATGAGCAGGCGGGATGATAACTTCTTCTCTTTTTCGATAATGGAAGCCGATTGCCAATCAAGACAGTGTCCAGTTTTTTCACTATGCTCTGCCAGGGCGTTCGAAATCGTGTGCCTTTTGGCTACATCATTACGATGCTGCTGCAGTCTTCTTTTAAAATTTCCCGTCTCGCCTATGTAGCTCGCCTGGCAGTCTTGGCACTGTATTTTGTAGACGACGCCAGGGTATCTTTCGTTTTCAAGGCGGTCTTTGACTCGAACGAGTTGTTGTTTCAGCTTGCTTGAGGGGATGTGGCAGACTTTCACTTCGTAATCTTGGAATATTCTTGAAAGGGACTCGCTCACACCTCGTGCATAGGGGAGTGAAGCCCGCTTTTTCGTTGTCGTTGCCCTGGCAGAGGGTTCAGCTGCGCGCCTTTCTTCAGTTTTTATAAACCGGCTGGGGTAGATTGTGAACAAGGCACCCGTGCTGGGCGCCGAAACGTCAATTGTGTTGTTTTATTTTACTTGGCGAGTGTACGTTTTCTTCAACCATGGTTTTTCCTCGCCAGACGAGTTTTCGTCAAACCCTAGACTTCATTACGCTTCGCGAAAAGCATGGACAGTCCACTGTAACCAAGGTACGGCAATTTGTTTCGCTCAAATCGAAGCTGGCATCGTTTCAATGCCACCTACAGTTCAATCTGCGTTGTAAAGCCCACAGCATCATCCCGAAGTCACTCCGCCTACCAATCTTGGTCCGTACGCCGTTTGGGAAGCAGGCTGTGTCACGTTGCGAGAAGCTCCTTCTACAAGCACGGATCCTTGAAACAAAGGCAACCATAAAGCGCTTAGAAAACGAGGTTTTCTTTAGCCAGCGCATGCTTGAGCACATCGCCCCCACAGAATTCCATAGGATTGTACTCTACTCCAATGGAACTGCTGCTGCGACTCGACAGGAACGAGAAAAGTGCCAAGAAAAGAAGTTTGTGTCTTTGCTGGACAAATGTCAGCCTCCTGGAAACCCAGCTGGTGTTTGCAACTTGTCGTCACACCACCTTGATGCTGCCGAGCTTCATCTACTAAGTCGCGGCCTAAACTTCAACACTGGTACCAGGCCGAGTATGCGAAAGATGGTGTGTTCAGTTGAGGAGGCCGTACGCCAAGTGGAGCCTGCTCTACAAAGTGAAGCCCGTACCCGTGCTATTGGGGCTCTTTCAAAGCTTCGCAATGCTAGGACCTCAAGCATGAGCCTCCTCGACAAAGAAGCCATGAAAAGACTACAGAATAACAAAGGCATTGTTATTTTGCCTGCAGATAAGGGGAATGCGACGGTTGTTATGAACCGTAATGACTACGTTTCGAAAATGACGGAGCATCTCGAGGACGAAACTACGTATTCGAAGATCGACCGGGATCCTACAAGAAAGACAGAGTCAGAACTTCAGAAGCTGCTGACTGACGTCTTCAAGTTTGTGCCGCCCGAAAAGAAGCATCTGTATAACAGGCTGTTGTGTCACACCGGCTCGGCTCCTGCAATATACGGCCTGCCCAAGATTCACAAACCCAATGTCCCGTTGCGGCCGATTGTAGACTACACGCGCTCCCCGTTGCACAGTCTTTCTGGCTATCTTCATAGTGTGCTCCGCCCGCTCGTAGGACGAACGTCGACGTACGTAAAGGACTCCGCTGACTTCGTTGACAAGATCCGGAACGTGACCTTAGACTGCGAGGACATCATGGTCTCTTTTGACGTCAAGTCTATGTTCACACGCATACCAGTAGACTATGCAGTTGACTGCTGCAGATCAGCATTGAAGAACGACGACTCGCTGCCTGCGCGCACCCCGTTGGAGGCCGACGATGTGTGCCGCCTTTTGGATTTCTGTCTGCGCAACACATTTTTCGTTTAATGGATCGTTCTACAAGCAAGTGTTCGGTACGGCAATGGGAGCGTCGGTGTCAGTGTCTTGTGCCAATATCGCATTGGAAGCTCTTGAAGAAGAAGCCCTCGCTACGTTCCAGCCTGCACCAAAATTGTTCCTGCGGTACGTGGATGACTGTTTTTCCATTATCCGCCGTGAAGACGTCGTCCCTTTTCTGGAACACCTGAACTCATTCCAGAGCACAATCGAGTTCACCGTTGAAGAAGAAGTCAACGGCCGCTTGGCTTTCCTGGACGTTGACGTCGCACGTACTGCATCCGGCCTTTCAACAAGCGTTTATCGAAAGCCTACACATACAGGGAAATATCTGCACTTCGATTCGGCACATCCTATTGGACAAAAACGATCTGTTGCAACGTCACTGTTTAACCGCGCATACCGACTGTGTTCTACTTCCGACGCACGCAGAGCCGAGTTGAAGAGAGTGACGCAGGACTTGATGGGCAATGGCTACCCCAGCCGGTTTATAAAAACTGAAGAAAGGCGCGCAGCTGAACCCTCTGCCAGGGCAACGACAACGAAAAAGCGCTTCACTCCCCTATGCACGAGGTGTGAGCGAGTCCCTTTCAAGAATATTCCAAGATTACGAAGTGAAAGTCTGCCACATCCCCTCAAGCAAGCTGAAACAACAACTCGTTCGAGTCAAAGACCGCCTTGAAAACGAAAGATACCCTGGCGTCGTCTACAAAATACAGTGCCAAGACTGCCAGGCGAGCTACATAGGCGAGACGGGAAATTTTAAAAGAAGACTGCAGCAGCATCGTAATGATGTAGCCAAAAGGCACACGATTTCGAACGCCCTGGCAGAGCATAGTGAAAAAACTGGACACTGTCTTGATTGGCAATCGGCTTCCATTATCGAAAAAGAGAAGAAGTTATCATCCCGCCTGCTCATCGAATCTTTTTGCATACAATCCACCACTAACACGATAAATCGGACACGGGGTTCACTCCCTGAGGTATACGCAAGCGCGTTGCGCGTTTCGCCGCATATATAATAAAGACCGCCATGCATTCGTTCATTGTGAACAAGGCACCCGTGCTGGGCGCCGAAACGTCAATTGTGTTGTTTTATTTTACTTGGCGAGTGTACGTTTTCTTCAACCATTACAATGTCTTTGAAGCCCTGTCCCAGCGCAGTATGCTTTAATAGGTTGTATTACGGGAGCAGATGTCGCTACAATGTTTTCTCTCTGCTTAGCGAGAACGGCATCTAGAAGTTATTGGTGAGCGACTGCTTCAGTGTAACGCAGGTCCACAGGCTCCTGAACGGCGCAACCAGGGAGAAGGTTTCCGATATACCTGGCGCTAACAACTCGTGGACGGAACACTTTTTTCTTCTGCACACCACCTTTAGTCTGCCAAGTGTAAATTAATGCCGTTTTAATGATCTTTATCGAATTTTACATCCGTGCTTTGCCGCTCCACCCGCAAGCTGTCGCTTGAACACTGCACACAGTTCTATGGTGTTGGACGCGCCACCTTGTTAGCGATGGGATTAATTGGACGAACAGTTATCCCACCGCCCCGGCAATACGAGTTGAGTTAGGGCAATCCTTACTGAAGAATAAAGCGTGTGCAGTGACCAGCGAGCCTTTCGCCTTGCGATCACATTTTACTTATCCGTCGTAATTCATCCCAGCTGGCTCTTCCCGATGTTTGGAAATTTTGTAATTTAGTTAGGCACGCGAACTTTGTGCCTATTTGGACTAAGTCAACGCGGCCGTACAAAAATTTCTTAAATTCTTATAAACAACAGTATGTCACCAATGCACACTTCACTGCTGAAGTTCGGCTGTGTTAGTTTAATACGGAAATAATGCAAAGTGCTTGAGCGGGCTGGAACAGTGACCTCCACGCGACTGCTTTAGACTCCATTCTTATGACACTTCAGGGACCTCAAACATTACCCCATTATGTACTTAGCCCCGCCACGGTGGTCTAGTGGCTATGGTACTCGGCTGCTGATCCGGAGGTCGTGGCATCGGATCCCGGCCGCGGCGGCGGCATTTCAATGGAGGCGAAATGTTGAGGCCCGTGTGCTGTGCGATGTCAGTACGCATTGAAGAACCCCCGGTGGTCGAAGTTTCCGGAGCCCTCCACTTCGCCGTCTCTCACAATCATATCTGGTTTTGGGACATAAAACCCCGGAAATCAATGAATGTATTAAATACTTAACGTACTGCGCAAATACAGCTACGTCTACGAAGTTATTGAACAAGGCAATAATAAACTCCGTAAGAAATTGAGGCGTGACTTGGCTATTGCAACTATCAATGACTAGCGGAGTTGTGGGGCATAGCAAAGCGCTTTTGTCCATGGGTCCTGGCGGTAGTATCTCTCTCTCTCTCTCTCTCTCTCTCTCTGTTCCTCTTCCTCTCTGTATCTCTATCTTTCTCTCTCTACCTTTTTTTCTGTCGTCTATGGCAAGTTTTCTTGCAATCGTCCTAGCTCAACCTCCTTTATTCCTGTTTCTCTCTGTATGTGCATCTCTTTATTTATTTCTCTCTCTCTCTCTCTCTCTCTCTCTCTCTCTCTCTGTTTCTCTTTCTGTCGCTTATGGCAAGTTGTGTGGCAAATGTCGGCACAATGCACTCATAGGGTTAAATTAAATGCATGATCAGCAAAAGTAGGTGTGTAGTCCAGTGGTTGTCACCGTGGTAACCGGGTTCTAATGCCGCCTTGCCAAAAAAATGTATTTGCTTTCATTGACCTCTTTATTTCTCCTTGCCTCTCTTTTTCTCTTTATATCACCTCTCCTCATTTTACACCCTCTCCACTGATCTTTGAGTGGTCTCAATGAACCTTAATGTATCTGTATCGTGAGATGTAATCACTGTATGCAAAGATTTCAAGCGAAATCATTCACTGAAACTTCTGCATGCGCTTCGCTGGTCTGTTGGTTGGTAAGTTGGTCTGTCTTTATAGAGTGTGTCAGAAAATGCGTCCAACTGCCTTTTAAATACAAAAGCAGGCATTTTTGGACGTCTAACTTAAGTGCATTGGTAATAGTTGCACACACTGTAAGATGTGTAGGAGCGAGAACATGAACATAAATGACAAAGTTAGAATAATTGACTTTTTAACCAGGACAGCTAGACGCTCAAACCTAAATGAAGAACGGAAGTTATTTATCCAAGGAGCCCGTATCCCTTGTGATTTTTAAAAGGGTACCGCTGCTAATCTCCACAGGCCGATGAAATCCGGTTAATTTCAACCCCACCCCCCTCCCCAAAAAAAAGCAGAAATAAGAATGAAACTGAATGATGAAAGAGCGCAGTCGCCCCGCCATGGTGGTCTAGTGGCTATCGTACTCGGCTGCTGATCCGAGGGTCGCGGGATCGAATCCCGGCTGCGGCGGCTGCATTTCCATGGAGGCGAAATGTTGAGGCCCGTGTGCTGTGCGATGTCAGTGCACGTTAAAGAAGCCCAGGTGGTCGAAATTTCCGTAGCCCCCCACTACGGCGTCTCATAATCAGAGCTGGTTTTGGGACGTTAAACCCCACAAAACAACAAAGAGCGCGGTTACCTCTACTTTCTGCAGAGCCCAGTGTGACTTGGTCTCAAAAGGACATGTTGTTGAGCTAGTCGGTTCATTTCTTGAAGGAATAGTTATGGCGCTAAAACAACAAGTGCATAAAATACATCACAAACAAAAGAACGACCTCATTCGATATACACAGTGAACAATTAGGCATGCACAAAGAAACACGTATTCAATTACGCCTTCTTAAGGAAAGCGAACACCCGCACTGAAACAAAGACAATCGAGGCGTTTTTTAATAAATATGACAGGTTATCGGCGCATTAGCATGTCATCCATACCTTTAAGCGATAAAGAAGTCCTCTTCTTGAAAGATAGCCTGCAGCTATCATAAGTTTAGTTTGTGCGCAATGTAGCTTCCTATCAGTCGGTTTTGATGGTGTAATTGAACACGTGTTTCTTTTTGCATGAGTCATTGTTCACTGTGCGTGTCGAATAAGGTCGTCCTTTGGTTTATGATGAATTTTGCGCACTTTTTACGCTTTTTCTCACTGCTTATATCTGCAAAAGATTACCTTTCCCGGTATCTTGTATAAGTTCCACCGATGGTTCATGCGAATAAACAGTTGTAAGTTTGCGCCAGTGTGTGTTTTGTCTTCTCTGTGTCCAGTTATTTTAGCGCCATAACTATTCCTTCAAGAAATGATTGGTCTATTCACACTGCCGCGTGACTATAGGAGCTTGCGTCTCCGTCGAGTGCCTATTCCGGCAAGCGCGATCAGGCGCAGCAACGACACGATAAAAATTCGCTGCTTGATAGCTCTGCTTGCTCATCAACGCTCTGCAATGCGTGGATAACAATTACGTCGCACAGGCCACTACCGAAGGCAGCGGGAATTATGAACTTTGAAGAGTCAGTTTTGTGTACCTACGTGAAATTAACCGGATATCATTGACCTGTAGAAACAAGCCGCATCGCCCTTTTAAATATATTACAACGGATGTGGGTTCTTGTACATATAAGTTCCATTCTTCAATTAGGCTTGAGCATCTAGCTGTCGTGACTTCAACGGTAGTCTTATTGCGTTGATTACTGTCCTAAATGTCACTCCTATCCATCTTACAGTGCCTACCACCGTGAGCAAAGCATTTCTGCAAAAAAAATAAAAAATGCAGGAACGTCGGCCTTTAAGTGTATATAAGACATTTAGACACAGCTTCTGAAACACCCAGTACAACCACTGCAACCACTGCAGCTCTAGTTCACAGCTTGGATATTGAAGGGCTCTGCTGCTTCCGGAAAAAATTGCACCATCTCCCCGAAGGGGACCATGGGGTGATGCGGAGCATCGCTGGGAGTTTCGACGGTGCATTTAACGGCGGTGTTTACAGGTTTTCAGTGTTTTCTGTGTTACCTTTGCGGTGAACCTTGCGATGAACCTTGCGTTTATTACGTTGTTAACTTGGTTCGTTATGACGCATTGCGTGACCGTTGTCAGAGTGTGGGTTGATGCTGATGCGTATATACTTGCGTCAACCCACTCGCTGGCAGAACTGTTGCTTCCATCACACAACACCACCAACTTCTTTCATCGGAGAAGGAGGAGATACTACTGAAGCGAAGCGCGCGCGCGCTCTCGACCCGCTTTATTTATTGCAGCAGCTGTTGGAGAGAGGGAAGGGAGAGGAGAGTCGCGCATGCGTAGTGTGAGTTTAAACACTTGCCTAACGCCCAGCCATCTTGAACTGGTAGCTGCGTTCATACTTGTGAACATTGTCGATCAAAAAGCAAATATTACGTATATCTGAGGCGCAACGTCAATACGTAAGTATTAGGTGGGGTGTTCCTGTACCAGAAAAATACATAGATACTTAAATCTGAAGACCATAGTGTTTCTTAGGCTGCGCTAAAGATGCGACGCTATGCACGAAAAAGGCCTCTACCGACGATTTGGTGCTGCTCCCTGGCAGTTGCCCAGGGATTCTGCACAAGCTCATATTTCCCGACGGCGCTGCCAGATGGCGTCCATATCAGGCAGCGTAGTACGACCGGCAGAAGACAACGACATTTACAGCGAAGCACGCAGATACACGGCCAATTTTTTTCAACTTCAAAACCCGCTCACCAGGTCTGGACATTTTGAGCTGAAAAGCGCAATGCACGCTCCCGATCATGTCACCCAAGAATAACATCGGTGCGTGCCACGGAAGCTATAGAAATTTCAAACGAACAGCCGTTTTTGGTCACTTGCTATCCTCTAGCGCGTCCGCCTCGGGCATGGAGAGGATGATGGTCCCGACCGTAACCGCCTACGTCAACCTCTGTCGCTTACGTCATCGCCCGTGCTATGACGTTGCTCACAGACCTTACGAGAAGTCGCCCGGGTGCGTAAGCTACAGATAAAACAAAAACAAAAAGAAGGGGCGTCACATAGACACGTCCTCGGGAGGGCGTGACGTAATGATACGTATTCATAACGTGGCCCCTGTGCTCTGGTATGGTATAAGGCAGGGAAGAAATTTTTGTTGCGACGGCTTGACACACCCAAGCGGCGAGTATGTAGAGCTAGCCTCCTCGCATTACTCCTTCTTTTTTTTTCTTGCGTGCGCAGCTGCAATAATATTTTTTTCTCTGCTTGTAAAGAACTAATTTGAAAAATTATTAGGGATATCTACTATGCATGAAACAACATCCACCGTATAAATAAAAATTTTCTGTGCGACCTGGTGAGGGATCCCTTAGGAAAAGTATGTTGCACAGAAACTCCAAGTATGTGCAGAATGAGGAACACCAATGTATTTTGTAACTACAGGCCGAAATGTTTATTCTGCCATTGTTCTCCGTGATATTGAGAGATAGTGTATGTTCGACTGTATGTCTACAGCTCAACAACCATTAGCGTGTATTGCAAAACAAGTTTTCGATGCACAGTGAACTTTCAGTGCTTCTACAATTTCGACTCGCCAAATATTCAGCACAAACATCACAATGAATTCTCAATACACGATGTAACTCGACAAGAGTTACATCGTGCTCAACAGGCTTTCAGTTATATACTAGTATCCAATAGTCAAGAAGTGTCAGTATTGATTGAAATGGTATTTCGACGACAGACACCAAATTTTCATGGGAATTTTGAATGCTGACGAACGGTGGCTCATTGTGTCTCAATAATACTATTTTTTGTAAATGTTGTGTGTCTAGAGCACAGTGATAAATGACGAAAGGCTTGTTTTCCCGCTGTAAATGATGTATCGCCTAATATAATACTACGCCTCCGCTAATTGATTTGTCCCAAAAACACTAATAACAACAACAAAAGTTAATTCCTATCACGAAAGATCATAAGCTTTTCTTTAAATCAGATAACCATTCTTTTCGACCATTGTAAGTGGGGTTTTCCAGCGCACGTACAAAGGTAAAGGTCGCCGAGGGATTTAGCGCCTGAGTGTGCGATAGAACCCCTATGCACAACCCGCTGTCGCACTAAGTGCGTTTTAAATTTATTCAAAAGGAATATTCCAGAACTTTAAGGCTCACTCCTTTCAGTATATGGCCAAAATTAAATGCATTTGGCTGCTTGGTTCGAATTTCAACGTTATTTGAGAAAAAAGCCGAAGCCTGAATGTTTCCTCCTGGTATTTGTACGTGTGGCGGTTCCTCACAATACCTTCCCATCTTTATTTCTTACTTTTCTCGAAGGGTTGATTCTAAGACCTCGCCCTTGCTAAGCCGTTGAAGCAAAACTGCGCGATCGACAATTTCTTTAAGCCCCTTGGCACAATGAACAGGCTTTCCAACAGACTTTAAGCAGTGTCGCGTTTTTGTCTGTGGGTGTGTTATTTTCTCTTTCTCTTCATTCTTGTCGTGTCTCCTTTCTGCTATCTTTCATTCCCCTTACCCCTTTTTCCCTGTACAGGGCAGCCAGCCAGTCTCACCACTGGCTAACCTCCCTGTCTTTCCTCCTTTCCTCCGTCCTCTTCCTCCTCCTTTCCGACAGAAAAGCATTTAAGCTCTTATGCGTGAACGGAAAATTTTAAGTCGTCTACATCTCCCTCTGTTTGCGTTTATTTTGAGAGAAGCTGAACGTGTTTCATCTTCAACTGTGCTCTCGCTATCGGCTTGCTATGTTGTTGTCAAAGTGGTGGTGGTCGTCGTTGTTGTTATTCATGCGGACGTTCTCGTTGTCGTTATAGTCATCGTCGTGGTTGTAGTAGCAGTTGCTTTACTACGTTGCGGTAAGATACGTGTGGCAACATTTTCTCTAGCCGAACGTCAAACAGATCAAAGAAGAAAGCGAAAGAGCGCGTCCTAACTTTCTTAAATTCGAGCTCGAACAGTGGCTTGTTGACGCGACTAGTCTCCGCTGCCTATCAACGTCCGTGCATTTATACTTTTTCTTTAAATTAACCCCAGTTTCCACGCCTGTGAAATCTGAGGAAACAGTGCAGTTGGCAAGCAGACGCCACAACCTGGTGAACACAGACCGAGTTCTTTCTCCATGTCCTTTTTCTGTCTTTCAACTTTATCTCTTTCTACCACTCCTTCTCATCCATAATTCTTTCCCAACACTTGCAATACTGGTACACATGGCCATAACATTTATCCTCTCACATCCTCATTTCCCTCCTCCCTCTAGTTCCCTTTCTCAACCACTTGATAAAATACATGTACAAGGCTACGCCATTCTATACTCTCTCCCCCTCCTTCGTTTCTTCCTCCTTACATTCACATTACACCCCCTCACGCTCACTTCTTTTTCCCACCCCGTTCCTATGCTATGCTATACGTGGATATCTTATCCTAAGAGCTTCTTGGCCCCTACCCACTTTTTGTGGCACGTGAACTGTACTATGCAGGGCTATGCCATGCTTTACTCTCTTTGCTTCGTCTTCACCCTCACACCACTCATCCGCAACCTCACTTCCATTTCGCGTCCCCTTTGTACATTAGTGTAATAGTATGCATGACCATGCTATGTGAGGAGCTGCTTTTCCCATATCTCTAGCCTAAACAGCTCCGCTTTTAATGAACATTTGATGTCTCGTGGGTACTTCGGCAGAAGAAACACTTCTGAGGAGTGTACGCCCCAGCGTTTGGGTAAAGAAAATTATGCGTCGACCACAGCTAACGCGCACGAGGCTCAAACAATCCAAGTAATCCCTCCACCGCAGAGGAGTATGGCGTCAGTTCTTGCGGAAAGGCCTGCTAGCTTTGGTTGGAGTGTACTCTTGTAGTTCTCACTTAAGGATGATACCTTCAAGAACCCGATCAGGACACTAAGCAATGACACTCTGATGAATCAGAACTCTTGTTTGGGCCAGTTGTCGTTGTCCTTGTCGTTTTTTTATGTTTCGTCTGTGTTTATTTTTCGCGTCTTGAAGTCATTATGGACACTCTCATGATCATCATTGACACAATCGTTCTTTCATTTATCGCACGATCGCTGCCATTCCTTTCGCGAAAGAACGTTACCGCAATATCTCTTTCCGCTCGAAACTCATTTCACCCCGGGTCGCTTGTCTTGAGCTGTCCTCCTGCGGATGGCATCCTCCAAGAGCGACGCGCTCTCCCGCTGAAGCCGCGGGTATTACGCGGCTCATTAACTTTCACGCTAAAGCCGGCAGAAGGCCAGCAAGATAACTTTCCCGCAGCTCTGATGCCACAAAAGCAATTGTTCTCGCACAAAGCTTGCTGCCATGTCTCGTAGACTGGAAGTGACTTCTGGGGACAAAATGCCCGGGATCATGGGTTTACCTCTGGGCGAACTTTGTACTCGATGCCTTTAGTACTGTTATAGGTTGTCGCGGTTTCACTGAACGCCATCCAGTTGTTTCTGGTCATTCGTTCTTCCGAGCTCACAAGGGATACTATCTCTCCGCCGACCTGCAAGCGACGCTCCAAGAATTCCAAAAAGTATGAAGCAACTTTTGTTGAGAATCCAACAGATCGCGGCCTGGGCCTAGGCAATGCTCACTGGGGAACAGATAATAAACAAAGGGGATAGGGGGGATAGGATAGGATGTGCGCGCTTTAGGTATTTATATTATCGTTTACTCAGATTTCTACGTCTTGAGGCGGTCCATGTCTTCAGCATTTGGTGTGGCAGTGCCTTGTGCTGGTTCAGTTTACATTATTTTCCTTGTGCAATCTGTTGATCCCGGAGCCTTTCGTCGGCACCTGCGGTGCTTTTCTTCAATATGAGCGCCTACTCTTCCGCGAGTACTTACATTGGAGAGCAAAAGTTCACCTTGCGCCGCGATAAGATTTCCTTCCCCGAGATGACTGCAGAGAGAATGTTGGCTCAGTGAACCATGGCGATTTTGGCCTGTTGGTTTTATATGAGAAACAATTTGTAGCGCTACAAACAGCGAAACAAAATAAGAGAGGAGACGACATCCGAGCGCTTACTACCGAGAAGGTTTATTGAACACCACACCTCTCTATACTTGTTTTTTCGTTGCAGTTAGAGAAACGCGTGTTTGGAGGTTGTACGCTATGCGGCATTAGGAAGCAAAGAGGTGTTAGCGGACGACTTTTGCGGGAACTACGCAGCAAATGACGTGCACGTTAGAGCGCACAAAGGCACTCAGACGATCGAGATACGGACACGGGCATACATTTACAAACAGATCCGAGAAAGAGATTGCGTCTAGGAAGCCTCGTTCTCTAGCAGTGGAACTGATTGACTTTTGGGGTTTTGCGTCCGAAAACCACGATATGATTGTGAGAGGCGCCGTAGAGGAGGCCTATGGAAATTTCGACCAATCAACGTTCTTAATGTTCACTGACATCGCACACTACACGGGCCTACACATGTACCCTCTCCCCATCGAAATGCAGCCTCCAAAGGCAAGGATTCCATCTCGCCACCTTCTGAACAGCAACCGAGTGTAGTAGCCACTAGGCCACCGGGGCGGAACAAAGAAAAAGGTACGTATACGTAAACGCGATACCCTTGCAAATTTATTGGTTAGTACACTTGGCCACACTGTCACGTAGTGCTTTTCAGGTAATGGTCCACATGTAGATGAATACATTTTACTCCAATTTAGTGAGACTCCAGGTACTTCCTTTAAGAAGTAACGATTCTTGTAACGCAACTACTTATTCCTGTGACAAATTTGCAAATTTTTCTACACACATACCTTAAATTTACGTCTTAAATTTCAACCTCACACGATAGCACATACGCTAAAATAACCTTCGAGGAAGATGTAAGCTACCTACATGCATATGCAACTTTTTGTGACTCGCTAAACCGGCGGCCTCGTTATTGATGCCACCCTAACGGACACATGTGCAATCCCAATTAAAAATGTTTTTAACCGCCGCAGTGATCCATTTGCTGTAGCACATAACTGCTAATTCGCAAGCCACGGTATCCAGTCCTAGCCGCGGTGCCGCGTTTCGATGGGGCCGAGATACTAAAGCCTCGTGTGTTGTGTCGTTTCAGCGCAGGCTAGAGGACGCCGCATGGTCGAAATTTCTCGAAGCCTTCATTACGGCGTCTCTCACAATCATGTCGTGTGTTTCGCCGTAATACCGCCGAAATTATTAGCAAAAACGTTTTATGAAAACAAGCGTGGTAAAGTGATCTAAAGTGTAATCTTTCGATAAGTTTCTTGAGCATGAACAAGTGCAATCAGTCACATGTTTCAGCGCAATTATTGTAGGTGTGTGTGTGTGTGTGTGTGTGTGTGTGTGTGTGTGTGTGTGTGTGTGTGTGTGTGTGTGTGTGTGTGTGTGTGTGTGTGTGTGTGTGTGTGTGTGTGTGTGTGTGTGTGTGTGTGTGTGGAGCGCGTATAAGTCTCCATGTAACTACCTCACAGACAGGCTTCGTGCTCGAACCGCGGGACGTACCTCTTGGAAGGAACGAGAACATGTGTAACGTCCACCGGAGCCCGTTGCATATTGGCTGCCAAGTTTTTAATAACGAGCGGCCAAGGAGCGAATCTGGCACCGAAAGTAACCCAAGCGTGCAGGGAAACAAGGATCGTGTCACTCGGGTAAGAGGTTCTCATTAGCAGTCAGGGAGTCAGACGGCACGTGCGGCTTCGCGCTGTTCAAATACTTGTCACGCAGTCATTTCAGACTGAGAAATACAAGCTTCTAGTCGTTCCATTTGCTTTGATAGAGTGAGGGGGGGGGGGGGGGTATAACATTGAATTTGCAAGCGTGCTGCAAGCGCATGCACTAGTTTCACAAACTTGAGAAAACGCAGTTGATTAGGGCGCGCCACGTTGCATTACTTAGTGGCAGGCGCCCGAGGCATAAGACTCCCTCGTGAAAAAGACTCATTGACCTCTAGGGCACGGCCGCTGGATAAAAACGCACGTGGTGCGGCCTGCGACGTCGCCCGAAACCGGCGTGACGAGCCTAGTTCTACGCGCCGCCGCAGCGGCGCCACTGCTACGGGACACGCGCGCGCGGGAGGAGCCGCTGGTTCTGCATGTTTCGCGCAGCGGCGCGCTGAGAGTTTGCATTTTACTCACGCAAGGCTGCATATTGCTTTGTCAAAATAAGATCTGTACGCTGCCTGCAAGGACATGAATACTATACTATACCCAGGAGGTCGGTACGGGCATTGGGCCGCTAATGGACTTGCACGAGCCCGAACCGCGCACTTTTGCCGCAGGTTTCGACGCGTGACCACCGTTCAATATAATTGGCAAGTTCCTTGACGCTTGCTTGAATACTTGCTTCGCTTGATGCGCTTGTTCGCTCATAAAAGAAAAACCTGTTAATATTATTCAAGATTTCTTACAGGCCCACTGAAAGGCATTGAGTAAAGGGGCATCCGTATATACAAAACAGAAAAATACAAAAATTCAGAAAATAACAAAAAAAAATAAAGGGAAATATACAAAAGAAAGAAACAAGACAAATATTACAAGCAGTAGAATGTTATACAATGATAAAGCGCAACGAAATTAGGTTATCACGGAATGTTTCACGGTTAGCAATGGATACAATGTGATCAGTAAGACCGTTCCAATGTGCAGTGGCTCTAGGTAGTGGTGATGAGTTAAATGCTTGTGTGCGACCATGAATTCGCATGAAACTACGTTGTGAATGCGTCGAGATGTGCGCAAAGGAGTATGAAGCGGCAAACTGTGAAATTTGTTACTATAAATCTAAGTGTGAAATAAACACAATACGAATCCCGGACGCGGCGGCTGCATTTCGATGGAGGCGAAATGTTGAGGCCCGTGTGCTGTGCGATGTCAGTGCACGTTAAAGAACCCCAGGTGGTCGAAATTTCCGGAGACCTCCACTACGGCGTCTCTCATAATCAGAGCTGGTTTTGGGACGTTAAACCCCACAAATCAATCAAATAAACACAATAGGACAATGGCGCGGCGTTCTTCTATAGTGGCTGAAATGCAAGATCTTAGTTTTATTAGACGTTCTTACAAATGCATGCATACGACTTACTGGACTCGCCAAATCATGTTCTTATATAGTATTTTAGTTCCAGGGTTTTATAAATATTAGCCAGACATCTACAATTAAATGAACCAGTATCGCACCCAGGATCTCTGCCAGGGGGGGGGGGGGGGGGGGGGGTCAATTTTTCACGAAGGGCCAGGCATGTGATTACACAGTTGTTGCGTGTGTAAAAAAGTAAATAAAATGCTAAATAATATAGTAACACCCATGATGATGATGATTTTTATTATTTTTTTCGGCGTTTTGCAGTGACATTAGCGCCACATTCTTCTAGGACATAGGAGCAGTTACGGAGTGGGAGGAGGGTTAGGTCTGCCTCAGGGGGTGTTACAACCCCCGAACATACCCCCCCCCCCCACCCCGTCGGTGCGCCACTGAAATGAACATTCAACCGCTTCGTAGACGCGCGTTTGTATTTCTATGTAACGACGGAACTAGTTTGGATTGGCTGATTGAAAAAAAAAAAAGGAGTTCGAGGAACGCGGTGTCAGGCTCCTTTCTTTATTTAGAAGTTACAACAACATCCACGGAAAGACGACTCGTTGCATCAAACTCGCAGCACCTTCCGTAACAGAGGCTTGTAAGCGAGTTTGAACCGCTGAACAGTTGCGTTCAGGTCTCCGGCCCTGTTTGCCGCAACAGTTTGCTCAGAAACACCTTACAGGTCTCCTCGGTGTGGCTTTGTTCACCCCTGTCACACGACAGTTCGCGACATACCACACAATTTGGTAGAAGTGTTGATGCCAAGCGCACGAACTGCCGTCGGAACAGCCGATAGCCACCGTCAGCAAAGCGACGTGAGTACACCAGCGACCTGTCATTTGGCCCGCACACGCTTGCTTTTCCAGTTATTCCCTGTCGAGAAATGTTTTTTAGTCATACTTGACGGCGATCTACGTCGCACTGAATTCGTGGTACCGGACCTGAAGGTCCTTCCTTGCGTTTGTGCCACACAGCGGCGCGCAACAGTTGCGCGCCATAATGCCGTGCACAACCAAAATTACAGGAGGCAATGGCAAAATACGTGAATACGTGAAGCACCTCGGCACATTGCAGTCACAGGGCGTGCGAGCGAGGTGCAGAATTTCGTCGACACGCACAGAAAACTCGTCCCGTACTGGTTCTCGGAACCGCCCGCGCGGCGAGAGGCGGGAGAGTTGTCCCGTAGCAGTGGCGCCCCCTCCGAAAAAGCGGCGAAAACTGTCAACTTTCGCTTCACAGCTCCGCTTTTGTTCGCCGCGCGACGCAGCAGGCCGCACCTCGTGCGTTGCTAATCGACCGGCCGTGTCTAGGGTTTTGCGTCTCAAAACCATGGTATGATCTCTACAGATGTCTTAATGGAGGTCTCCGGACATTTCGACCACATGGGCTTCTTAAATGAGCACAGATATCGCGAAGTGCATGGGATTAAACATTTCGCCTCCATTGAAATACAGCCACCGCGGCCGGGATACGACCCCGCGACCTTCGGATCGGCAGCCTACTGCCATGGCCATCAGACCCCTCACGCAGGGCGCCTCGTGCATCAGAGGGTCGCACGTCCGTATATCGCGATCATCATGGTGTGAAAGTCCTGCATGAGAAGTAATAATTGTTATAAATCAAATTCTCTTTATTATCTTGTACCCTGTATATTGCGGTGCCACAACGCCACAAAATGGCAGGAGCTTCTAGAGGAGAAAGAGAGAGAGAGAGCGATGAGCGTATCTAGTTGTGCACTTCGATGCGTGTGTTCATCACCTGCAATGCATGAGCATCAACTGCGAAAGTACGTTTAGAAACAAGGTGAAGGTTTCAGAGTACATCTTCTACCACGGGAGAGCTCGGTAAAGGTGTCACTAGTGCCACGGATACAAAATTCGCACGCAGAAAACGGTAACCAAAGCGCTTGCGTTTTGGGGCCGCAAGGCCCAACGTCTTCGCACGCTTCCGTTCAGCGCGCTTAGTTAACATTTCCATCGCCTAGTTAGAACATTCTCAATAGAGTTCTCGCTTCTCGCACTGTTTACTGTAGTAATATGTAATGCTTTTTTTAAGGATCCTTTAACCGCACCAAATATATAAAAATGGATTTTGAAAACGATATTTAAAACGATATTGGAAAACAGGCTAGTTCAATACTATGCTGTTTCCCTTGGCCTAGCTCTACAACCTCTTCAATTAATATCTGATAAGATGGCACTGCTAATTATGTGACAGCTGTTTTAAAGGAAAAAAGTACTGAGTCATGTTGTGACATACAAATTAAGGCTCTTGAGGCAACTTGCGGGCTTCCTTGCATCGTGGCTTGTTTCACTACCTAGCGGGTGCGACAATTAGGCACATGATTTCCTTCGCCCAAATCTGCGGCGATATTATCAGCATATGGGCAAAGAGGGTGTCCCTTTACTGAAAATGAGGAGACTTATGAGCCTAAGTGTTAATAAATAAAGAGAAACATTAAAACTAATATGCTGATTCAAGTGGGGCAAATATTTTGGCATGCTTTCTTGTTACGGGGCGGAGACGTTCCGCCAACAAAATTTAGGCTGTTAGGCATTTAATAGAATGCTTTGTTGGGCGCGTTGGTTCAATAAGGGATACATTAGAGGCGCAAAAAAGGACGAAACACAAGGAAAAGAAGACGACTACACGAGCGCTCACTACCAACTGGTTTTATTCAGAAAAAAACATGAGAATATAAAGCTCAGTACACCACAGGCGCGCCTGCGCACACATCAAGTGAGACGCACAACCTCAAGAAAGTGGCGACTAGGCATACTGTTCCTATCGTCATATCAGCGCCGAACAAGCTGTGAAAGCTTTGTGCGCGCATAGCTGGTGAGGCGAAAAAGAAAGCGTCTTGTGGGAAAAAGCACACCTGGCCCTACAGGGATTGTGCGGAAGCAGTCGTCTATGAGTTGCCACTGAGCTGCGGGAAGTCCTATATCGGACAAACGAGCCGGTGTGTCAACGACCGGGCACGTGAGCATAAGCTAACGCTCACAGACATAAAAAAGAAAGGCACAGATTGTGTTAGCCAGACGTCGGTATGCTTGCGGGGGAGTGAGTTGTCGTTGCTTGAGCGCCGTGTATCATAGGCCTATCTCACTTGATGTGTGCGCAGGCGCGCCTGTGTTGTACTGAGCTTTACATTCTCATTTTTTTTTCTGAATAAAACGAGTTGGTAGTGAGCGCTCGTGTAGTCATCTTCTTTTCCTTGTGTTTCGTCCTTTTTTGCGCTCTAATGTATCCCTGTTAGGCATTATTTGCATATTTCAGCTGACGGAGTTTACTGTTGTTGTTTTGTAGGATTTAACGTCCCAAAACCAGCTCTGATTATGAGAGACGCCGGAGTGGAGGGCTCCGGAAATTTCGACCACCTGGGGTTCTTTAACGTGCACTGACATCGCACAGCACACGGGCCTCAACATTTCGCCTCCATAAAAATGCAGCAGCCGCGGCCGGGATCCGATCCCGCGACCCTCGGATCAGCAGCCGAGTACCATAGCCACTAGACCACCGTGGCGGGGCTGACGCAGTTTACTAGCAGTTTCTCGGTGAATGATGGGTTAAAAGCTTTCTCGTCTCTGCTTGTTAAATATACAGTAGGATTACAAGTCCGCAGCTAAATTTTGTTATGCAGCGTGTCATTGTGCCTAACAATAAATTCGGCCGTCTTCATACCGTACATTATAACTAATAATGAACAAATTGTAATGGAATCATTTGCGAGCCTACTTTTTGTTGAATAATATGTTCCTTGCAAACAGACACCGCGACTTGTATTATTGTTTGTAATGTTCGCAACTTCTAAAGTAACAATGAGCCAAAAACATTGAAATGTCATGCTCCTAGAAGTAGCGTATGCTGCGAATTTACTTAGAGTTGTGGGCTACTTGAAAACGCTGTTAAATTTTGAAGTTATTCTTTAGAGATGACAATGATGTGCCAACGGTGAATAAAAGATGCTGAAATTATTAATCTACTACGAGCAAGAGTAACATTACAAATTGTATTTTAAATGCCGTTGTACAGGCATTTCATTCAGGGGTTTCCGTTTGCTCAAGCCTAAGTACGAAGATGAAAAATTCGTCAGAAGGACGAGGATTAAAAAATATTGTATGGGGACGAGGTGCTCTGTTCTTTTGAAAGCACTTCCAAATTGCGCAGGTGATCAAAATGCAATTTCTATGTAGAACCGGCGCTTTGGCTTTTAACGGGGCGTTAATGGAAAAATCGATAGCGAAAGAGTCTGTGGGTAGCGACGTCCACCTTGTACGTCCTCTTCGCGCACTTGAGGAACAAAGGTAAATGTTAAAAAAGCTAAAAATTCTGAAAATTTTAAAAGACCACCACGATGGAATAAAGAGAGTCCGCAGTTTAGGGTTTTAAAGGCCCTTCGCAGTTCCTATTTAAATCCGCATTAGTGCACTCACCCTCGTGTATCGGAACATTCAAGGAAAACTTCAAAAGCACCTTTCGAAGCTTCTTTTCAATGAATAAAAATTTAACAGTGAAAAAGGACAAGAACAGTCTTTTTCCTTTTGCTTACGCCGCGGATGCATCGTTAATGTATGGCGAGATAGAGCATCTGGTTTGTATATTAAAGAACCCGAAAGCGTCATAAGCGCAATATTTTCACCTTAAACAAACTGCAATACCGTTGCTGATTAGCAGCCCGTCGAAGATATTTTCATAACGGGAAGGCATTGCCCGTTTTTAAAACAGCTACCCATGCGTATGATTGTCTTGTTTTCACACTAGAATCATCCTCGAATGTAGCAGGCATGTCTTTACAAATGACAAGCGTTTACATGGCCTCCGTTCTTTCTTTTTTTTTTTTTCGCCCTATCGCTATGACAAACACAAGGCAACATACTCACGTAAGTGCTGTCCTGCTGAGCGAGATTGGCGTATACACACATATACAAGATACGTTTACTCTCACGGACAGCTTATGATTGATAATACGGGGGGTTGTAAGTCCCGAAACCAGCATCTTATTATGGTGGATGCCGTAGTGGAGGGCTCCGGAAATATAGACCACCTGGAGAATTTTGCGTGCACTGACATGGGCCTTAACATTTCTCCTCCATAGAAATGCAGTCACCGCGGCCGAAATTCAATACCGCGGCCTTCAGATCAGTAGCCGAGTGCCATATCGACTTAGACCACTGTGGCGGGGACTCAGGGGCACTTAAGCCGCCTTCGGCTGAGTTAGAAAAAGAAGGCAACGAAAGAAACCCTGGTAACGAACTCACACAACCCCCCTTTCTCAAACCTTCCCAGGATTCACGGACACTTGCGAGAGTAGGGTAGCTTGTTGGGCGTGTTGGTTCATGGCGTAAAAAAATTCCAGCTGAAAACGACGCAAGCACAGAGAAGAAGGAATGCACAGTACAGAGGATGGACTTACAACTGAAGTTTATTGGAAAACTTTTGTTCTAGTGAAACTCCACCGCACATGCGCAAGCACCAGATGTTGTAGGACAACCGATAACACACCATACAAAGTACAAAAATGATACGAAACACACGGGGAACAACGTGTCACTGCCTAGTTTTAACGAAAGGGAAGGGGTCAAGGGCTCGTTCTTTATTTGTTAGAAACAACTTCTGTTTGCTCATTAAGTTGCCTAGTTATAAATAATTTTGACACGTGGTCTGCATAACATCCTTAGTGGTTTTTCAGAAATTTCATCTCTTTATCATCGAGATGTACCGAAGGTTTACTGGCACATAAATCGGCCCCCAACTTCCTGATATGGAGAGCTTCGCCTATCTCCCTTTCCAATGTGCCGCGCTCTCTCCCCACTATCGATACACCCTGAAAATCTGCTTCACACCCGCACCTTTTGCAATGCAAATGTAAATTTCCCCCTGTACCTGTTGGGAGCAGATTGCGATTCTCACTCATGCGTTCATTAATGCACCGCCCAGTCTTGCCCAAGTAGGAGCCACCGCACGAAAAAGGAATCTGATAAATTACGGATGTTGCACAATTGGTAAACGTGCACCGCTTCGTGTGATTTTTTCCACAGTCGCTGCTTGGAAGTTTGCTCTCTCCAGTGATCCTCCTGCATAGCGTTGCCAGTTTTCTGGGCGCTGAGAACACTAGGGTTACTCCATTCTTTGTGGCCACACGCTTAAGGTTGTGCGACAAGCCATGCAAATATGGCAGGACTACGACCTTTTTCCTTTCCGAAGATTCTGCTGACACTGTTTTCTTAATTGACATTCGCCTAAATAAAGTTTCGACCGCAGCTGTCAGGATTGAACCTGGCCACCTGAACGTGAAAACTTTCCTGCATGCAATGTAGACAGCTCTTGTTCATTGCACCGATGAAGCACAAGGAAACAATACTTCGCTTTACTAATTTCGAATGAAACGAGTCCTACGGGAGGAGCGCTTTTGTCGATCCAGGGCTGCACCTCCGACAAACATGACTGTCACGCTGAAATTTTACAACCAGGTCAAGAAATCTTATCGAGTTTTCCTTGCAAAGTTCGTAGGTCAAGCTAAGCTCCCGAGAGAAATCCTCGAAACATTTTAAAATTCTTTTGGCACTTGGTTCTATACAGCCATCAGGGCTGAGCTTTAAAAGCACCACGAAATCGTCTACATGCCTGAAGATGCGCACAATGCGTTTGTGCTACAAGATAGAATTTACATTCCTGTCAAAATGGGATAAAAATATGTGACATAAAGTAGGGGTAACCTTAGAGCCTATGCAAATACCCCGTTTTTGAATGAAGAGACGACGGTTAAAAGACACTAAAGTGTTTGGCGGGTAAAAAGAAAGAAGTTCCATAAAAGACTCGAGTGTTAAGGCACATGAATTTCTAAAGATTACTTCCCCTTTTTCTTCAATAAGATCACGTACAACAGTAAAAAGGTCCTTATGAGGAATAGAATAAAACAAGTCCTCAATATCAATGGACATCGCAGCATTGGCACACACACCACTTGAATTTAACCAGTCAACAACTTCTGAGGATCCCTATACTCCAAGCGGATCCGACGTGTCCAGTGTCTTCAATGCACGCTGCAAGAATCCACTGACTATAAAACCTGCCACGAGTCTCCTTCTGTGACGATAGCCCAAAAGGATGTTATGCAGAGCACGTGTCAAAATCATTTAAAACTAGGCAGTGACACGTTGTTCCCCGTGTGTTTCGTATCATTTTTTTGTATTTTGTATGGTGCGTTATCGGCTGTCCTACAACATCTGGTGCTTGCGCATGCGCGGTGGAGTTTCACTACAACAAAAATTTTCCCATAAACTTCAGTTGTAAGTCCATCCTCCGTCCTGTGCATTCCTTCTTCTTTGTGCATGCATCGTTTTCAGCTGGAATTTCTTTACGACTTGCAGGAGACCGAGCACTCGGTGGCGCCCCACCGTAAGTGACATGGCACTAAGCGAAAAGTAATCATATGCCGGAAACACTAAGAAATAGTTATAAAAGACGCCTCGCGGGTCCATATAGCAGAGCCACACTAGAAAGCAGCAGTAAAATTTCAGTAGCATAGTGCAAAACATGAGCTTTCCCAGGGCATTTGATTATTTTAACGTGTAGCTTATGTAGGGGCTCTTAGGAGCAGCGCTGTCTTGTATTGATATTTTGCCGTGGAACTACGCGCCAAGGTCTGACTACCATAAATTGTTGCAAAATGTTGCAGTGGATCCTTACTTTACAGATCCGTTGGTCGTTTCTGATAACTAGTTTTGCTTGCAACATGTGATTTTTTTTTTCTACCTATTTCCCATTCAGCTACAGCGAAATGCCGCTGCAGCCGCCGAGAGATGCCCTCACCTGCACATTTCGCCAAATCGCGGTCACAGAGGCGTTTTACTACTGGCCATCTTGCGTACGTAATGATGTTTCGAGTAGTGCAATTGGCTGAAATGACTCCAGACAAATATTCGCCTGCGAGATATTATTTCTCCCATGCACTCGTCAGTGGTGTCGAAAGAATATGTAAAAGAATAACTGTTTATCTGTTTCCGTTTATTGCATCTCGCAGAATTCGTCATAGTTAAGGTATCACATACCTGATAGGCTGCAAAGGCCATTTGTTAACCTTTAACAACGCAAGCGGATCAGTTAAATAGCATCTTATAGAGCAACTGATATTATGAAGGTTAAATTTCTTTATGTTTTTCTTTAAAACTTTGTGTTCCTTTCTGAATTTTATCAGCTGGTTTTGCGCATTTCTATTTTAAAATTGCAACAAGTGGGAGTTCTTGCCTAGTCAGGCTGCCTGTACGCAGCTTTTCTCTCACGATCCGTGCCGTTCATGTATGTTTTGTATATATGTGGAAATAAACTTCAGACTTCAAACTTAAAGTCACCCGCTGGCGTATTAACGCTGATTATGAACGCGTCTTTACTCTGTAAGCAGATCGAGACGCTTCGCCAAGACTGCTTGCTTGCGTCGATTGCGCATATACGTCATAATTATTTGCAAATAAAGCAAAAGTTCAAAATTTCAGTTTTCATGGGGAGTTTTTGAAGGTGCCACTGCAATTCCGTATGCTCGCTTTTCGGGACGTCTTAATAAGCTCATTACAAAGCTTTACCACTGGCATTATTTGAGTATGGAAGACTGCTAATGTTTCTATTGCATGGCTAGTCTGCTGGTACTCATCGCATGATACAGTTATGCCTAAAGAGCCGCACAAAGCTAATTGTCGAAGTTCATTTCCATGTTCGTTTCGTCATATTGATACTATTAAAAGCAAATTATTGCCGAGTATGCTGCACCACCCGCTCAGGTTATGATTTCTCACTGTTACGTGTGAAGCTCAACAGGCAGTTCCTTAAAGTGCGCTCTTAGTATTCGACGCACTAAAGGAAGTTCGAGTAGAGCTGCAGAAGGGTCTACTGCATTGACGTAGAAATTCACAGCTGGCTGCGCAGGCACACTTTCTCCACAATAGATAGATAGATAGATAGATAGATAGATAGATAGATAGATAGATAGATAGATAGATAGATAGATAGATAGATAGATAGATAGATAGATAGATAGATAGATAGATAGATAGCATTATAAACTCGCAGCTGACTTGCATGCAGGCACATTTTTTTTTTCAGTATAGAGAGAGAGAGAGAGAAATAAGCCATGAAACTTCAGAATACCAGGTCGATTATCTCGCAGTCAAGCGTGTATACGCGGCTGGTGACAGCCTGCTTCGTGCTTGACCGAGCATTCATAACAGACTGGCTGCAGCAGAAGACGTTGGAGTGGGAACTTTCCGCTTGAACCCCGTTTTCTATTAACTGACCAAAAACCTTTCGCCCTTCGTTGCCACTTTTTACGTGCACAAAACTTATGCTGTTGTTGATGTTCCGCTCAGCGCACATCAAGTTGATGCTCCTCTTTGACAGCTTGCGTGAGCAGGCGATTTGGTTGCTGCGCAGCAAAACGTCCAAAGAAACGCTGCGACACTCACGACAACGACACGGGGATCGCGAGGCTGGGCCGTAAGGAGGATCCTTTTCTTAAACGGCTTTCACGTGGGCTGGGTGCTTGACACCGCTTGCTTTGTCATCGAAATGCGCTGAAACTCGACACCCTCGTGCAAATTAAGCGATATTGTGAAAAGCATCGTGTTCTTTTGCTAGCATGCATGCCAATAGGTCTAAGGCCAAAAGCTTTGCGGGGCAGTGCGGCCGTGTTCAGGCAAAGTTTGTATCCTGATCATCCTTCTTTTTTCTCAGGGGTCCTGGTTTATGTTGTGTCTCCAGTAACGCACGCAGCAATCAGTTTGTTGCCAAGCACCCCTTTCACGAGTGCTCGCAGTAGCAATCGATTAAATGCATAAAGAACTGGATACATACATACATACATACATACATACATACATACATACATACATACATACATACATACATACATACATACATACATACATACATACATACATGTCGTATGCATGAAATTTAAAAGCAGGAGTTTCTCTCCAGTGCCTTTAACACCGTGTACCCATTGTGAATGGCTCACTAACAAAATTTTAAACTGGTGCTACGGGTATCGCACACGGGCATTATCTCTTATTGCTGCGCGTGTATAACATGCAGCAACAACAGTTTTATGCAGCTCATATTTTTTGCATGGGGTAAGTCTCCACAATGCGTACAATAGGTAAGCGCCTTGCTATTCTCGTTTATTCTCGTCAACTATTCTCGTCAACTATTCTCGTCAATGAAGCGAAGGCTATGGAGCCAAATTGCTAATATGCTGCCGCTAGCGAATGTAGTCCTACAACTGCGATGGTGTTTTCCGCTTGAGAAATAAAGTAGACACCGTTGCTTCACTTCCAGCAGGCACGTTCTTTAAAGGAGATGCGGCACACAGTAGGGGAAACATTTACATTTGTTTCGCTATTTTCTTCGTTATCTCTCGTTTTCGCGCACGTCAGAAGGCCACACCTTTTACTTGCACCTCAATGGCGAAATGGCGTATCCGTCTTCAGGCGAGCGTTCGTCACTCTGTGGCTTTTCCGTGGACTTCCTAGAAACGATCGTTGCGATCTCCATCGGTAAAGGAACGTGTATGCGTTACCGAATTACGTTTGTCTGCCTTCAAGGGGCACAAGAGTAGTGGAAGGCTCACAAACCGAAACGTGCACCAAACCGGACTACTTCCCGTAGCAGTACATGTGGGAAGACACTCCGCCACGGCAGCCCTCTGTTTATTGTCCACGAGTCTTCGAGTTGTCCACGAGTGTAGCCGTGTTTTTGAAAACTGACGAGGTGAACCGTGGCCAAGACGTCTACAATTCTGAAACGTAGCAATGTAGAACTCGCCCTCTGCGCCGCCTTGGTAAACCACTTGGAGTGAGCGAATTTGACCGTTACATGAATTTACATGTGGCGCAGTAGCGAAAGGAAGCCCACCTTGGTGTACTACAACCTATGCGTAGGTTAAATGCATTTACACGTGGGGCAGGAGGTATTCTAGGTCTGCCTAATTATAATCGATTCAATTCTGTGAAAGCAGTTACTTTCTTCGGTTATTTCGAATAATTGCACATTGCGGTACTGCAAAGCGCAGCCTGTGCGTGCTAGTGCTAGTGTGTCCCCCATGCAAAAAAAAAATGTGGGGATGCCCGCACCACCCGAAGGTATAGCACCATCAGTGCACCGTCGCAGCCTGTGCGTGTAGTCACTACTTTTGTACACCGGCCTAAATGAACAATAAATTGAAAAAAAGAAAAAGAATTAGCGAAGCTTGCACGAGAGCGGCACGCAAGACTCGGGAAGCAGAGAAGCTCACGGGCACTTGACGCCTCGCTAAGCCCTGCGAGGCCCAGCGAACGATTCTCAGGGTGTCGCACCTATCTGAGCGTTAAGGAACCAGAGGCGTTGGCAGACGCGGCACGAGTGGCTTCGGCACACGTTGTGCCAACCCTCTGATGTGCTACCCAACGATGTAAGCCTACGCTATTACTGGAGCTGCTTGAACGCCATGGACAAGAAGGTACATGCACTCGTGGTGCGAAGCTATGAACAAACGCACAGCTTTGCTAGACAATGCGCACCTGACAAGTACACGCGCACTGTCTCTGACTTCTTTCAACACGAGATTTTTAGGGGCGAAGCTCCTTAGGGTGTGGGTCTGTCCCTCCTCTGTAGTATGTAGTAGTAGGTAGCCACGTCTGGTTTTATGAAAAAATTACAGCATATCCACGGAGTGAATGATGATGAGTGGGCGAACCTCGGGATGTGCATCGTAGATCGTGCCGAGTTCCGGATTAATTTAGTTAACGCGCATGCTACGAATCCTCACGATTCAACTATGCACAATGCACAAGTGAAATCTCCCACCGGCACTTCATTGCAAGTCAAGATCCAGTGCATATATATATATATATATGGGTTTTGCCGGTGAACGCTTCTCGGTATTTCTCAATCAAGAAACTCCCTAGGAGACGCTGCCTGCGCCAACGTTGTCTCTCGCGTTTGCCGGGGCAGTGTCGAGTTTGCCGGGGAGCACGTGGCTCGAGCGCGCCCTCCGGCAGGCACGCGCCGGTGGCTACCTACTACCAAAGTTCTTCAATCATACCAGTTACCAAACTCCCCATAGGCCCCATGTATCAAAATCCGGACACGCCAAGTGCCAAAACTGCGGAGGTTAGCAGATTGTCTCGCCATCTGTCGACAGGGAAACCAACTAATAAATGCTATGTTGGTGTGTTTTGTGTTATGGAGCGTAGAAAGCTCCGCCGCGTCAATGAAGCGAGCCTTATGCAAACGATGTTGCGCACACAGAAAATCCGTGAGTTCGCCGTGATTCTGGCGTCCCTGGCGTCTTCTGCAGAACAAGAAAATTCACTGACCTTGTGCCGTCGCTTCTGCTTCTCCATGAACACTGAGGGTTCACGAAGTGTTTTGTCCGTGCCAAGAACCTCTATGGTCCGTGCTAACTGCTCTCACGAAAGAAGCAGGGAATCGTCTGTTCGGCTGCCGAGGCCGCTGGTGAAGGAACAAGAAATTTAAGCTTTTCGAACAGCGGATGATTTTCGGTGAATAATTATTCTTTTTTTTTTTCGTCTGAATGTCGATGTGTCATTGGGAATCCAGCACAAAGCGCGCACCGGGGGATTCATTTCACATGACTACTGCGTCGATGTGTCAACACAGCAGCAGAAGGCCTTTAATGCAGAGCGTGTCGTCTGCAAGCGAAAAAGCGTATGGTGCAAGTCGACGATCCGAGTGCAGGCGAATTGCAATGTAAGGCGTCTCTATCTCTCGCTGCTTTCTTCTGCCCCTCTTTAGCCGGGTGATGAGAGAGCTATTAACAACTGTTACGGTGCTCCAACGTTTGTGGCCGCCACTTGCATGCAATAAACATCGCCTCCGAGATCCGGTGAGTGTAGCGTTTCTAGTTACGGCTCCCAGATGGGGCGACAGTCTGCTAACCTCTGCCAATTTGGCCGTCGGCTTGTCCAGATTTCGGAACACAGTTTGGCAACTGGTATGATTGAAGAACTCTGACTTACTACGACGACGACTACTACTACTACTACATACATCGGGGACGCACGACCCACGCCTTAAGGAGCTTCGCCCGTAAAAGCAATTCCGAAAGTTGTGTCCGAAGCGCGGAATCGAACCAGGGACCCCTCGCTTCCGAACGCGCGGCGCTAGCCACTATGCCACGGAGCGCACATGGACATATGCACCACGATGACACTAAATACCCAGCATTAACGAAAGACTGCGCGTTTCTAACGCGTTTGTGCTAGCGTCCCCTTAAGCGGGAGATGGTGCAATTATAATGAAGGGCGCTGTTATAAAATAGGAATGATGTCACATATGGTGCGTGTCATAATGAACGGACAACGCAAGCCATCCATCGTCTAAGAACAAATAAAAGTTGATTTTTATATATGCACACAGTGTTTCTCACGTCTTTACATGATGATCGACTGGGCTAATTACACGGAAGGTTCACCGTTTATCGATGATTGCCTCCGGAGTTTCGCCCACTCATCATCATTCACCCCGTCGATATGCTGTGAATTTTTTTTTATGCCGGGGTCTATCAAAAAATCAGTGATGTACTTCTGTAACGGAAGACGATCTATGAAAAACATGAAAGTGCATTCACAATGAAAAGTTCCACCCAGTTGGACCTGAACCTACCTTAACCCGAAATTTGACGAGAGGAGCTGAATGCTCTGCCGATACACTATAGCAACTTGCTTTTAGGGGCGAAGCTCGTTAAGGCGTGGGTCGTGCGTCCCCGATGTATGTAGTAGTAGTAGTAGTAGGTAGCCACCGGCGTGTGCCTGCCGGGAGGCACGCACGCGCCGAGGGCGAGCGCGTGGCTCCCGGCACGCGCTCGCCCGCGAGAGACAACATTGGCGCAGGCAGCGTCTCCTAGCGAGTTTCTTGATTGAGAAATGCCGACTGCTCGCGTTGGAGAAGCGTTCACCGGCAACCCATATATATATATATAGGCACTGCATCTTCACTTGCAATGAAGTGCCGGTGGGAGATTTCACTTGTGCATTGTGCATAGTTGAACCGTGAGGATTCGTAACATGCGCGAGATGTTATAAAACTAGACGGCGGTACTTGTAGTTGATGATGAAAGATGCGAGATGTTATAATAGGAATGATGTCACATATGGCGCGTGTCATTGGTGGAAGGCAATCGTTCGGCGACGTTCGCTAGGGGGCGCGGTGTAATAAAACCCGTTCGCTGTTGGCGCGCGCTCGGAGTCGCCGGATGAAACCAGCAATAAATGTTTGATGACATTTACTCAAGTGTTTCACTTTTAATTGCGGGGCGAATTGCACGGAAGAGTTTCACGGTTTACCGATGATTCCTTCCGGAGCTTCGCCCCACTCATCATCATTCACCCCGTGAATATGCTGTGAATTTTTTTCTGCATTACCTGGCTAATAGCACAATACAAATAACACTGACTGTTGGACTACATCATGCGCATTGTACAAGCAATGAACACTTAATCCACCGGCAACGGGCTAGTTTCATCACCACGGTGGTCTAGTGGTTATGGCACTCGGCTGCAGATCCGAAGGTCGCGGGATCGAATCCCGGCCGCGGCGGCTGCATTTCGATGGAGGCGAAATGTTGAGGCCCGTGTGCTGTGCGATGTCAGTGCACGTTAAAGAACCCCAGGTGGTCGAAATTTCCGGAGCCCTCCACTACGGCGTCTCTCATAATCAGAACTGGTTTTGGGACGTTAAACCCCACAAATCAATCAATCAATCAACTTCGAAACTCACAGTGTGACCAACTATCGGCCCTGCTCTTAAGAGCCACTCGGGTGCATACATTGCCAGTAAAGACGTTCTTAGAAGAGAAGGATTGTTTTTTGCCGCGGGGTTTACATTCTTTAACTTACAAGCTGCCAGAAACCACAGACCATGTTTTGTTTTGTTTTTCACATTGTTGACAAGGAGTTTATTTTTGGTATGTTTCACAGAGAAGCATAAAGGCAGATTTTTCGCTCAACTCGTACGGAACTAGGTACTTAAATATAGATAACGAAAATGGGGTGCCTTTCCATGCAGTAATGCTATTGGGCCTCCACTGTATATGGCGAGCGAGAATGGCAAGACACCACGTTTTCAAGGATTCACGGCCTGCAGGAAAAAATTTTAGAGAAAGTGTTCAGCTGTTTATACAAATTCATAAAGCGGTACCGATATACCACCGCAGCATTGCTCATATATGCAACAGATGGGCCTTATATGTTCACTACAGCGCTTCACAAGTTGCATTTAGTTGTCGTCCGGTTAAGGTAGAGGTGTTTAGCACAGTGAAGTGTAGTGTTCAACAAGCAAAATTACTTATAAATTAAGATCGCCTCCCTTATACTGCACTCTTGCTTCGCTTAGGTTCGCTGCGGTGGTATCACCATCTAGAAACGATAAATAGAGCGAAGGAGATTGTCATGCTGATTCGCACTGGTAGTCAGCGCTTCGGTGATCTTCGCGCCTCGACCGCAGCGGGTTAGGGGCGTCGCGGCATTGTGGCGGCGCGTTCCTCGGGTGAAGTACGAACGCGGCTGCTACAAAACTTGTCTTGCGTGGAGAGGTGCGTTCAGTTGCGACGCGCACTGCTCCAGAAACGCAAGGACGGCCGTGGACAAGCAAATAATGCGCTTTTTGCTGCAATGGGCTGTGTTTTCATAAAACGATTCGCTGACAACCTGTTTAGTTTTGCTTGCAAGATCTCGCCGTTTGCGGACTGCCCTTGTTTATGTCAGGTTTGCGCAGGGCTTTGGCGCATGCATTAAATGCCTGCAGAGTAATGTAAGTCGTTCGAGAACTTTCCCTTGTGAACAAGTGTCGAGGGTCCGTGTGCTTTGTCGAGGTGCCGCTGATGTCTTCATGTAACGCGTTCACATGTCCGCAGCACCTGACTTATCTCCCACCCCTCGATTCGCCAGATTGCCGCTTATGATTCCGCAACTTCGCGAAGACAGGTTTCGCTTTTGTGTTATACCGATTCATACGACAAAGCGATAAACCACATTTTTCTTCTACTACAGCCGGCCGCAGTCTTGCCAGTGTATTAATGGGCTGAGGTCATGTGCTCAAGAAAAGAAAGAAGCGCGCGTGCGAGCGCCGCACATTCTGCATACTTGCCACGCACACTCTTGGGGACCTAGAATAATGATGATAATAGTTTTTGCATGTGGTCGATGTCTTTGAATTCACTGTTAACTTCGCTGTTAAGATACTACGTCTCGAACTAAAAAAGAGCACAAGAAATCACTTGGCGACGACTTAAAACCACTCATACTCTTCCACATATAGGCACATCTATACCCAGCCCTTTTCACATTAGCATGCACCCTCTGCAAGACGCACGAGTGCTACTCTGGAGCACATCATCTGGGGATGAAGCAAGCACGCTCTCCCACCAGACCTCCTAGGCGAGCCACCATCAAGTGAAGCCTGGGAGAAACTTCTATTGAGCGAAGGCCTGGGCGCCCAGCTCCGGGCCATTGAACGCGCCAAGGATGTGGCGGCCAGGCACGGCCTGCATGTACGCCCTCTCCTCCTAGGAAACCTGGGTTTTTCTAAATAAAGTTCGGTACTACAACTACTCTCGTATTATAAGTTGTCCCCTCAAATACCAAATTCGTCACTCTCGATAATGCAGAAAACGCACAAAACGAGAACACAGGTGACGACGCCACTCTTGAGATTTCCCGCCACAACATACACGACGTAATAGATGTGTATGGAGGCCCCTGGGCCTACATTATTAATTATCTATACAAAAAATAGATTGTGGGCTAAGGAAACCATAGACTGGTCTCTGCGTGTCTCTCAAAAAAAATTTTGTCACTGTCCCGTTATCGGGAAAAGAAGACTGTGAACTCGCGAGCACGGAGTTCAAACGCGAAGCTTAAAATGACAACATTATAATTTTGTTTTGTTTTCTAATATTCTACACAATATGGCGAAGGTAACAGACAAAGAATTCCCGTGGGATAATTTCTCAGCCTGTATTACATTCACCCTTCACATGAGTTTACACTTAAGCATGTAGTCATTCATGGGTTCCTTCTCTTCTTTCGGCATTGTATCTTATTCCTGTCCTTCTGGAGTTTAGGCAAGAAAGCGAGGACATGCTTAGTCACCTGCCCAGCTGCTGCCTTTCTCATTTGTCTCTCTCCTGTTCCTCTAGGTGTCACGCAGTCTGATATCGTAGTAAATTGAAGAAAAGCAGGCGGTCTCATTTCACTTCGATACAACAAAGGCTGCCCAAGTGTGCGCCAACAGGGGCTCATCCCGGATGTCATCCCTGTGTTCTCTGCTTGTCCTCACTATCTGTTGTATTTTCGTTGGAGGTGAAACTGTCAAAGGTCCGCGTACTGTGCGTTGTCAGTGCACGTTAAAGAACCCCAGGTGGTCCAAATTTCCTGAGCACTCCACTGCGGCTTTTCTATGTTTTCTTTCTCTTTGAGTCCCCTTCCCCTACCCTTACGTACGCCTAGCCGTGATCCCGACATGGACCGCAGAAATTAGCGTCCTTTCGTTAACCGATCCACTATCTCTCTCTCTCTGTTTCATAATTGGGATGTGCTATTGGTATATTCCCATAAGCGATGGATCGAGCTGTATGTTTTGACATGATTGTATAGAGCTTTCCTTAAATTGTAACTGTTGCTGTCAAGTTTCTACGGGTTTAAGCAAATGATCCCGGACGCATACTCTGCGTCGTTACCGCTATTTTAAATTGTACACTACATCCATAGCCAAAATACCTTGGGGTGCGACGAGTGTTTCGTCCTACCTCCGATAGGCAGGCGTGACATCAGTGGGCGAATGGGTGCTCAACGCAGCTGCTTTATCTGGTTAATCGCGTCGCACAAGTGGCCTCACCTAAAGAATAGATATATGTCATCGTGATCATGATTAACCGCCGTAAAGTCAGGTATGCCTCGTATATACCTGTCTATGCCAAAAACACGGGGGGTGTGAACCACGCTGAATGGAATGTTAACATTTGTAGCAAATGTTGCTCATATTGATTTGGGTTTTACTTCCAAAAACCAGCGTGATTATGAAAGACACCGTAGTGAAGGGCTCCGGAAATTTCGACCACCTGGGGTTCTTTACCAGGCAACTAACATCGCACAGTACACGGGCCTCAACATTTCTCCGCCATCGAAATGCAGCCGCCGCAGCCGGGATTCGATCCCGCAACCCTCGGATCAGCAACAGAGTACCATTGCTACTAGACAACCGTGGCGTGGCCAAATGTTGGTCAGGGAACAGCCGAAATAGATGTCACAACAAACACTTAAGCAACATTCGCAAACAATGACAAAGGAAAAGCGTAATCTTTATGACATTGCGCAATAGATTTCGCCTTCAAGTCTTATCAAGATGTGATATGAGACCGGCGAATCTTAAGGCACTTCTTTCCATCCGTCCTATCGCAGCTCATTAAAGCGAGGACGCTGCAATCCACTCGGCCACGATGTTAGGACGGTGAGAGGGCTCTGCTATGGAGCGTCGCCTGCGTTGCCGAGGACACATTCGATTAATCAAGCAGCAGCTGCTCTTGACCAGGCCGTACCCTCCCTTAACACTATACGCATTGCAGATAACCGCTCCATCCTTCTGGCTTCATTTCTCTAATCCCTTAGCAGCTCTCCTTCCGTAACGAGCTCGCGCCTTCTCTGATTATCAGCTAAGTGTCAGTACCTCCGCATTCTTAAAGCGCTTCGAGTAGCATGCCGATTTAGTTTCGCAGAGCCCATGCATACTTAAAGAGAGATAAAAGTGAACAGAAGGCAGGGAGGTTAACGAAATATTAGTTTCCGGTTTTCTACCCTGCATCTGGGAGACCGGAGGGAATGTAGAAAGATGACAGCGACTGAGAAGTGTAAAAAATTTCGGACACACGCACAGGCGGCGTACATTATGCGCAAGCTTATGAACATCTCCATGCCGTCAGTGACACACTATATAAGGTGGGCACACTTTGAAACCGTACGATGTTCTGCTTGCTACCCATAACTTGTAGTTACGACACACAATGTTGTTAGGCTGACAGAAAAAGAGGAAACGGTAGAAACTGTGGCGGAGCGGCGGCCGCGCACTGAAGCCACATAGGCGCTTAACTGGCCCATTTTACATGAAGGGGATTGGCCAAGACAAGAATAGTCGCCCGAGTCAAGCGAGGCTGCTGCTTAGTCATCTTCTCCGTCGTCGACACCGTCTTTTTCCGTCAACTTAACAACATGTGACTGTGATCGTTTCCTAAAGCGTGCAATAAATGTTGTATGAAAGTTAACTAGCGCGAGATATCTAACTTTGCACGCTGATGGTAATTGGAAGTCAACGTCATTTCTGTTCAAACTACACTGATATTTTGTAGGGGTTACGATATGCGGGAGCAATGCAACACTGTCATTTCCCTGCAAATATTGCGTACGAAGACACAGTGGAAGTGTCTACCTGTATTGCAGGCGCCAACGGTCTAAGCGCTCGACATGCGAGGCAAGCATGCATACTAATGGCCAGCGCCAAAGTTTAGTAGGTGACGTGCTATGGCAAGATCGCCGCGAATCGGGACTGTCAATTGCGGCTCTAAGGCGCATTGCAGTGAAGGTAAGCATGTTTTCTCGCTCGCTGCCTCTGTGCCGTCACTTCAGGCTCCCGATGGTCAATGACGGAGAGGGCGCGGGCCGTAGCCCGCACTACCCTTTCAATTAAGCGTCGTCAGTTGCGACGTGCAAACACCTATCGACAAAAAAAAAAAATGCATAGAGCAGTCTAAATCAAATTTCCCAGCATCTATCGATATACTGATCAATGTTTCCATCCGTATCCGTTACTTCAACATCCCGTCCTCATTTACTCCCTTTAGTTCGCACAAGCACAAACCAGCGACGACCCTATGGCTGAACGCCGATGGGCCTTACGAAGAAAAATTCCTTGCTCTGCCGATGTGTAACACGGAACGTCCTTTCTTTATAATGCGAAGTATTTGAGGCTCTCATAAAGTGTGCGATATGTCTGGGGTGACAAGAAATTATCATCATCATTATTACATGTTCCCAAGAGAGCGCGTGCACTTCTTTGCAGTGCCCAATGTGCGGCGTTCGCACGCGCGCTATACGACCTGAGCCCACTATACACTGGCAAAACTGCGGCTGGCGGGCGCACAGGTTCAAGCAGAAGAAAAAATCCACAGCATATCCACGGAGTGAATGATGATGAGTGGGCGAAGCTCCGGAGGTTCATCGTAGATCATGCCGATTTCCGGATTAATTTAGTTAACGCGCACGCTACGAATCCTTATGGTTCAACTACGCACAAGTGAAATCTCCCACCGGCACTTCCAAGATCCAGTGCCTATATATGTATATATGGGTGGCCGGTGAACGGTTCTCCAGCGCGAGCAGTCGGTATTTTTCAATCAAGAAACTCGCTAGAAGGCGCTGCCTGCGCCAACATTGTCTCTCGCGGGTGAGGGCGCTTTCTCCTTCTTTGCGAGCTGGTGCAGCGTTCATCGAAGAAAGAGCATTTCCATAGTCAACGCCCGCCTTTCGCTCTCTCTCTCTCTGTCTCTCTCTCTCTATCACAAGACAGCAGATGGAAGAGTGAGAGAGCTCGCGCGCCGGGGGGCACCCGCCGAGGGCGAGCGCGAGCCTCCCGGCGGCGCGAGGTGGCTACATATGTACTACTACTACTACTACTACTACTACTACAGAGGAGGGAACGACCCACGCCCTAAGGAGCTTCGCCCCTAAAGAATATGGCAGATCCCACGTGCAGTCGGAATCGAGGAAATGCGAAGCACGCATCAGGAATGTAAAATGGATCTGCATTGTTGTCTCGCTATACCGGTTTTGTGCACATATGACGTTAACGAAACGGCCACACGAGCAGCAAGACTGTGGCATGGAAACCATGCCGCTAATGACATGCATGTCATGATTTTCATATTATGACCGGTCATTTATATTCGTCATGCAGTCATGTTGTGCCATACCAATTTTAGCCTACATCCCATTAACGAAAAGACCAAGAGAGCACCAAGACCGTGCATGTATATCCATGTATATCATGCGGCTCATGACATGCTTGTCATGATTTTCATGTTATGACCTGTCATTTATGTTCGTGATGCAGTCATTTTGTGGGATACCAATTTTCGTATACATCCCATCAACGAAACGGCCAGGAGAGCGCAAAGTGGCAGGCGGATAGATAGATAGATAGATAGATAGATAGATAGATAGATAGATAGATAGATAGATAGATAGATAGATAGATAGATAGATAGATAGATAGATAGATAGATAGATAGATAGATAGATAGATAGATAGATAGATACGCTCAATGTCGCCGAAGTTCGCTAAGAAATGCTCGCATTTAAAAGGTCAAAGACAAAGTGCGCGGATTTCGCAGGTGCCCAGCGTCACGCAAAGCTATGCGTTAGTGCAAAGCTTCGCACCTCGAGAGCATGATTCGTCTCATGGCGCGAACTTATGTGCAAACACATTCCGCAGTTAACAAAAGGGTGCGACAGCGTCAAGTCGTAGTCACGCGTGCTGCGTCTGCCACCGTCTGTGGTTCCACGCACACGTCTTTACGCTGTGCTCGGTGTGAAACCTTGAGAAGCATTCACTGGGCCTCACAGTGCTTTGCGAGGCGTTTCCCGAATCGTCGGAGTGCGACGAAATGCGGTTGTCACGGAGACAAACCTCGACCAGCGAAGTGCCCATCAGCTTCGCTTGTTCGGCAGCCTCGCGCCACTAGTGGAACCTTCAGTAATTTTTTCTACTCTCCGTTATTTTTAGTCTGTCAAACCATTCACCTAGGAGATGGTGATGCAGTGATGAAAAAGAATCCTGATTAATTATGGTCACTTGCGGGATAACCTCGGACTACTTACACGTGCAAAAGGGAGATTGAATACCCGGAAAAGCTATTCGAAAACCCGTGCCTATCTGCAAATCATTAAAACGCGCCGAATACTCTTATTGCCCTTGATCTAAGATAGAAGCACAGGGAAGGATGGAGGCTTGAATCGATGAACAGATCACTAAAAACGATTGAGAACAGGGAATGTCGCAGGAGCCAACGTTTCGACAAGTGGACTTGTATTCGTCAGGATTAGCCAACGTTTGTATTCGTCAGGATTAGCCAACGTTTCGACAAGTGGACTTGTCTTCGTCAGGATCAGCGAATGTTACAAGTGGACTTGTCTTCGTCAGGATTTGGCTCCTGACGAAGACAACGTTAAACGTTAAAAACCTCGATTGGACCTTGAAGCAGCTCCTTCTTTGAAAGAAAATTCAAAGGAAAGAACGAAAGCAGCAATACACAAACTGAAGTTCGCTTGCACACAGAAAAGCAAGAGATGTTACAATTACCTTTAAAAAAAAGAAAGCCCATGAGGATTCCGAAAAGCTAATTTGCTAGCTAGAATGGTGCCGGTGGCCCTAAGAGATACTTTGCACACAAATGAATGCCACACCGACGAACTCAACTGCCTCAACTTTAGCGTAAAGAGAGGCTGAAGAACGCAAGCATTGTCTAATTGAGAGCAAGAAATTTAAAGATTTCTTAAGAAAATTCCCCGATTCTTGTGATCATGGCGAAAGCCGCGCTGCACATTCGTAATGCATCGCGTAATGCATCACGACGAAATGCTTTTGCGCCTGAGACAAAACCCTGACTAGCCAAGTGACCAATAGCTTCGCTAACTTTGAGCCACTATTGCGACCTTCACTAATTTTTTTCGCGTGTTCTTTAAGCTCCGCAATGCAGGAAAACTTACGATAAAAAGCCAGTTTTCGCAATGCTCCTAGACGGCTTCACAAAAGAATATTTTCTAAGTTCACGTGTACCGGCCGAGGGGTATGTGCAAAGCACAGAACAATAAAAGCAGTGGCGTTGTTGATGTTCATGCCGCTCTTCCAACCTTTTCCTGCCTATGAATCCATATGGACTCACGCGGTGCCTTTCGTTCTGTGTGTAAGATTACGTCTACTCCTATAACATAGGCGAAATTGCGCTTCCCTCGTTTTATGAAGGATTATTTTCACGGCAGGATGCATTCCTACCTTGAAACTCGAATGGGCCTTTCGTATATGCGAGGAATAATGCTGGCTTGCCTTGGTAGCTAAGCTGAAAATTTCTCGAGGATTGTCTTTCGTTATTTATATATTTATTCTTTATTTTTTCTGACATTTTTTACCCCAACGAGACATGTAACTGCTACCGTATTTTCTTTGGCAACGTCCACCAAGGTAAATTCGCAAGGTAGCGAATCTTAGGATTAAAAGCGATCTAAAGGAAAATCTGTGCGGAAAAAAAAAACTGTAAGAGTGAGTAGGGGAGGGGGATAAGGGAGTTGTGATTGAAGCGCGACAATTTGACGAGAGGAAAAGGGTCGTTATATGACTTATGAAAGAAAAAGATGCCAACATTTATTTTACTTACCAATATTCTTATTCCTAGACATTTTTCAAGGCGGTGTGATCCGCGAAGAAGAGACAGCTGCCTCTTACTTTAGTTTAATTATTCTACGCCCTTTTATAAGCGTCGCTTCAAAAATAAAGAGTGGTGGAAGAGGAGGGCGCTCATGTCGCCGTAGGAATTCGTGCTCGCTCCCACCTCAAGTGTTCGGCGTGTTTTGCTGCGGCGTGCGTTATCTCAGTTCTGGTGGCCCGGATTTTACGACTGCCGCGAGGGGTGTTTCCGATGTGCGTTACATCATCGCGAGTGAGCCTTTTTTTGAAGAGTCGAGCGAGTTGAAACACCGCGTGAACGGAGGCTTCAGCTACGACCGTTGCGACTGCGCTGACTGAAGAGACTATTCGTCGAGCGCGACGTTCCTTTGGTGACGTGAACCACGCCCTGAACAAGAACGTGAGGATTTCTGTAAGTACTCATTCGAGGATTGCAATGTCATTTGCCACTACAAAGCATAGCAACGTGCTGCGTGGTTATTTAGCACAACTGCACGAGCGAATGTCATGTGTACTCACGCCAAGGTTCCTGGGTACGCACCTTCCCTGCAATTCGAGGCGAATCGAACTAAAAAGTGCATTTGGCTGATGTAAATTGCGTGCATGTTACTGCATTAACAGAAACATATGTTAACGTGCAGTTTAGGGTGACATACGTCCTACATGGTTGTCATTCAGAAATTCAAGTAGAGGGAGAGGTCAGGCTTGCCAAATCTGCACAACTGTGTCTATAGCTGCGTTGTTACTGATAGTTGTGGTACGTTTGCGGGTCACGCTAAGGTGCAGTAGACATACACACGGCAGATAGTCGGGACACAGGACAGGCGGAAAGAATCGCATAAAACTGCATCGTTGTTGAGCGCTCGCGCTGAGAGATCTGTGCACGTGCGCCTCCTTTAAATGTCGTAAACGTGTCGTATCACTCGCTTGCAGAGAACCAGTTGATTGCTTATGGCGTTTGGCGTGTAAATTGGTTTCTTCAATCAAAGCATTACGCGCTCTGCTTGACGGAGGCATATGGCGGGGATGAAGCATGCTCCACTCACTTTGCCCTTATTAAAGAGAAAATGTATTAGTCATAGTAATGTGTTAAATAAAGAAGGGGATCCCTGCCGCCAAACACTACGTGTAAAAAACGAGATCGCAGCCAGCGAGTTAAAAACATGACTGCGAGCCTGACAGGATGCGCACGCGCACTGCTTGTTCTCGCCACCAGGCGTTCAATGTCACACCGAGGTTGGATGCAGTTTCATATGCTTTCGGCTGCCTGTCGCATGTACCCACTTACTTTCGTGCCGAGATCACGGACATCAGTATGTTGATAACGCATTGTTATTGTCTTATGATAAAGCTTTCGGGAGAATCATGTGTATGCGTTTTTGCAACAATTCGCGCCACTTCGTCCTTCATTCACGATTTGCAATTCGGCGTTTAATGCTCGACAGCCAAGCAGTTTCAACTCATGTCCGAAATTTTTGCATGCATATGAAATTTTGTTTTTCTGCCAACTCCCTTGGGTCCTACAGTTGCCTCAAAGGCAGCGAAACGCTGGGTGAGGAGTATTACAAGGTCGGCTATGCTTACCGAAGGCAACATAAGCAGGCAACGTAAGCAGTAACGAGCTCCGAAGCCAGTAATTCACACGCGAACGTAGAGTACTAGTAATATTCACAAGAAATTTAAGGCGGTGCCTTCTGTACAGCGTAAAAATTATTCAAGCGCCCCTTTGCACGAGTTATAATTTGATAAGAAATTGGATTAGTAGAGCCGGTGAAGCACCCAGCACGTGTTGAGTAGAGTATGACGTAATAAGTTTTTAGCCCATAGTAAAATCGTGGGGAAATACAGGATGTTTAAAAAATGCCACACCCAACTGCGTGCTTGCAGTAACCGCCATTATCATCCCTACTATACCAGCTGTGTCTGCTGCAGGCCGAAGGCCCCTCGCCGAGAGCTTCGATTTTTTCTATCTTCCTCAGTTGGTTCCATTTTGTGCCCGCGAACTTCTTGCTTTCATTGACCGAGCTGACCTGTCGGCGTCGCCTGCATTTTCCATTCTTTTTTAACCGTTTCCTTCTTTTCACTGTCTACTTCTTACCATTCTTACACATTACGTGATCGGCCTAAGTTAGTTTTCTTTCGCTCAGTGGCAACGAGGATGTCAGCAACGGCGCTTTGTCCTCTGATCCATTCTACTCTCTCCCCTTTTTCCTAGTGTTACGCCTATCATTCTTTTCTTCCATGACACTTCGCATGGCTCTCAACTTTTTGTCGAGTTTCTTCGTTAGGCCACAGGTCTCACGCTACTCGTGGCAACAATGTCATCATTTGCCTTATACGCAGTATACGCTCGTTCCCGCTTTTTGTTTCTGCCACAGGTGGCGCTCGCCGGATAGATGGCGCTAAGCTCTGTGGATGTGCTCACGAGCAGTCACTTTCTGAAGGGATGACTTTATACAGAAACTCCGCTAACCATGCATGGTATACGCGGTGTCCCGGCTAACTTGGACGAATATTTCTGCAAAATCCCTGAGCAGTACGAAAATCGTGTCGACCAAGCATCTAGTGTTGTGTCGTGTCCGGTTCCCTCTCCCATAAGAAGAAAAAAGAAGCCCGCGGAACCTGTATCTTATGAGGCAGACGCGCGCGCCGCTACTGAAGTGCTTCCGAGCGAGCTTTGTTGGACGCACGGCTGCGTTCACTTATCATCGCACCATGCAGGGCTTCACAATCTTCGATAGTCGCGGCCACGCCGCTGGCCCATTGATAAGCACGGCGCGGTTGGTCACGCTTAAAGGAGGTGAGAAGGGGAGAAACAAGTGTGATTTGTAAGGGCGGTGTCTGTTACGAAGCAAGTATCAATAGTGCAGGCAACACCTCTTCAGTTATTATGATGGTGGTTGTGGTTCGCTTAGGAAAGGACGCTCATTTCTGCAGCCCACATAGGGAGCACGGCTAAGTGTCCGTGGGGGTGGGAGAAAGGGAGAGAGAGACAGAAAGGAGAGAAACGCCGTAGTGGAGGGCTCCGGAAATTTTGACCACCTGGGGTTCTTTAACGTGCACTCACAACGCACAGTACACGGGCCTCTGGCATTTTCGCCCCCATCGAAAATGCGACCGCCGCGACCGGGATCTAACCCGCGTTTTTTGGGTGGCAGGCCTTTCAGTTATTATCACAGGTTGAGTGCTCTTCCTACGTACGCCGTATTATGGGGAGGGGGGGGTCCATTTGCACCAGGTCAATTAGCACTACTTATTGCGCATTAACATCACCAACAGCAAGTACCAACACCAACACACATGAAGTCGACATGAAGGACAACACGTGTACATGAGTCGACATGAAGTACCAACACCAACACACATGAGTCGACATGAAGGACAACACGTGTACTTCCTCCTTCAAGAGGCAACTCGGACACTTAGTCTGAGAACGGTGCCGACCAGTCTTGGAGGCTCCTGGGAAAACAACACGTGAGCCAAGTGCGTTTCACGCACCAAGGAATTCGCAATTTAACTTCGAATACCACTGGAATCCACCTTCTCTTCTTTCAACGAGCGACGACACAAGGAGCATTGGCTACGTAGCTCGAAGAACAAGCATGGGCTTTTAGGGCCGGAGCTCTTAAACCTAGCCTTGTCCGGCGTATTCGTTATGCGGGGGGCTCGCGCTCGAGCTCGGCGCGTGCCTCCCGGCGCGCTACCTCTCTCTCTTCCATCTGCTGTCTTGTGAGAGAGAGAGAGAGAGAGCGAAAGGCGCGCGTTGACTATGGAAACGCTCTTCGATGAACGCTCCACCAGCTCGCAAAGAAGGAGAACGCGCCCTCACCCGTGAGAGACAAGCTTGACGCGGGCAGCGTCTTCTAGCGAGTTTCTTGATTGAAAAAATTGGCAGATCCCACGTGCAGTGGGAATCAAGGAAATGCGAAGCACGCATAAGGAACGTAAAATTTGCATTGTTGTCTCGCTATAGCGAGTTTGGTACATATGAAGTCATGATTCTAACGTTATGACTTGTCATTTACGTTCGTCATGCAGTCGTGTTGTGCCATAGCAATTTGGGTATACATCCCTTTAAGGAAACGAGTGGCATGTAGATCATGCCGCTAATGACATGCATGTCACAATTTTCGTGTAATGACCTGTCATTTATGATCGTCATGCAGTCATGTTGTGCCAAACCAATTTTCGTGTAGTCTCCGTGCACTCGAGTTTTCCATGTGCGACATCAGCGCCAAAATACACTGCCTGGCGGAGAGAAGAAGCAAAATTGGGCAGACTGTGACAGGGAAATACGCGAAGGCGATGCGCGTCTCCAACTCTATAGCAGCAGCGACCGCCCGTTCCACCTTCTTTCGTTTTATTTCCTTTGAGACCCGCGCTCCAAACCTGCGGAAAACTGTTCCAAAGGGCGACGCCGCGAGCGTTCGTGTGGTTCGCAGCCCGCCCGGAAAGCAGCGAAGAAACGCGCGCGTCGCTGTCGCCTCGGTTTCTACCGTGCACGACTGAGCCGTCCGACGAGAGCTACGTAGCGCCCTCTGGTCAGTAGACGGAGCCCATACATCCCATAAACGAAACGGCAGTATAGCGCGGGGACCATGGCATGTAAATCATACCGGTCATGACACGCGTGTCATGATTCTAATGTTATGACCTGTCATTTGCGTTCGTCATGCTGCCGTGTTGTGCCATAGCAATTTTGGTATACATCCCATTAACGAAACGTCTGGCATGTAAATCATGCCGCCCATGACATGCATGTTATGCTTTTCATGTTATGACCTGTCATTTGTGTTCGTCATGCAGTCATATTGTTGCATACCAATTTTTCTACACATCCCACTATCATAACGGCCAAGAGAGCACCAAGACCGTGGCATGTAAATCATGTCGCTCATGACATGCATGTCATGATTTTCATGTTATGACCTGTCATTTACGTTCATGATGCAGTCATCTTGTGGCATGCCAATTTTCGTATACATCCCGTTAACGAAACGCGTGGCATGTAATCATGTCGCCCACGACATGCTTATCATGATTTTCATGTTGTGACCTGTCAGTCATGTTTTTTATGCAGTCACATTGTGGCATACCAAATTTCGTATACATCCCATTAACGAAACGGCCAGGAGAGCACCAAGACTGTGACATGTAAATCATGCCGCTCATGACACGCATGCCATGATTTTCATGTTATGTCCAGTCATTTCTGTTCTTCATGTAGTCATGATGTGGCATACCAATTTTCGTAAACATCCGATTAGCGAAACGGCCAGGAGAGCACAAAATCGTAGGCGGCTAGATAGATAGATAGATAGATAGATAGATAGATAGATAGATAGATAGATAGATAGATAGATAGATAGATAGATAGATAGATAGATAGATAGATAGATAGATAGATAGATAGATAGATAGATAGATACGCGCAAACTCGCCGAAGTGCGCTAAGAAATGCTTCGGATTTAAAATACCGACTGGATCTTGACTTGCAATGAAGTGCCGGTGGGAGATTTCACTTGTGCGCAGTTGAACCAGAATGATTCGTAGCGTGCGCGTTAACTGAATTAATCCGGAACTCGGCACGATCTACGATGAACCTCCGAAGCTTCGCCCACTCATCATCATTCACTCCGTGGATATGCTGTGAATTTTTTTATCATGAACGCGGAAAGTCCGCGGTAGTAGTTTATTCGATCATTTTGAGCTCGGCAAATCAAGAAGGCGTACATATCTTTCTTTCGGAATAACAAAGGATGTTAGCGCTTGTGATGTCATTTTGTTGAAAGGAGAGAAAGTTATTTTCAACTACATTCGAAACCGAATTGTGAATTCCCTGATGCATGCAGCGGACTAATATGTGGCTCACGCACTTGCAGGAGTCTCCTCGACTGATTGGCACAGTTCTCAGACTATGTTGAAGAGATGTTGCAGGACCCCTTTAAGGCTCAATAACTCTTCAAACTGCTTACCCCAAAAGCGTGTGTTTCAAAAGTGTGCCATAGGATGCTTCATGCAATGCGCGAGTATTGAATGCATGGCATCAACTTCACTATAAACACCATAAAGCTGAGCTTTCAGGAGACTAGCTCAAGTGCGTGGCGTGAATGTGGAATAGCTCGCGTTCCGAAATTACTCATAGTAGCCTCGGCGCACGAATGAACGATAGTGGGACGATGATATCCAAACACATTTGCTGCGTTTGGATATCAATGAATGAGCGACACTTCGAAAACGCTCGTTCGACAACGGCACCACGTTTACGGCGCGGCGTAATCTGGCTCACTTATGGTCGCTCACGCGTGTCTCACGGAGTTTCGAGTATCAGCGACGATTAGAATCAGTAATAACTGCATCAAGCTGCGCAATTGTACGTGTTCACATCTGTCGCGGCACAGATTATTCAGCCAGAGGGCCGAGGAAAGAGACAGCGCGATGCCATTTGATAGGACATAGTCTATTCGCTGGATGGTTCGTGTACGGGCATTCTTTTTACGACGCGCCGCCAGCATTCACGCATAACAGCGGCGATAGAAATGCCGCTCGGGCAGTCGCAGAAGGAGACAGTTAATCTCGAGATGGAAGCTGCACATTGCACGTTAACAGAGGCATATTCGGTTGGCCCGGAATGGTGCGGCTTCGTAATCCCCGGCTGAGCACTCATCGCTCGCCCACCACCACACACCCCACTAGTTACTACACGCGTCATAAATGCAATAAGGAAGCAGTAGGAGACATTACGGCTCAACTTGTACACTGAAGAGCACAGCTGTAGGCCCTTCGGATGGTCGAAGGCGCCGCCAGAAAGCCAGAACTGACCTTCGTCTAAAAAAAATGACATGGAGGGGAGGGATAGATTAGATTTATAGCCCCTGCCACCTCTCTACGCCATCAAAGGCATTACAATTTTCTTTCTCACACTTTCACTTTGGAATATGCAAGTGATCGACAGACTGCACGACAGTCCTTTCTGCAGTCCCGTGCCATTCGGCCAAGTTTTCCTGCTGTGACATAACAACTAGTTCACCGAGTACTAATCTACATCCACTCAAAGTACAATGTGTGCACTGTACACGCGAAGCGTTGTGTTGGCAGCAGATTATACTCAATTTTCGAAGCGTAGTGCTGCGTAAGCCGCGTGAACATTCCATGCGCTAAACATTCAAGAAGGGCGTTCCACATGTTTTCACTGATAAAATAATAGGCGCAATATAACAGGACAGCTTTTTCGGCATGCGTGAAAATTTGTTCCTGACGCCACCACTTCTGTCTTCTTGTTCTTGCTTGTTTCTTTTTGTTTTTCCTTTCTTGCTTACTCTTATCCCGTGATAACAACACCGCCGATGATGTACAGTGCAATTGCACAGGAATGTGTGTTTTCATTTTGAATCACTTCCGACTTCAAAGTAGCCATCGCTCTTATTCAGGCGCGGCGCATGAATACAGAAACTCTAAGTTTTTCGAGACGAAATGATTACGTTGCATTTATTGATATTTTCGAGTTTTATGTACCCTATGGGCAACAGCAGGCAAATGATGTATTGGGAAATGAAACTTCACTCTGAAAGTTAATTTTGATGGCGCGTTGCTGCAGGAAAGAAACACATGAGATACGCAAGCGCGAAAGAATGAATCCCGGAAATGTTGCGAGCTCTCATTGTACAAAACAGCGAGGGGATCCTCAAGTGGCGGACCTGGGATCAAGGGACTAACAAGATACAATTGCAGTGTTTGCCCATCTCTCTCACTACAAAGGCAGCGCCTCTAATGATGCTGGGTGCTGGCGCAGCAGACCAGTGAATGTGGGAAACAAAAATAAAAGTTTGAGCGCAAAGGTTTGCATCGGAGTTCTTTGATGGCGAAACGAAATCACCGCGACCAAAACCGTCCCCGCGCATAGGACAATCCTATAAAATTACAGTTCTCAAGAGCTCAGTGACGCACTAGGGCGTTCTCGCGAATTCCCTCGTCTTCGTGACGAACAGAAATAGCACGTCCGCATCTCCTTGGGAAAACTGGCGTGTCTTTTTTATTACCTGCGACCTCAGCCGGTAATGGCGTTTGTTTGTTTGAAACAATCGTTAACCTACCGGATCCTAACACGCAACTCATTTTTCCGAAATATGCTAGTCAGAGCGGCCTGATCAGGGTGTCTTAGGGGTGCAATACTACTAGCAATTTATTATTATTATTATTATTATTATTATTATTATTATTATTATTATTATTATTATTATTATTATTATTATTATTATTATTATTCGGTTAAAGAAAGCACACTATTTTCTGTAGCCCCTGAGGGAGCATGGTGCAACGTCTGCGTGGGGGAGAAAATCTCCCCATCTCCCCATAAAGAGAACCCTGAGAAGTATGCGAAGCAGCCATGAGTCGACTTAAAGTTGTTTAAATCATTTATTTTCTTCATCACTGTTCACGGTCCTTCCATTCGAGGTTCCCCTGATGTTCCTCCACCGGGTTGAGCTCGGGCAGGTGCTCGGGTTTCGGCGGGTAGCGGTGGCCGTTCGTCACGCTCATCGCGGGGAGTTTGCCTGCCACCAACGAATCTTTGCACGTAGAGCAAACGGCGTACTTCACTGTGATCGTCGTCGGCGGCAATATCCCGCTGCGGAACGGCGATGGCGTTGGCACGGGGCTGCTCGTTATTGATGGTCGAGAACTTGGTCAGATTGTTATCGAACCTCAAGCGGTCGCATACCTTACAGCTGTACCCGAACGTGTGGTCGAGAAAGTCACGCTTAAAGCGCGCATAGGCGCCACCAACCTCAGGTAGCGACCACTTCCGGCTCTTGGCAGCCGCTTCGCAGCTCTTTGCAAACCCGCGCCACCGCGATGCGATCTTCGTTCGTCGAAGCGCGCTGTATGGACAGCTGCTGTAGAAGAGAGCGCGCCGGGGGAGAGCGAGCGCTTTTATTTGTTATCATTTCAACTACAGCGCCACTAGCGGTCTCCACTCAAACTAGAGCACTCTCCGGAGTGCGCGTGCTCCGAGTACTAACAGGGGCAGGCTACGCCGACGTCGGAGGGAGGGACAGGCCTCGTTCATAAGCTGCTTCGCATCTAAAAGCAATGAAAGAGCTAGAAGAAGAGGGACTACGGAAGCTTTGAACACCCTGGCATCCTTTTATTGTTTTCGCGTCGCACACTACACGGGCCTCTTGCATTGTTGCCTCCATTGAATATGCAACCGTCGCGGCCGGGATCGTACACGCATTATTTGTATTATCTGTCGAGCACCACAACTACGTTACCGCTCCGGCCTCAGGGAGACAGGCACAACACTGCAGGGACAAACAAGCGTTGTTGCTGGCTTTAGAGGGGTGACGCACGTCGGCTCTGAGGCCTTTGAACGAGTACGTCAACTCAGCGGAGTAATTTGCTGCAATAAATACCCGACAACGCTCTTTACAGACCTTGACGAGACCTTTGGACGAGCGTTGCTGTGCAATTGTGTGGACGTCGGGAACGAAAGAAGAAGTGAGTACGGGCTCATTCTACTGACCAGAGGGCGCTACGTAGCCCTTATCGCTAAGGTCCCTAGGTCTTGCTAAGGACCTTACTCATCGGACAGCTCTGTGTCATTGAATTTAGTCGCTAGTTGCGCGATTACAGACGCTCGTGCACAGCGATGTCCTCCTCGCCCGCGAGGGGAACATCACGGCATCCTATATACGCGCGTGCTTGTCGTGGTGTAGTGGTTACGGTACTCGGCTGCCACCCAGAAAACGCGGGTTCGATCCCGGCCGCGGCGGTCGCATTTTTGATGGAGGCGAAAATGCCAGAGGCCCATGTACCTCCTTGATGTACTGTGCGTTGTCAGTGCACGTTAAAGAACCTGAGGTGGTCTAAATTTCCGGAACCCTCCACTACGGCCTTTCTCTCCTCTCTATCTCTTTCACTCCCTTTCCCCCACACCCACGGACGCTTAGCCGTGCTCCTTACATGGGAGCACGGCTGCAGAAATTAGCGTCCCCTCCTGAACCGAACCACAGTCATCATCATTATCATGACAATCATCGCTGCACTTATGGGAATGCCTCAGTGGTGTGGCGCATGAAATTCCTCTAACTTGCGGTTGGAGATATGTTGGCCAAACAGGCTAATCGGGACACTTCCACAGCGCGAAAATCTTTTAGAAAAGCTAACTATTTCCGCTAACCTAACAGCGCACTGTTCTCAGTGCGCGTGCAGTACAGAACTTCATAACACTAAAACATTAGCACACGTGGAAAAAAAACAAGGAAAATGGAAGTTATTGAAGCCCATTTCATGAAAGGCCGAATGTGTCATCGGTAGCATTGTACCCAGAATGGAGAAATTTCTGAACGAAAAGTATCGCTCAAGGTGAATCATTACCATTGAAAAGTGCGTACTCATTTTGCCTGCATTCCGGTAGGTCAGTTTGATTAGACACGTGCTTTACGGTTCTGCACTTCACGCGTCATTTTCACGTCACCTTTATGCGTATATATTTGACGAGGGAAAGAGTATGAATAAAAAGTTGTTAGTGCGTATTGTCCGTTTCACTTCCATTTCTGTGTGTGCTTCCTTTGAGTGTGTTCATCTCTGCAGCGCTTCATCAACCCAGTATGCCATACCAATTCCATCCCCTGTTGAAGCACTGTGAATTCTGAGGGCTCCTTCTACTTTTAGGGGCGAAGCTCCTTATGCCGTGGGTCGTTCCATCCTTCGTTGTCCCTTGTAGCCACCTCGCGCCGCCGGGAGGCTCGCGCTCGTCCTCGGCGCGTGCCTCCCGGCGCGCGAGCTTTCTCACTCTTCCATCTGCTGTCTTGTGAGAGAGAGAGAGCGAAAGGCGCGCGTTGACTATGGAAACGCTCTTTCTTCGATGAACGCTCTACCTGCTCGCAAAGAAGGAGAACGCGCCCTCACCCGCGAGAGACAACGTTGACGCAGGCAGCGTCTTCTAGCGAGTTTCTTGATTGAAAAAAATACCGACTGCGCGCGCTGGACAACCGTTCACCAGCCACACACATATATATATATATATATATATATATATATATATATATATATATATAGGCACTGGATCTTGACTTGCAATGAAGTGCCGGTGGGAGATTTCACTTGTGCATAGTTGAACCATAAGGATTCGTAGCGTGCGCGTTAACTAAATTAATCCGGAACTCGGCACCATCTACGATGAACCTCCGGAGCTTCGCCCACTCATCATCATTCACTCCGTGGATATGCGTGGATTTTCTTTTCTCTTCAGCTCTGTGAGCTGAGCGATGGAGTGTGTGTTGGACCTTGAGCCTGTTGGACCTTCTCTCAGGTGTCACGGAATGACAATAGAGAAGTACTCTGAGTTACACGCCCAACGTTCGTCAAGCATTGGTGAAGGCGTACGACAAACATTGTCACAACGAAATATTATGCATCGAGGAATTACCTGCGCAGCAAGCAAATAAAAAAAACGCAAGTCGATAAAGAAAGATTGTTGGTCATCCCGTGATCGAGAGTGGATGCAAGCATCACATGACCACCGGCGTAGTGGAACGTAACCTCGCCGCAAGTCTTGCGTCGGCGAAAACGCCGTCCGCGCCACCCTGGACCATGCACCCTTACAGAAAAAAAAAGCTTTGCAGTTTGCGTTGACCGGACGCTGCCTGCGTGGTCATGCAACATGGTGCCATCTCTAGGACACGGCTCAAAGCACCGACCGTGAAACTCGCGAACCGCTGGCGTTCAAAGGGTAACATGCAGCCCAGTGTCAGCGGTGTCAGCGTCAAAAAAAAATGACAATCAAGTTTATGGCCCCCTGTATCCGCTATTGGAGCATCGCTCGCAGAAATAGAAAAAGGAAAAAGGGTGTGCTGGAAACTGCAGCTTCAGTGATATTGATAGGCATTAAACACTTGAAATCGGAAGCAATATCTTTTCTAACTTGTTTGGGCAGTAACTAGCGTGCGTATTGCGGTCCTGTACAAAAGATTGGGGCGCGGAGACCCTGTTTTTAAATCTTTTTTACAGGATACAAGGATGGTCCCGTTTGGGTGCCTGAATAACAGCTCTGGCTTTCGGTTCAAGGCCACATGATGATGGCGGACCACGGGAGCTAAAATCATTTCCCGCTTATAAGTGTGGCGGCCGCAATTCGTTGTGTGGCTTGCAGTTAGCACACCACCAAGAGAACAGAAACGTTAGAGCACGGAGCGCGACAGGTTTTAATGACGTGATTATCCTTCCGTGCTAAGCAGCGAAACGCGAAGAACTTGTGATGATGATGAAAACATCTTTATTAAAGAAAAGAAGGGGGCGGGGGGAGAGTCCCTATTCCGGGACTCCTACGACAACCTCTGCGATAGCCCGGGCCCGGCGGACGAGCGCCCAGCAGAGCTCTGGGGACGCCGTCGCTATTCGCGAAGGGTGCCTTCCCGCTGCTCTGAGGTACGGGTGGACAAAAGAATTGGTGGGAGTGGAGGGAAGCAAGCAGCGGTGCACTCTACAGTGACGTGGAATATCGTGCGGATGGCGCCACATCTTCAGCAGGTGTCGGCGTAGTAAGCCGGGTACAATTTATGCATGAAGTGTATATTTGGGAAAGTTTCGATTTGTAGTTGGCGAAGTGCGACAGCCTCCTCTCGCGCGAATTTCACTGGTGGCGGTTGGTATCGTCGCCGCAGGCGTGTGTAATCATGGCGACTTACAAGAAAAGTGACGTCCCAACTGCCGCTATGATAACCGCGAAGAGTTCTGTCATCATTGCGTTTTTAATAATATATGTCTAAACGCTGCGCTGAGTCAAAGCAGTACAATATTGAACTGTCGTTGCAAGAAATAAGTGCCACAATTGGCCAACATTTACTGGAAATGTAGTAATGCGACTAATGCAGTGGAACTTTGGATCTTGAGGGCTACATGAGACAGATAAAACCAAATGGGCTCGCTTCGATATAACTACCAAGTTATAAATTATATTATGCGACAAAAGAAAGTACGCACAATATACCTCTATTTCGCGTCTGATAAGCAACGATGGAGCCGCCAGATTTCCTGCACTAATGGGCCGTTGCGCCTCTAAACTACAATCGCGAGCGCATCCCTTTCGATTGAGGCTTGATTATGATTTATGTCGCATTACGCCTAAAATTGGGTGGCCTGTCTCATTGTATACCTCAAAACTTGGAGAAAGAACGGCGCTCTATTGAAGGAGAACAAACTTAGGCTAATAGTGAAAAATGGCTGCCCTTAGATACACAGCACCGACACAACAAATGAAATAATAGGCCGTCGATCCAAACTTGGTGAGCATATGCGTATCGAGCTAGACATCAGTAAGAACGGCCATTCTACTACTACTCAGAGCTCTGTCATTTCACCGGCAGGTTGAAGGGGCCCTTCAACGCTTATTGTACATTAAAAACAGGGCCAATGAGTCGTGAAGGCTCCCATTAAGGTGTGAGCCAAAACATTACTGCAGCGCACGCACCAGGAAGTTCGCAATTTGATTGTCAACCCAGCTGGAAACCTGCTCTTTTTCATTCATCAAATGGCGTCACAAGACGTTGCGACTTTGTCGCTTCACTTTCGGTCTTTTGAAAGAAAGATGCTTACGTGTTATTTATTTGTTGAACTCAAAACGAGAACATACAGCCTTACTGAAGGTGTTTCTGTGCTGGTGGAATCAGCCAACGCTAGTTGTGCTTCAAGCCTAGACAACTGTTCTTCTATTAACTGGTGTTTTTTTTTCTTCGTTGAACAGTGTTTCTGTTTAACTGCGCAGAAAAATGACACTCCCATGGCCATCACTAAGTTAGCTATGCACTACACTTGTGCCCGGCTCTTAACATTAATGTGTTCCTAGCTATACTTCGTGTCTGACGCACCTTTAAGCATCGGGCTTGCCGAGGATTTCTCACCTTGCAAACGAGGCTTCCATAGATTCTTGCACGTGCAAGAAACGATTGGGTCATCCGAAACCACTTAGTCTAATGGGGTCAGCTCCGTCCTATGCAACTGGAACTAAGTGGTTTCGTAAGTCTCGCTAACGATCTAACTTAGGGCCACCTAATCGTGAAGGAACAGAAGGCAGTGAAAGTTTCCATCACGAAAAATGCAAAGGGAATCTTAACGTTCCAAAGCCTGCTTTCGTACTTGAAGACGACGGCGAACAACTGCCGTTAAGAACACTAGTTGTGCATTATCATTGCATGGTTACTCACATTGCAGCTCAACGCTCTTTGATATGTCGATTGCTGGGACTTTCATGAATCTCTTCGGGATTTTCATTATTCATTCAGATCCACATGATCAGAAACGAAGCCCCGATGAGCTGATAGCGCGCTGCGTGGGATAGTGAAGCGCGCAAGGTAGGATACACGTGTCCACCGGACTAGTGCAAAAACTATTCTCGATTTTGGAAATGCCTGGTAAGCATGAAATTCCATGAAATTCTTCATTCTAGTTGGCATTGAAGTAATAAGCAGACCACTCAGACCACAGCTCCTAAACACCATATATATTATACATTTCGACATTTCGCTATCTATAACGCTATAGCGTTATAGAAATGTTACAATAAACTATATAGTTTCTTGTAATCGAGATCATCACTATCATCGCCGGCAGAAGGTATTTCGATCGTAACACGGAGCATGTGCATCAGGGAATAAAGGAGGAAGTGAAGAATCGACGGCATTGATACGAGGCGAAAAAAGCGAAAAGAAGAAGAGGGAAGTCATTGTTGGTCCTTCGTTCCGTCCAAGAGTTATTTCCTCTTTTTAATACGTGTACCGAGCAGCCCACCTTTGACTATATGCTCATGCTCATAATATGCGGTGGAGATGGGCCTCCGTCACCGGAACGAAACAGTTTAGATACTTTTATCTTAGTCGTAAGCACGGCCACCTCACCATTGACATAACTGAAGTAACGTTCATCCAGGCTGCTACTCCTTGGACTGCTTACGTTAATGGCCGAGTGTAGATTCAAATTTCAATGCAGCAAAAATCGAGCCCTTGGTTGACGAACCCAGTCTGCGCAGAACGTCGAGTAATTCTTCAAGCGATAAAGTTTGTCTAAAGACCTTCATGTTTGCGTGCATCACGAAGCGGGGTCTTCCGAATGCATTAGAAACATGTACTCCGAAATCCGTTGTAGTTGTTCCTATTCCTTTTCCCCTAGAGCAGGGTATCAAAGCCGAAGCGCGTCTTGTTGAACCCCCGGAATTTCCTTCGTTTTCCTCCTTCTCCAAGCTAGGGGTATCTGAGAAACCATAAAGAAAAGACGTGCGAAAACCTAACCTGGTGGCGCTCGTCTCTTTCATATGAAGAGCGAGTTTCCCTTCCACTTACTATTACCTGGAAGTTGGGATTACGAAGTGGGTATAGAGAAACATGACCAACCGCAAAAGTCCAAATCTGGTTAGGTTCGTGATGAGTTCTGTGTTGCCACAAGCATTCGTTATGTAGTCATCTACAGCAGCACATAATGGAAGACTGCGCGGCCGTGCGCTTTCAGGCGTGGTCGCGTGCATTTCTAAACGAGGAACTACATAACGCTAGTTTCTGCTGTCATGACCTTAATGCCACCAGGAGACGCGTCTGGCGTCCACCTGTTCAACAAGTTTTCAAGCAGTTGTAGTTTCAAAGTGCAGTACACAAGGTAAAGTGAGGCGAAACTTGAGCTACAAGCATTGGTGACAAATTCGAATGTTTAACAGAATAGCTACAGCAAAGCATGCCCAAAGGGCCCGAAATCCCAGCACCTTAAGGTAAATCTTGCTCCGTCATCCACGCTATATTGGTTGCTACGACATCGGACTGCTTGAGTAGAGGTGTTGCGTTCTATTACTGCTTCAGTGATGGCATTTCACTGGTTTTTTTAAGACGAATGGCCCACCGCCTTCCCTTCAGTGGCTGATCGAGAGAGGGGGTTCGGGTGTACTGTTTCTATTCCAGAATCTTTAGCGTGTGCCCCCAAGACGAGTGATATCTCAGAAATATCGTGACAAATGACGACTCAACAGCGTCAAACGCGCAGCCTTGCGCTTGAAAACAGGCGCACCGGTTTCTTTGGGTGTTGACGTCCAATATTCAGCTTTACGTACCAGGATTCCAAAAGCTGACCCCCCTCTCCGAAAAATCCTGTATGCGTCCCTGCTACTGCGTTAGTTCCACGTTTAAACGAGTTAAGGTAGTCTAAATTCATGTGGAAAGCCTTAGGGTATAGTGCAGCTCTAACCGATCCGTGCACATGACAGGTAAAGAACGGACCTAATTTTTTAATCCTGTACCACTTTTCACTCGGTACGAGAAGAAAACTTCAGCTACAAAAACAAATGCCCTTTTGATATTCAACCGTAACATCAAATATTGTGGCTGCAAAACGTAAAATGAGGAACATAACTAGGCGTTTTTGTTATGCTACGATGAAAGAACGGCGCCTCAGTAAAGAAACCGCTACAAGGATTTCCACAATAACCCGGAAGTGTGTTCCTTTTTTATACGGTGGGCCACGTGTATTTCCCGTTACCCTTTTCAAACCTGCGTGCAGCAACAACCTCAGGCATCTTCTTCGTGGCGAAGGCAACACGGCAAGCAAAGGCCACGCCACTAAAAATGTAAGCAGTTTGTCTAGAATTTGCTACAGTGTACGGAGGTATCTGCATGGAATGGTATCTATATTTTATACTCCTTCGCTGAGCGCATTTGTAAGAAAAAAAAGGGAATGCCAAATCTAATGGAACCAAATTCTTTATTTGAAAACGTTTTTCTTATGGTTTTTGCATGCAAAAGGTTAAGCGAGCTATTCAGACGAGGTTTGGTGTTTGTCACGGTTGGTAGCATACAGGGCGTATTATTCTTCGCTCGCACACCATGTATTTGTTACTTTGTTGGCTGCCCTCTTTCGCGATTTCATGAAATTTATATAATATAAGTAAATAGCTTTTGCACTTTGTCGTCACTTTGTCTCGATAGACAATGGTTAAGAACGTATGCTATGAAAGGATAGGAATCCTTTGCAAGGTCCTACGTTGACGAAGATAAGTAACATTCTTAATCCTGGATGTATCTGTCTCCTTAAATGAAGAAAATTAGTTTACAACAAGAAAGACAGTAATGACAGCAATAAACACTTTACAGAATTTGGCAATATTATCAGCATTTTTCTTCACACAGAAAACATGAAGTAGCGATCACTCGCACTCATCGAACAATAACTGAAGCGAGCCCATGAGAAAAAAAATTTACCTTCATTTCTGGCAAAGAAAGCTTTCATGATAATAATTATTGAAAAGGATGGTCAATGCCTTTTTAATGTAGCTGGTGGATCTCAGACACATAAAACAGGCTCAGTCCTACCGACAGAAAGGAAAAAAATAGAAAAGTATCCAATCCTGAACAATGGAACCCGAACACCTTTGCCAAAGTCCTTGTGGCCCGTTCTCTAGCTGCTCTCATTTAAGATTCATCACCGGTTCCCTAATATTTCGACTGCCTTCGGAAGTCAACGAATGCGTTTCTGGGCACCGTTCTCTCCTTTTATCAATGCAGACATAGAAAATGTCCAGGCTCATCTCCTAGCTACGAATGGCAGGCCCAATGCTGCGTGGATAACACAGAACTTAGCGGCCAGAACTACATACCACTAAGAATGCGTTGCCTTTATGGGTGAAGTATGTGGAAGCAAAGCTCACGTGCTATGATTGTAACCTGACTACGAAAAAAGAATGAGAAGTTCGCGCATATTAAAAGCGTGCTAGCTTGAAGACTGGGCTTTGATAATTGCCAGCGACCCCATTGGCCGACACGATCGTTACATCAGAAGAAATGTCGATAGCTCTTTGGCGGTTTTGTTGTATAAGTAAATGCACCTGCACTATTATTCTCCCAAACTTCAGTTGCCAGCTTCTTGAACAGTTAGGCGAGCGAACTTAAAGTAGGTAGCATCGCGCTGACGATTATACTACTTCTAACAAAAACATTCTGTTCTTAAGAGAGCCCATGTAGAAGATAGATCACACCATTATTTGCATATTCACGACGCAGACAAGGGTGCAATTCTCCGCTCGCGTCTTTTACCGGGGTCCCCTTCAGACGGCGATACATACATGTACGTCCTCTTTTGTATTCGAAATGTTTCTGTTGGCCGCTGCTTCTCTCCCTTGACGTGCTCGATCAATGGACTGCCGCTCAAGAAAATGTGTTCCGCTGCCATGCAAATTGGATGCGCCACTTCTTCAAACTTGATCATGTTTTTTTTGTCTAGGTGACGTTAAACTTGGCCTCTTTGACCCGCTCTTCAGGCGCCTTCTGTCGTTTAGAGCGGAACGTACACATTCCTCTTTAACGTTAAGTTTCCCTAAGTGCATTCGATATTGAATTCGTCGTTGAACCACTACATTTGTTTAAATACAATTTTCTGCGGGGCGATTCGTTTCGATCTTGGAAAGGAAATGGGCGTGCGCAAAACAGGACAAGGACCACCATATATATATATATATATATATATATATATATATATATATATATATATATATATATATATATATATATATATATATATATATATATATATATATATATATATATATGATTCCTGATGAAGGCCGGTCTCCGGCTGAAACGTTGAATAAACGCTTTCCGCATTTTTGTAGCCAATTCCGAGGGTCTACTACTCATCTCTGCCTTCACGCCTCCGGCCTATTCACCACCATGACTGCTATATATATATATAGCGCTAAAACGCCGGCTTGTTGCATTTTCTAGTGTATGATTTGAAGAGACCTGGAATAATTGCACGCAAATGACACTGTCATGAATACTAACTAGAAGAGAAGCTCATGGGAAGATGGATGCTTGAATCGATGAAGAAATCGCAAAATACGATTTAGAAACGGGAATTTCGCAGGAGCCAACGTTTCGACAAGCGGACTTCTCTTCGTCAGGGCGGCCACTGTCTTCTCCAGCGTTCGTTCATGTACGCCTTTGCACACTCTCCCCCGTCCTCATAAAGAGATCAGAAGAAGACCAGCACGTGCGAACAATAACAAAAAAAAGAAAAAAAAAAGGGGGGGGGGGGGTTGGGTGCAGGGGTAGTTCGGTGACAGGTGTCCCGCCGAGGCCGGGATTCGATATTTGTATACATTAAGGAAGACAAGGACCAGTTAACACTTCAATGACTCCTTTCAAAAATGTGATTGACTAGATCTAAAAAGTGCTGTTCCAAATTTTCTGGGTTCCGTACGAAGAAGAACCAGTGCCTTACAGCTATGAGGTCTTGGAGGCCTCCGACAAGGCGAAAGTGCTTCAAGCAGAGCCATTGAAAAGATGTACCACTACGTGTGCAGGAACTCAGCAGTGGCGGCAATACCATAGTAGTATATTTATGCTTAGGCGAACAACACAGAGGCCAAGGATTGTCGATTGTTGCTGGCAGCATGAATTCCGGCGCTCTTCATGAGAGTAATTGGTTACATGTATTCAGCTTCTCACGAGATCTGATTCAGATGCAGCCAGCCTTATCCTGCAAAAAATTAAAAAAGTGTTTAAAGGTGGCCATAAGTTTAACTGAGTTCCAGTGAATATCTAAACGTTAATCGTTGAATAGAAGTCTAGTAACATCGTACGGTCATAACTTGCACATATGGTTCTGTAAAAAGAAGGAAGACTACGGCAGCACCGTCTATTTTCGGCCTAGGCGCTTCAAGGTGTAGGGTTCGCCCCATTGTTGGCGACTTCTTTCTTCAAATATAATGCCTTCGTAACCTTTTTGGTTTGTCTTCATAATCTCTCAAAACGTAACAAAAGGAGCTCGCGCGATCAGCATTGTCACAGCAAAACCTATCAATGAATCGCTGGAGTGTCAAGCTGCGAGAATCACAACATGAGTTTGGTGCACGCTGTAGCTGTTGGCTACCGAGGAAATTCGACTAGCTGCGGTTCTTCAACTTGCATCCGACTGTAACTAGACGTGTGTTCTCGCATTTCCCCTCCGTCGGAAAACGACCTTCGTGGCGGGGAATCGAACCCGCTTCCTCAAACTTATCAGCACCACGTCATCAGCTGAGACCCGACCCATTCTTTATACGAAGAGAGGTAGAATGCACCGCACCACTGCCGTATTGGGTTCGCTTGTTCTGTGACAGAATCTTAGGCAGGTGTCACCGTGAGCACTGGTGATGCCGTACAGCTCTCTCTAGTTCGCAGCCGTCCTACAAGCTCTCGATTCTCTACGCAAAAGATTAAACAGCGTACGACTGGTGTACAGAGACTTGGAGGCTTACTAAACTGGTTTAGCTTAAATTCAGCACTACACAGCGATCACTGGAACAGAAAATAGTTGGTGCAGCCTTAAACGGCTACTCCGCCGGTTTTTTCACCATGTTGTGCTATCAACGTTTTCCAATAATACTGATGTCCCGTGGCACCTAGAGTGGTTCAATTTGCTCAGAAACGCACCAATAATTTTAATTAACCGAATGAAAGGCGTGTTCAAACAGAAACTGAAACGGGCAGACGCCTCTCGCAGCGTATCCGATGACGTCGCAGCCTCCTACGCTGAGAAATATGGAGCTGGTGCCAGAGAAATGCGAGTGGCGAGGTCATCCGTCGATTTATTGAGTTATGCCAGCTTTTCTGAACTTGCGAGCGACGATTTGTGCGCTGAAATATCGCTGTGTTGCTCTTGAATGCCCGCAGGCTCTGGTAGGCAGCATTGAAGGTGGTGACGTCAAAAACACAGTGCGGCCCGCAGGGGAATCCACTAAAAGAAATTTTAAAATTCATTGCCAGGAAAACTAAATGACTTCCAACCGCCCGGTTTGGCATACGTTATTACTGTACTGAGGACAATACATATTGAAAATTTCACGAAGATCAGTGGAAGCTCAAAAATCGCCGGTTTTTCCCTTTAAGCGATAAGACAAGAGAGGAATGGGTCAGGGAACAAACGCGTGTTGTTGTGGACATATCAGTAAAAATTACGAAGAAATGGGCTTGGTCATGGCATGTAATGCGAAGGCAAGCGTGGCAGGGGGCGCAGAAGGTTACATGGGCAGATGAGATCTAAAGGATAAATTGGTCACAATTAGCCCAGGACCGGGATAATTGGAGTTGGACGGGAGAGACCTCTGGTCTGCAGTGGGCCTAGACAGACTGATGATGATGATGATGATGATGATGATGATGATGATGGTGATGATGGCACTTTGCATGAAAATGTGCACCAGCATACAGACTACCGATTTGGCACGACCGCAGACGCGAACCTGGAGTTGCGTTGTTGGTCTCATCTCGTACACTCAGGGCTCCAAAAGTCATACGCAGTACTGCTATGATGGTGTCTCACAGAAATGATTATAAATGTTCGCTTTGGTGGAACCGTGAACGCGTTGCTTTATAACATGTGTCCTATTTTTTCATCGAAGCGGCGCGTATGCCTAGGGCTCCGTGCATGGGTTCTCGTTATTCGTCAGTAAGCGCTGCATTCTGATCTCTGGGGTATTGGAAAAACCGTGTGAGGGGCAGAAAGCTTCAAGCATCCCACCCCTATTAATGCTTATGAACAGAGCAATAAACTTCCCAGAGTTCGTGCTACAAGAATCAGTTTTAAGTGCCACACCAATCGAGGGCCATGAGCCACTCAAGAACAGCCGTTTAATATATATATATGGAGGGATAAGATTTGTGCGGAAAGCAGGGAGGTTAACTAGAACTTCCACAGAGGTAGGGGGAGATAAAAGTGTTCAAAGAAAGAGAATGAGAGAGAGAGAAAGCAAGACACACACGCACAAACACGGCAGAGTTACAGTGAAGCCAGTTTCTCGTGGGCACTTCAGCGGTGCCTTCATGGCCTTCCGACTTGGAGGTCGGTTGTTCCGCCATTCCAATATTGATTCTTCGGACGGAATGCCGTCGTCGGGACGCGATTGTTCTGTTGTGAGACACTGCCGCCTGGAAGTGTACCGAGGACAGTAACGCAGGATGTGTACGATGGATTCCTCGCGGCCGCAGTGGTCGCTGACAGCATAGTCTGCTATGCCGATGCGGCGAGCAAAGCCATTTGTAAAACATACTCCAAGACGCACGCGGCAAAAATCGGTCGTGTCAGATCGCGGAAGTCTGGAAGGGATACGAATTCGATGTGACGGATCTAGGTGGTGCAGGCGGGAGTGTTGAAAACCAGGCGTGTTCCACGTCGATTCTGTGACAGCACGTGCAAGCGAACGGATCTTTGTCGCTACGTCACATTTCGATAATGGAATGGCTTCATTCATGCTCTTTGCACGCGCATTCTTAGCAGCAGCATTGGCATAATTATATCTGTTTACACACTTCAATATGGATTTGGACAGGTTAGCCTACCATTACAATAATCAGTGTGCATCACAGTCAAAACAAATGAATGGTCACTATCATCACCAAACAGTGATAAGAAACATATGTAGCCTTTCCAACCGTCCGTGCTGTATTACTGCAGTGCTTGTCAAATGAAAATCCGCGGAGTAAAGAAACTATCGAAGGCATTTTTACGGTTTCTTGTACGCATATCCAGGGACAAAAAAAAGCGTTTTCTTTTCTTTCTCTTTTTTCATGGCCAGCCGGTGAGTTTAGCCATGACTCGTTAATATTTACGCAACCTGCCCCTTGAACTGCGGCAGTAATGCACATAAAATCACATTAGCAAGTCTTCGTCAACATCTATTCTTATATATGCTCGCTCGTTTCGATCGTTGAAGTGCGCCCGCCATAACACACACAAAAATTCGTTAAAGCGTGTGCCAAAACGACACGCCAGAACATGCCAATACCGGCGTTTCGTAAACCAGGGCCCGTATTTACGAAAGCATCTTACGCTAAAAGTGTTCGTAAGAGGATATTTCAGTCAATCTTAGTGCCATACGTAGCATTAGCAAAGCCCGCTGACCAATGGGAAAAAGCACCTACGAAAGAGAAGTTTTGTTAATTCGGCCCCAGTATTACACAGATGACATTGAAGCCACCGTAATGCTGGGCGTGCTAGAATCCTTTTTCGCGAAAGGAGACGGCATGCTGGCGGCTTCCCTCAATGCATGATAAACACGTGTTACACACAGGATATTCAACTCACGAGTTTGGTGTACCCGTGCGTGATGGCATCCACGCTTCACTGCTGTCGGTTAATTATGGCAGCGCACCACTGCGCTACTGCGCATCCTACTGAATGTACTGGAACACGACACTGTCCCGCCGGCAGTCGGGAAAAATTTGTTTCGCGTGCCCTTGAAGGGCGCCCGAAATCGGAAGCCATACTTCCGTGTTTTCTCAATGAAGGCGGCAGTGTTCTGAAACGCTGTGGTTAAGATATGAAAGTTCGCGTTACTGATTAGGACTAAATGGTTCTATTTAAGGCGGCTCAGACTTCTGTAAAAGGGTGCCGATCGATGAGTCAGATTCGGGATGTAAATTATGATGGTAACAACAACGTGCGCAAAACGAAGCTTCGAAATGTCAGTAACGAACCTCTTCGTGCTCTTCGTGTTGTAAGCTACGCACTCGAGGATGTGCGGTCGTCAGGTGCTAGTTCGAGACGTGATAGCTTGAATTTGGGCGAGTATACCTTGTTGTTCTTTCTTTTCTTTGTTACCTACACTCTTGGTATAAACGCAGGTGAGAATATTACTACAGGAAAATTGGCGAAGTTTAATTTAGCAGGTACGTGCAGACACAAGGTCAGTTGTCGATCCGCTCAGTTTGCCCAAAATATTTATTGAGTGTTCTTTCTGGCTGATTCATGGTTTCCGAAAACTATTTCTCTGAACCTCGCGGCTTACCGGAAAGCTGACGTGTTCCAGCCTCGAAAGTCGCGTCGTTACGCGTGCCATAGCCTTATCTTATTGACACTCTTGCGCCCTTTGATTACGACGCAGGTTTATCTTTTATTTATTCCTGATTCATTTTTCTCTCGATTGTAGTTCTTTTTTCTTAACATCTCGTGCAGCTCATGTGAGCTATGAACCCCCAGTGTAGCAGTTTCCACTCAACCATCTTTCTTTCTTTCTTTCTTTCTTTCTTTCTTCTTTCTTTCTGTCTGTCTGTCTGTCTGTCTGTCTGTCTGTCTGTCTGTCTGTCTTTCCTTCCTTCTTTTCTTCTTTCTTTCTTTCTCCGTACAAAACTAAGTCAGATTACAGTAGTCTAGTGACTGGTTACGTAAACGCGGAGTGAATAAAATAAAGGTCATGCATTTACTAGTGACTTCCGATTGAAGGGAGGAAATAGAATTCCCACACTTCGTAGATAAAGAGGTGGATGGAGAAAAGGGGGTGCGGTAGGGATTAACAAAAGCTCTTTATTCGCTTCAGTGCGTAATGTTTTTGCATTAATCATTGAACACTAACATGTGCATTTACGAGTACTAATCCCTGGACCGTCCGTGTACGTACAAAATTCTGGCAACCCTTGACTGATGTTCAAGCTGTGTGCTAGTGGCGTGTAGACGTTGGACGTCTCCTCATCCGTTTGGGATGAAGATTAATGAGACTCAGCCTTCTGCTAGTCACGCTGATAGCTTGGTACACGGTTCGTTGCTCTAGAAGGACGCGTGAGAGTTTCCATGTTTTTCTTCAGTGATTCACGCGCTGCTGGCCGTGGGAATTGAAGACATCGTAGCCGGTCAGCGAAGCGTCTGTGGTGGCCTTAACAATGCCGATAACGCACAATACGCGCTATGGACGTCATTCGGCTATATATTCGCCGGCAACTTTTCTTGGCAATGAAACGAAGGCTATGGAGCCGATGTGCGCGTGTTCTGCAGCGAAGATATGTATTCCTATTCTTTTCGTGTCTTCTCCTTCAGAAATCCCCGCAACGGTGGCCTAGTCGTTATGGCACTCGGCTGCAGATCCGAAAGTCGCGGGATCGAATCCCGGCCCCAGCGGCTGCATTTCGATGGAGGCGAAATGCTGAGGCTCTTGTACCGTGCGACGTCAGTGCACGTTAAAGAACCCCGGGTAGTCGAAATTTCCGGAGACCTCCACTACGGCGTCTCTCATAATCAGAGCTGCTTTTGGGACGTCAAACCACACAAATCAATCAATCTTTCAGAAATCAAATGTATATCGTTTCATTTTCTACAAGCTTTTTCAAAGAAGGCACAGCATGCAGCAGAGATATATTTATATTTGCTTTGCCTTTAACTTTGTCGTTTAGCTGCTTTTGCACGTGCGAGGACGCCGCTCCTTTTATGTGCACCTCAACTGTCATATGGCATATCCATCTTCAGATGACCGTCGGCCACTTGCTGGCTTTCCCATGCACTCGCAAGAAACGTTTATGACGAACGTATCAGCGATGAACGCTTCATTGTTACCATATAGAGAAAGAAAACTTTTTTTTTCTTTCTCTATCTTGTCACTGAACCACCCGTTTCTTTGGAACGTGCGCGGAAGCTGTGGAAGGTGCCCAAACTTAAACGCGCGCCACACCGGACTGCTTCGCGCAGCAGTACATGTGCACACGCTCCACCCCCGTAGTCTTCCCTTCACTGTTGAGAAAAGTACTCCGCGGGTATAGCATCATCGGCAAGGTCTCTAACTTGGTTTCTTTTTTTTTTCTGCGCTTGTTCTTCATACGATTTCGCGACTGGCTATGTATCGTGCAGGGTACATCAACTGGGTAAGTGAGGACCGTGCTCACTCTTGAAGTCACCGGGCATATTAAATATGTAGCCGCACCACACTAGTACAAAGGCTATGGCACTCGGCTGCTGATTCGAAGGTCACGGGTTCGAAGACGGGCCGCGGCAGCTGCATTTAGATAGAGGCGAAAGGTTCAGCACCGTGTACTGTGCGATGTCAGTGCACGTTAAAGAATCACAGGTGGTCTAAATTCCCGGAGCCCTCCACTAAGGCGACTCTTATAATCACATCATGGTTTTGCTCTATGTAAAACCCATTGATAATTACTGAGAATATTACCCGCTCTGGGGAGACATATCCTTTTGAAGTAAGCACTAAAATAGAGAAATATTTTTGTTGAGTCGATGAAGTAGTCGGTGCCTATGGTGCTTGACCGCCCACCTAAAAGGCGCAGACTCAATCCCGGGCCTCGACGGTCGCATTTTCGACGAAATCGATAATGTTGCAACACGAAGTTGTCAAAGCTTCCGGAGCCTTCTACTAAGGCGTGGTTTATAATCATATCTTGATTTTGGCGCGTATCAGCACGGCACTCAAGTAGAGAGTGCCTTGCTTGTTTCCAGTGATTTCCACATTGCCGCACTTATCAGCCTGCTAAGTCGCTAATATAAGTCTGCAATAGCTGAATAACACTTTGTTGCAGTCACACTCTCTTAATGTGTGGCTATTGGAGAATTCCAGTTCTAGAGGTCCGCCTGTACTAAAGTCCCTAGCAAAAAAAATGAAAAAAAAAATCTAGGGACTTTAGCCTATACGACATGTTTCGCTAAAGCAAGGCGGAGACGGAGGGGGGGGGGGGGGGAAGGGGAATGCGGTTGATCCCTTTGTCATAGGAATCGGTATAACACGAAAGTGAAATCTGATTTGTCTGTGAAATCTGTTTGTGAAATCGAGGGGTGGGAGATGGGTTGGAATACTCTGGACATGTGAACCCTTTGCATGTACGCATCAACCTCACCTCGACCCTGGACAGGAATCATCAACAGTTGCACACAAGCGAAAGTTCTTGAACGACTCGCATTTCTTCGTAGACGCAGCATTGAACACGCCAGCGCCCAGCGAAAACCGGCCATAAACCAGGAACGTCCAAAAAAATCACAGCATATTCACGGGGTGAATGATGATGAGTGGGGCGAAGCTCCGGAAGGAATCATCGGTAAACCGTGAAACTCTTACGTGCCTTCCACCAATGACACGCGCCATATGTGACATCATTCCTATTATAACATCTCGCATCTTTCATCATCAACTACAAGTACCGCCATCTAGTTTTATAACATCTCGCGCATGCTACGAATCCTCACGGTTCAACTATGCACAATGCACAAGTGAAATCTCCCACCGGCACTTCATTGCAAGTCAAGATGCAGTGCCTATATATATATATATATATATAATATGGGTTGCCGGTGAACGCTTCTCGCTAGGAGACGCTGCCTGCGCCAACGTTGTCTCTCGCGGGCGAACGCGTGCCGGGAGCCACGCGCTCGCCCTCGGCGCGTGCGTGCCTCCCGGCAGGCACGCGCCGGTGGCTACCTACTACTACTACTTGTATACAACATATATCGGGGACGCACGACCCACGCCTTAAGGAGCTTCGCCCCTAAAACGCTGAAACATTGCGAACTAAACCCATTTGTTTGTCAGCGGATCGTTTTGTGAACGCACACTTCGTTCTTTGCGTTCCTGGGGTAGAGCGCGTCGCAACGCGAATGGCTATCATAAACGTCACACAAGACGAATTATGTAGCGGCTGTGGCTGAAGCAACGCACCGGCAGGACGCTGAAGCCTGCGCGGCGATAGAGACGTCGAGACTACTGAAGCGCTAGCTGCCGGCGCAAATTTACAACTTCGCTCCATCCTTCCTAGGTGGCTGTACCACCGCTGAGAACCAAGAGTGCAGTGACAGGAGGCGATGTTACTTAGGAGAAATTTTGCGTGCTAAATACCGTTACTTTAACCGGACGTCAATTACATGCAAATTGTAAAGCGGTGTAGTAAATATATAAGGCCCGCTTTTACCCTCCTTATCATAAGTCTGGTGGTGGTGAGGTTGGTAGCGCTTCCAGCTGCTGCCGTCGCACCCTGGTTGGTTGGGGTTTCGAATCCCAGCGAATGGAGCTTTTTTAGTCTCAAGTGAATGTTTATTTTTTTCAGACAACTTCCGTTACGGAAGTACGTCATAGATTTCTTGGTGGACCCCAACATAAAATACTTTCGTGTTAAAGGACATGCCAGTAAAATTCCGTGTACTAAAAACCAACGAGTATTTCAACCTCTAAAGGTTCATAATCAGCCATTTAGCGGCAATCAGATTTAACCCTTTTGCGTGACTAGTCGTGCCTGCTCAGTATTACTAACAGGTTGTGTTTGGCGGAAGATAACTGCAACAAAAAAATTACAAGAATTTGGTCCTTTACAACACGTTTTCTTACGCATAAAGATCCTTATACATTGCCCTCTGCAGCAGCGGCGTGCAAAATTGTGCACACAATTTTGTAAGCAGTATTTTCGGTATTGCAGTGGAAAAGCGGTTGCAGGAATGCAGGAAACACAGAGTTTTGGATTAATTGAACGCTTGGCGTATTCAGTGTGGCGTAAGTGTGCTACACTGTGCGGTGCATTCTTTCAGGCAATTAACCTTCTGAAATAACTGCCATGATTGACGGTCAGGTCAGCGCGGGACGTTCCAGGAGAGAAGACCCCCCCCCCCCCCCCCCAAAAAAAAAAGGAAAACGGTTTTCGTTCGCTGTTACTGAAGGCAGCCAATAACTGCACCTGCGTTTCAAGACTGATTTCTGATTGCTTTTATGAAAAAAAAATGAACGCTGACTGACGTCAGGGTAAATTTTTATTTTATCACGTTCTTAGTGAAGTTTATTGGTGTACAGGTAACATTCCCACATTGTAAACCAGTTTTCTTTCTTGCAATAAAATACTCAGTGCCATGGAATTTGTGTGAAGACTTGAAGCATTTTTACACTCTGAAATTCGCGCCTGAAGGAGTTATACTTGAAGGGTATTGGCACAATCACACAGCCGGCGTCGGTTAGAGCGTAGAAGTTAGCATGATGACCTTTCATTGCGGGCCACCAACTCGAGAAGAACTTTATAAAACCTGCTTCATATTTCAGTACAGCCAGTGTATTGAGTCAAATCTTATCGTAAGAAAAATAAGACACAAACACAAAGGTCATTGATTACAATAAAAATTGAGTAAAAATAAATGGCAGTCACACGGAAACAGCATACCTTTATACGAAGGCACATGAATCCGGCAACAAAATAGGAAAATGTCAGGTTGTATAAATTAGAAGCTTTAGCTAACACCGGATATCAAATTTAGTTCTCTACCTTTGAGAACTGAATTCGAACTCCGGTGTAAGCTCAAGCTTCTAACTGTTGAATGAGCTTCACTTTTAAGAGCGGAACGCTGTAGCACGACTAGGCCCCGTACGCATCGCCTTCCCATGAAACATATAGTAAGATTAACGTCTTTTCTTAAAATTCTACAATTATTTGAATTTCCTAGTAACGGAATTATATATTCTCGCACATTCAATTCACATTCCGAGCAATCATGTGCGTAGGCTTTAGATAGATTGTAGCTTACGATTTTTCGGATGGACATTACTTTGAGAAATTCAAATTCGCTAAAGCAACCCCGCCACGGCGGAGAACTTAAGCAGTGTGGTGGTCCGGGAGGCAGCGGTGTTTGTAAATGATTACTTCCGCCTTGGACACCTACGCCGACGCCGGTGTTTTCTGCAACACGAGCACCTTGACGCTATGGCCTTAACGCTCTCCGAAATAATCGCGCGCATCCAGAAAATGGTACCGCGCTAATAATAATTGCCATTTTTTTAATGTCTTGCTATGCCATTTTTAATGGAACTTGCCACTTTTTTGAAAGGCATGGTATACCTTCCAACAGGTGAACGGTCGGTGGTCCACTGCAGGTAAACTACACATCAACAGTTATGTTTCTCTGTAGTCTTCCACACATAAAAATTGCTCGCAAGGGATCTGAACGCACAAATTATATCCATAGAGGATATATATATGAAAGCAGCAATTCTCATGTATTATTTCTTTTATATGCATTGTAAAAAAACAACAAGAACAATGGAATCTCTTGCGTGCAAGCTGAACGTCTGAGCTGAGTGAAGCTATGGATTGGAAATATTGAGTGCAATCGGTCCGTTTGGTACATTCTAGCGACAAAGGCCACGCAAGTGACGAGTATGCAAAGCACAAAGCAGAAACCTTATTGCTTCAGAAATTGTGGACATGGCTGCATGCGGAAAACACATTGTAATCTCTCTTGACTGCGCACAAATTGCAGGTGTAACGATGCGTGAACACTGCGCCCGCGAGCAGAAAACCGCCGGGAGAAACAAAATATACGAAAAAAAAATCAAAAAGGGCCTCCGGTCGGCTAGGAATCCATCACTATATAGGGGAGGACAGACAAAAGAAGCTCTGTTGCGGATGGAAATATGTCCCTTTGTGTGAAGGAGACATCTCGTACATCAGGCATGAATCGACAATAATGCCAGTACCTCACCCCGTTCCTACGCTCGCAGCTCCATAATTCGAAACAACAAAACAGTCCCAAATTTCATCCCCGAAGCAAAGTCGATAAAAAGCGGCGGCGAATGCGATTCGGTCTCCCTATTCAATTTGGACTTCTGTGTACGAGGGCAACAAGCAGATGCTTCGATTTTGGGTGAATACGAAGATGCATGCTTTTTTCTGTTTCTATATCATTTGCGGCCAGGCCTACAAAATTGGAAATCCCTGTATTTGGAAAAAGAGCAAAAAGAATATCAAAGCGTTGCACAGCATACCATTCACATAGGAGAATAAAGCGCCCTATAGCGGTGTATTGAACCGAATAATAAGTCTCAAGAAGTTCAGACCTTTTGTTGCGTGAACTAAGTTTGAGATCTGGAGTTCATCGAACTCCGGAAGCAACATCCCACGAAATCAGTTTGTGAAGCGCTATTTACGTGATGATAAAGCCAAACAGAACATGTAAATAGCGTTAACGAATGCTATTGCGCCTCCCGCATGACGCAAGCGCAGTGCACAGGCACGTACCAAGCCATAATACTGGAGACGTAAAAATTGTGAATTTTGTTTTGTTGCAGACCTTGCGCTAGGCAAGAGCTTGCTTTAGTTGTGTTACCGCTAAATGACGAAGCAATTTTCGTAGTTAAATGTGCGACAGTGCGACAGTGGAAAAGAAAATAATTCAAAAAAGGAGACAAGATTTCTCTGTAAAGGTTACCACTGGTCCCACTGATGTCATCATTACGTATGGAAGATTGCGGCCTCCTTTATCGGCATTGCTGGTCACACAAGCGTAAACAGATGACCAACTCGTCGCGACAGGATCGCGAAGCATTATTCCGGCGGAAAAAGTAGGCAGTGACTGGTAGAGAAAGCTACCAAAAATTGCCAGCTTTCGATCTTAGGTCGCCGAGAGGATTGATTGATTATGTGGGGTTTAACGTCCCAAAACCAGCTCTGATTATGAGAGACGTCGTAGTGGAGGTCTCCGGAAATTTCGACCACCTGGGGTTCTTTAACGGGCACTGACATCGCACAGCACACGGGCCTCAACATTTCGCCTCCATCGAAATGCAGCCGCCGCGTCCAGGATTCGATCCCGCGGCCTTCGGATCTGCAGCCGAGTGCCATAACCACTAGACCACCGGGGCGGGGACCGCCGAGAGGGCGTTTTGCAATCCTGCTTCATTCCGTTTTCAAAGATATCTCCGGAAGGCCAAAGTAATTATCTCTTTCCCACGTACTTCTCGATCCAGTACGACCAACTGCAGTTATTTAGAAATTATAGACTATTACAAACATCCATACGCCTTAAGGCCTTACAGCACATGTCTAACGCATTAACATCATGAACTATGCCTTATGGGACAAGCCCTTTTCCCAATAAAATAAAAAAAAATATGTACGCTGCGGCGCCCCAAGGCTCCTTAAGAGCTTGTTTCCGCACTTTGACTGACATCAAAAGGGCGTCAAACATTTATCAGTCTTGATATTCCCAACAACCGGAAAGTTCGCAGCGATGTCGCTTAGAAGTACGTGTAAGAATAATTACGCGCCCCGAAGGTCATCACCCTTAGGGACTCCAATTGTGCCCCAAGCAGAATGCTGAAAATACATGTTGACAGATCAATTCCGAGACGTGCCGGAAAAATTCTCGCGATGTGTCCTTCATTTCCCACTGGGCACGCGGCTATTTCCAGAAATGAAGAGGCTGATCGCAGCCTCGCTTCGAGCTCCGCCCTCGAGTATGACTGCACAGACGTTTCCTGTATTTCTCGCAACGCATGTCCGCTTAACCGGCGACACTTCCTAAAGCAGTGCCCAGAGCGACGTGTTGTAAGCTTATCGTTCCATCTCTGCATTCACGGTCGTGGCTTGCCTCGTCGTGCTAAAAGAAAATTGTTACATGAAGCAATGGGTAGGATCTATGTTGGTGTGCGAACACGTGCACATTGAAGGACGTGAGGTCATTCCGTCCTATGATTCTAGTGATTCCCGAAGGTCATTCCGTCCTATCCTAGCGATTCCCGATCAACTCGCCTTAGAGTGTCCCGCAATCATTACTCGGCGTGCATTGCTATTTGATTTGCACTTTGTGGACTGCAGTGTGCGAACTCGGACGACTGTCTGCTTCCGAATGGAAGTGCTACTCGACGTGACCATCTCGATTGAGTCCCGCTAACGTTATTGAGTAATACTGATATTTTCCATCCCACAGTGTTGAGTAGCTCACCGGTCTCCTGCCTTCGCTTCCTTACTTCCCTCTCTCTCTCGCTCTCACTGACCTGGCCTCCCTCTAAAAAACAGCCTTCTGTGTGTTTATTTCGTGTGACACTCCGCCATCCGATTATTGCCTCGTTGTGTCCGTCTTGGCTTTGGTTGTCAACCTGCTGCCTCGTAACTTACTTGCTCAGTGTGTGTGCGTGCGTGTGTGTGCGTGTGTGTGTGTGTTAGTATTTCCGTGATTTTTCTTAGCCCCTGTTTCTTGCTGACCTCACTTGTACAAGGGTTTAACAGCTCATAAGTGACACTTTCATCTCAATACGATGCGCGATTATGCAGATTGATTAAGTCCACCGTCATATCAGATTTAACCTACCTAGCTTTCGCAAGCTCCTGCTCTTCTTTGCAAACCTGCATGAGAATTTGCTCTCTCCGAGGGGCGATATTTCGTGAATATATATATATATATATTCGCCGAGACTCGTTTCTTCAAGGAGCCGAAATGGAGCTCCCACTGCGAGCATTCAACGTGCGGTAATATTGCAGCACACTGAAAACAAGCATGGCTAAGTATACCGTGTGTCCATGGATTCCTCGAAACACACCGAAGAAAATTTTCTTTGAGCTCAACAGATACAAACCATAGCTCCGAGTTTAAAGTTTACGAAGAGATATGGCAAGTTAGCACGCGACAGTAATCTATACAAAGCGCGCGTTTCATTCTCCGGGCTCATTCCTGTCGACGTGGTCTATTTGTGTTGTCTCGCTGGAAGGAAAAACGTGTATCGACCGCCGCGTACACCAGGTGGGTCTGAAATAGCTTTCGAGATTCCTTGTCACAATTGGCCGCGTATATGCGTGAGTCGCTGCAAATGTCGTCGAAAGTCTTCTGCCGGCCGTACTACGCTGCGTGAGATATGAACGCCATGTGGCAGCACCATCGGGAAGCATGATCTTGCGCAGAACCCCTGGGCGACTGCGAGGTGGCAGCACCAAATCGTCGGCAGAGGCCTTCTTCGTGCATAGCGTGGTATTTTTAGCGCAGCCTAACAAACACTAGGGTCTTTAGAATTGCGTATTGTATTTTCTACTAAAGGAACACACCACCTAATACTTACGTATGGATGTTGCGCCTCAGATATGCATAATATTTGCTTTTTGATCGGCAATGTTCACAAGTATGAACGCAGCTACCAGTTCAAGATGGCTGGGCGCCAGGCAACTGGTTGAACTTTGACCGGGTGGCTGCATCGTGTGACAGACAGACAAACAGACAGACCAAAATTTCTGCGTTCAAGTATCCCAAGAAAGACTATCGTCTTTAAAAGAAGGGGCACTATTGAAGCAACGGCCCGGGAAACATAGGCCAACCCTGCACCGCTTGTATAGGGTGCGCAGATGTAATCAATATCTGTGGGAATGAAGACTCAGCAAGAGCGGATCGCATATTAGTATTCCCCATCTACATACCAGAAACAACTTCATGCGACCAAAGCATGTCGGTACTGGTGATAAATTCTGAAAAGTAAAACAATAAGATCAACCGGAAAGATGTGTTCGTTGTAGTTATGTAGGGACTATGGTAGAGATTTTCAGATTGCAGTGCCAAGTTGAAGGGCGCAGATTATTGTACGAGACAAGGCGCTACGAAAAAATGAAGTGCATTGCACGAAATAATACCTAATATAGGTAACAGTCACAGATAAAGATAATATAGGTAAATATTTAGGTTGTATAAGTATTGTTTAGGTAGCATAAGTGTTATATATGCTATTATTTTGTGCTGTTATTAGTAGTGCCTAGTCCTGCATGCCAGTTTGTGCCCTTGTGTTCCGCACTGCAACCTGCAAAGAGTCACGAACCAATCCAAGCATATAGCTGGCCCCGCCAAGGTGGTCTAGTGGTTATGGCACTCGGCTGCACATCCAAAGGTCGCGGGATCGAATCCCGGCCGCGGCGGTTGCATTTCGATAGGCGAAATGTTCAGGCCCGTGTGCTGTGCGATGTCAGTGCACGTTAAAGAACCCCAGATGGTCGAAATTTCCGGAAACATCCACTGCGGCGTCTCTCATAATCAGAGCTGGTTTTGGGACGTTAAACACCAAAAATCATCAAGCATATAGCTTACGTAGAGCAGTCTCACAAAAAGACAATGCCTTAGCGTTCTTAAAATGCAGTGGTGTTACGTGGATGCTATCAGGCAGAACCGGGACAGGGGGCGGATGATGTGATGGCCGACCTTCTTCAGTGTATGTTCGTGCATGTGAATTCATCAATGCACAGGTACTTTGGGTAGGGAGGAGGTAGAGAACCCCTTACCGGTCGCCGTTTCATCGTATGCCAGTGTGTATCGTCTGAGTTTGAGCAAGTGGATTTTAGAACCGCTTTTCGCAGGATCTGTGCACGCTTAGCGCAAGAAGCTTGTTTGTTTTCGTGTCAGAACGAAAAGAAAAAAATCCACGCATATTCACGGAGTGAATATGCGGTCTGGAATATTCACGGTCTGGAATATTCACGGGGAATATTCACGGTCTGGACGCGCGCGTTCACTCGCGAACACGCGCGTCCAGACCGGCCGTGATATAGTTCAGTATCAACTTTTGTTTTAACGTATCACTTAACCTCCTGTATTCTCTTGTGTATACCGCCAATACAAGTTTTCTTCTCTTTTGTTTCCCCGAAGTCTCCGAGCGTGCTCTTCATTCGCAACACGTTTGCCCGCGAGCCTATCGCCGCCATTCCAGCGGCAGCCAGCTCGTTTCCAACTCGCCCATGCCGTCTGGGACGGTGCGTTTAAGACGCCGAGCGGGGAACTGGAATCCCGAAGAACCTTCGGCCCTCGGTCTCAACTTTACTATGACATTACGGCTGACGAAGCGTGCAATATTTAAAAGGAGGCCACTCAGGTGCAGTGGAGTAATGTGTATCGCGCGACCAAGTCCTTGCTATTGTAACTTTCAGACTCAGTAGGTATTGTGTGGCACCGACCGTGCTACATTTGCGAGGTTGACATGTGCTTTGAACAGTAAAATAGCTAGCATTTCAACTTGCACCATATTGCAATTTACAACCGCTAAGCCCTAGTGTCCTGTGTATAGGTCCTGTCACAATATTTTATACTGCAGCAATGGAGGGCTCAAACTTGTAATTTTTGTGCTCTTAAGGTGCTAGTGAAGGGATACCTACCAGATGAAAAAAAAATGTCTGCCGATTAAAAAAATATCAAGAATGAAAGGGCTAAGGCATGACGGAAGCATATTTTAATCAATACAATTTTTTGGCTTTTTCAATGCGAAGATCTTCCATTTGTCACTCGGTTCAACGGCGAGGCGAAAACTAACCGGGTGGTCAAAGCTCGTTAAGCAGCTGGCGTGTTCGTTTTGCTTTAGAAAACATCTGGCGTCTTTCGTTTTGCTTTAGAAACATCTGGGTGTTTCGTTGGTTTATTTCACTCAATCAACGGCCGTTTTTGAACAAAATTTTTATTTCTTTAATCACGCACAGGAGAAATCTCACCAGGCATACCTTGGAGGTAAACAATGGCTGCTACTGGGAATTAGAGGACAGCAGAAGTCGGCTTTTAACACTTCCTACTTCTACTAACGTTTCCTACTGGAACATGCCAATGGCTGCTAATGGGGAATGAGAGACAGAAGAATTCGGCTTTTAGTTAACGCGCACGCTGCGAATTTTTTTTATTGTTCAACAACGCACAGGAGAAATCTCCCACCGGTACCACCTTGGAGGTCAAAGCGTAAGACTGGTTACGCACTACGACTACGACGAGGGACGAACGGGTGCCGCTTTAAGGAGCTTCGCCCCAAAAAGACAATGCCTTAGCGTCCTCAAAATGCAGTGGTGTTACGTGGATGCTATCAGGCAGAACCGGGACAGGGGGGCGGATGATGTGATGGCCGACCTTCTTCAGTGTATGTTCGTGCATGTGAATTCATCAATGCACAGGTACTTTGGGTAGGGAGGAGGTAGAGAACCCCTTACCGGTCGCCGTTTCATCGTATGCCAGTGTGTATCGTCTGAGTTTGAGCAAGTGGATTTTAGAACCGCTTTTCGCAGGACCTGTGCACGCTTAGCGCAAGAAGCTTGTTTGTTTTCGTGTCAGAACGAAAAGAAAAAAATCCACGCATATTCATGGAGTGAATAATTGGTCTGGAATATTCACGGGGAATATTCACGGTCTGGACACGCGCGTTCACTCGCGAACACGCGCGTCCAGACCGGCCGTGATATAGTTCAGTATCAACTTTTGTTTTAACGTATCACTTAACCTCCTGTATTCTCTTGTGTATACCGCCAATACAAGTTTTCTTCTCTTTTGTTTACCCCGAAGTCTCCGAGCGTGTTCTTCATTCGCAACACGTTTGCCCGCGAGCCTATCGCCGCCATACCAGCGGCAGCCAGCTCCTTTCCAACTCGCCCATGCCGTCTGGGACGGTGCGTTTAAGACGCCGAGCGGGGAACTGGAATCCCGAAGAACCTTCGGCCCTCGGTCTCAACTTTACTATGACATTACGGCTGACGAAGCGTGCAATATTTAAACGGAGGCCACTCAGGTGCAGTGGAGTAATGTGTATCGCGCGACCAAGTCCTTGCTATTGTAACTTTCAGACTCAATAGGTATTGTGTGGCCCCGACCATGCTACATTTGCAAGGTTTACATGTGCTTTGAACAGTAAAATAGCTAGCATCTCAACTTGCACCATATTGCAATTTACAACCGCTAAGCCCTGGTGTCCTGTGTATAGGTCATGTCACAGTATTCTATACTGCAGCAATGGAGGGCTCGAACTTGAAATTTTTGTGCTCTTAAGGTGCTAGTGAAGGGATACCTACCAGATAAAAAAAAAATGTCTGCCGATTAAAAAAATATCAAGAATGAAAGGGCTAAGGCATGACGGAAGCATATTTTAATCAATACAATCTTTTTAGGCTTTCTCAATGCGAAGATCTTCCATTTGTCACTCGGTTCAACGGCGAGGCGAAAACTAACCGGGTGGTCAAAGCCAATCGTGCTACTAGCACTGGCGGACGTGGTCATACACGATAACGTTATGCAGCGCAAAGAAAACCTCATGCCTATTTGAAGTAAAATGCACGTACACAACCACGATCTGCATCGTGCTTTTAACTAAGAATGCACATTTGACTGTATTTCCGTTCAAATCATCGCGTTAGAAATGGTGTCGAACGGACCCTGTCCTCATCTCATCATCTAACTCACAAATCACCTAAGGCATAATCGACGCAGAACAGCAATGTTCAGAACTATATATGACACTCAGACACTCGCCTACTTAATAACTCATTTTCTAAATAATAATCGAGAAATCACTGACATGATTCGTGGTTGCAGGTCGGCATACAGCCTCAGGAAAAGGGTTAAAGGTTACCTTTTCAATCAGAGCTGGTTTTGGGACGTTAAACCCCACAAGTCAATCAATACCTTTTGGTTACCCCTAAACACCCATTATACGCTATGCACTTTTTCTCACTGTCTTGATATCGTTTAAAACCTGCTTTTGAATTTTTTTCCCTGTTTGTTTTATACTGTGTCCATGAGCTGATTAGCATTATTGCCTGTATGAATATTTCCTTGTTGCGTATTACTGTTGCATGTATAAAAAATTACTATCTTACTTCTCTATTCTTGATTGCCTGTTGCTTACATGTAGACCATCTGTTGCACTATGTTTACGTGGTTTTCCACCCTCGAGCAATATAAGGGTAGGGATGCCCTTGTCAGGCAGTTGCATCTGCCTTTAGCCCCTTCATCCTAGACAAGAACTGTCTAAATAAAAGAAAATTCAGTTAAATTCAATTAAAAAGAACCGACAGAAGTCGCGGCTTTGTAGTCGGCCTCAAGCCAGCAGTAATAAAAGGCCCCAACAGATGGCGCGAGAGCATTTGGAATGCAGGAAAGTGTGAATTCACCAAAATTTCCCTTACATCCATCAGGGGAGGAGTGAGAATGTATAGGAAGAGCGTGAGTGGTGCAGAGGAAGAAGAGAGGGTGTTACGTACCAGGGGCGGCAGCAGTCTATCCCCTTTCGACGTCATTTGCGGCAAACCAGGGAGATTTGTGTGAGCGGAGTGGTACTGCAGAGGTTTGTTGCTCCTTGGGTGGTATGCCCAGCCAAGAAGCAAGAATTTCCTCGACAATGATCCCAAGTCCTGTGATTCACTAACTCTCGACACCCTGAACTTCATCGGAAAACGGTTCAAACCGCTCTCACTAACCCCCTCTTCAAACCCTTCTGTCTGAGCCACGCATCAACTTAGAGCACACCTGCCACTCTTTCAAGAAATAAGAAGTAGACGCACCGAACGGGAGCCTACTCTCCCGCCTGCCTCGAAAACCTACCTCCATCATTTCTTTCACCCTATGGATAAATGTGAATTCCTGTGAGCATTACCAGGTGCGCCGGTGAGCTTGTTCAGAAACTGCCGGTCGAGCATATTCTCTCCATATATTGCGTTCTCCGCACATTAAATAAAAGCTTTCTTTACGAATTCATAAGGTATGTCTCCGCAGCGTGCGTGTTCCGCAAAGATGTTTCTTGTCGTTTTTTTTTTTCATTTTTGCTCGTGCATAGGCACTCTTCCCATCTTTCCATGGCGTGGCTGTTTTTCCCTGCCTGAGCGTGCGCGCTTCTAAAGAGCGATGCTTCGCATCCTGGACCGTAAACTGAGGCGATAAGCGCGCCACGCAGACCCCCTTCTTAGAAATGATGCGTTGGCCCAGACTTTTCTGAAGCCGAGAAGTGGCACTGAACTACGGGTTTGGGTGCAATGCAGTGGAAAACATGCATGAAGCCTAACATGTAAAAGTGCCAGATGGAGCTCATCGACCGGCGCTGCGTACAGAGTGCATGCCTTCACAGCGAGCGCGTTTTTCGCGAAATGACGTGCATACGTGGGGTCCGTTTATGTGGAGGCTACATTATTACCTCTACTGCGCGCAGCCTTTAAAACGAAGTACTCTGTATAACGAAGTGTTTCAAACATCTCCGCTCTTCGGCACAAAACCGTTGAGCTTCTGTAACCGTGTTGCGACAATAATGCAATTCTGAATTATGCAGCCCAGCAAGCTGAGCTGCGCGCATCGCTGCATTCACGTAAAAACTCTTAAGGCTTTAGATGGCGAAATTATAATATACTATCAGGAGCGCCTCGTATTAGTGTGACTACGACCGGATTGATTTCGACCACTTGTTGCTCTTTAACGTGGACCCATATCTAAGTATACAATTTGAAGTTGAAGTTTATTTCACCACATTTTTACATTTTTACGTATATTTATAATGTTACATGAAATGAAGATGCAATGTGGTGCGAAATGTGGGGAAAAAAGCTGCGATATAAACGCAGCTTGACTAGTTCCACATCCCAGCAATACATGGCAGCAAAAGTGACAGCATTTGTGAAGTCATCTAAAACAAGTAAACAGAAACAGATATGTAGTTAAATTGGCACAATAAGAAACGACATTTCATACAAAATGAAAATGCGGATAGGATTTCACTTCTAGAAGAAATACAAAAAGAAAGTACAAAGAAGTGAATATGAAAATTTCTTTTTTTTTTTGCATCATGTTAGTAAAAAAGACTGAACATGTCGCCAAAGAAGCTGCAGTTGTTCTAATGAAAAATTGAATTTGTTGAGTGTGTTTGGGAGTAAATGTTTAAGCATTTGGAGACCATAGCTTGTTCTGCATCGAGGGACCTTCCAATAATCGCTCTTTCTAGAAGGTCGAGACGAGGTGCAGCGCTCTGAGCATGCTATGGAGCTAAGATTTCCTTTCTTAATTTCAGCTTTTAAGGACGATGACAAATAATAATCATATATTTTCTCATATCTTAACATTCTGAATTTATTGAATAGAGGCAAAGTATGTGCATTACACCCAGCATTTGCAATAGAACGGAATGCATTTTTTGAAGCGCGAGTAATTTATGCTTTGACTGCAAGGTGCCAGTACCCCACACCAGAAGAGCATAGCGAAGCTGCGAACACAAAAGTGCACTATAGATTTTTAGCATCTCAGCAGTCGGTAAATATGACTGACATCTCCTAAGCATGCCTAGCACCTTACTTAATTTGTTTCTTGACATTTCACTGTGTGAATCCCATAATGTATGCTCATGAATAAAATCCACGGATATCCACGGAGTGAATGATGATGAGTGGGCGAAGCTCCGGAAGTTCATCGCTAAAAACCGTGAATCTTCCGTGAACCTTGCCCAGTGCATCATCAAAGACGTGACAAACACGGGAGTCCGCCGCGGTGGTGTAGTGGTTACGGTACTCGGCTGCCACCCAAAATACGCGGGTTCAATCCCGGCCGCGGCGGTCGCATTTTCGATGGAGGCGAAAATGCCAGAGGCCCGTGTACTGATGATGATGATGATGATGATGATGATTGTGGTTCGGTTAGGAAAGGACGCTAATTTCTGCAGCCCATGTAGGGAGCACGGCTAAGCGTCCGTGGGGGTGGGGGGAAGGGAGTGAAAGAGACAGAGAGGAGAGAAAGGCCGTAGTGGAGGGCTCCGGAAATTTAGACCACCTGGGGTTCTTTAACGTGCACTGACAACGCACAGTAGTGGAGGGCTCCGGAAATTTAGACCACCTGGGGTTCTTTAACGTGCACTGACAACGCAGAGTACACGGGAGTCCGCCGCGGTGGTGTAGTGGTTACGGTACTCGGCTGCCACCCAAAATACGCGGGTTCAATCCCGGCCGCGGCGGTCGCATTTTCGATGGAGGCGAAAATGCCAGAGGCCGAACAGAACAAACAGAAGAAGAAACGCGCACTGAGATGGTCCATGTACTCTATACAAGTTCGAGAACATAGCAATACTGTTGAGGAAAGTCTCTAATAACGAGAGACAGAGAGAGAGAGGAAGGAAAGGAAGATGAAAGGCAGAGAGGTTAACGAAGCACGTGCTCGTTTGTCGGTTGGCTGTCGTCGGCGACGGGGGCAGCAGTTGGTTTAAACTAATTCGTTCACGGTCGATTGTCAACAGAGCTCTTTTTAGTCGACGTCTTGGTGCGCCGTGATTTGGGCAGTCTAGGAAGAGGTGGCTTATATCTTCTGCTATCACTCGGCTATCCCATTCAGGAGCTTTAGGGTGGCCAATTTTTTGTAACCATTGTTTTGTGTAGGCGGTACCTAACCTTAACCGATCAACAAGTGTTTCCATAATTCTATCTAAAGATTACGACATCTTGAATTCAATAACTGGATCGATGTGCTATTAATCACAACTCTTAGAATTTAAATGAAACCATGTACTCCCGCGCATTTTGAAAATGATAATTTGGCGTTTCAGTTTGGACGACGTTTATTCGCCGCAGTAGCTTGGCAGGTACACCCGAGCGGCACAAACCCGATGATGGTCGTCACACACCGGCGATCACGATGATACGCAAAACGCATAGTGATGATGGTAAAATACAGATGAGGAAGACGTGCATAAGGGTACACGGACGCCAACAATATTCTCTCACCCCCCTCCCTCCCTCTCCTCGTGGACGCGGCCATCCTGGGCGCCATTCAAGGCTTTCATGAACGCCGCGTGAAGAGTTTCGTGCGGAAGGCATGCTCAACCTCGGTGTTGCGGCAACGGCCGTCTGCTGGGGCGTCAAGGGGAGTGACGTGATAGTTTACAGGTGAAGTCTGTTCCATGAGTACGTACGGTCCGATGAACCGTCGCTGAAATTTGTCGCAGAGACCAGGAGTGCGAAGAGGAGTCAGGAACAGTACTTTATCATCAGGTCCGGAAGAAACGACGCGGTGGCATTCATAGTTAGTAGTTTTCCGGTCGTGTTGTCTGGCCTCTGTGTTGAGGCGTGCAGGATGGAGACACTGGTCGACTCGTGGAACGTACTCTTCGCGGACGTAAAACACAGACGAGGAAGACGTGCGCAGTAGACGGCCACAATATCGTTAATGCCGCGTTAATGAAGCCACGATCTATCAGTCATGTTGGCCATGCATTCGTACCTTTCGGCGTAAATTTTGGCACGTATTACCAGGTGAACGAGACGCCGGTTTGCGATTTCTTGTACCATATTTTTTGTACCATATTTTCCTGCCACCATTTTATTGCAGTGTCAGACTCATGTGGTGTAAATGCTTTCCTTTAAAAAGTATTCTCTGTGGGATGCGGCTGTTGGCAGGCAAAGACGTTTTGCCGCTCCGATGTGCTTACAGAGCCTGCTATGGCATCTGTGTATAATCAAGAGCTGTCAGACATGCCCATTTTTTTCCCTTGTGAAAGTCTCCGCGGGGAGTCGGACACTCAAGGCATGCAGGGCATGTCTCCGCAAAAAGCGTGTTTTGGGCGGTAGGAAAAATAAAATTAAAAATGGCGGAGTTCTTAGTGCCGTCGCCAATTGTACTCTCGTGCTGAAAGGAAAGCCAATCGGATTATCCCTCTTGTTCTGGTGGCGCACCTGCACTATGCCTAACGTGTTGCTGGGAGTCTCTAATTTTTATGTTTTATCAGTTCTCTGAGAAAAAGATGACATTATTAGCGTTGTCGTCCCCAGGACGCGCATTTCGTTTTTGTTTTGGTTTCCACCGTTGCGACACCTCGCTAATTCCTGTTGACACTAAACCCATTATTTGCGCAATTTGACTTCAGGACAGTAATTGATTTATGGATTCAGAAAGCTTCGTTAAAGCTTCTCGGTACTATTTTTGCTCATGCATTCTGCGCGATTAAGCAATTCATTTCTTTGTTCCTTTGTGCACATTCCACTCTCCTCAGTCTTTTCTATCTTAATATGTATTCCCTATCGAAGCATCTTGATGTGCCGGACTGAAGTAACGTTACTTTAGCGTATATTGTGTTTTTCGCTTATCGATGTTGCATGTTTTCGGTATGATGCAATTTTATCACCCGTGATGCCAGTGTAAATTAACAGCAAATATAATACGCTTACCTGTGTTTAATTCTCATTTTCTTTAATGATCTGGTAACAGATGAAGTCTGTTTTTTTCCCCACAGCACCGGCTACTTATAGACGCACAGTGTGCCACAGATGTGCAACTACATACCATATGGGCATATATCATCACCAAAATCTGTACACGTCTCCTGAGAACGCGAACGCCTATTCAGATGCATGTGTAAAACAGAACTTGACGAATGGTCTGGCAGTTTCCAGGAATTCAGTTTTCCAGTCAAATTCGCTACGTCATTATGGCGCGTTCTGTCGCTGTTATATCGCTATCGGGCTCAGACTTATTCGTTCAGTTGACATGCATAAGACATTATGTAATGTTATATACGCCAACGTAATTGGTATTTCCATGCATTTCAGATTGACGGAACGCTACTCCTCGTTGTTGTTATTTCAGTGTCCAACTACATACGCGCTGTGAGATTACCAACTAGGCCTCACTCGGAACTGCGTATTGTATCCACCACGGGGAGCGTTCGCCCCCTTGACACTAGAACATTGTTTGATTTCTGGGGTCTCACGTCTCAAAGCCACGACCTGAATATGAGACATGCCGTGGTGGCGTACTTCGTAAATTTGGGCCACTTGGGGTACTTTAACGTGTTACGACATCGCGGCTCAGCATTTCGCCTCCATTCAAATGCATCAGCCCCGGCCGGGATTCGATCCCGAGACCCTTGGATCAGCAGCCGAGTACCATAGCAACCAGACCACCGTAGCGGCCCTCACACTAGGGTATGCACTTATTGGCTTGTTAATCCCGTCTCACAGGTCGGGTACACAGCGGCTGAAAGTCGAAGCCGCAGAACTGAGAATCATTAAATGCATGTGCTTTAGTGCTCCTGCATAAATCCTTGTTAATACCAGGTCCAAGTACGTTTGTCGCTGCCGACATTGTACTGTTAGTTAAGGCTCGTATGGCGAAAATATTTCCGCATTCCAGTACCTGTTGCTAGTGTCCCTTAATATTATATTGTCACTGTCCAGAGGCAACCAAGTACCGCACCGTCTAAGGGACGAGCACTAGACTTGCAACTTGATGATTGATTGTGGTTCGGTTAGGGAAAGGACGCCAATATCTGCAACCCATGCCGGGAACACGGCTAAGCGTCCGTGGGGGTAGGGGAAAGGGAGTGAAAGAGGTAAAAAGGAGAGAAAGGCCGTAGTGGAGGGCTCCCGATATTTAGACCACCTTGGGTTCTTTAACGCGCACTGACAAGGCACAGTACACGGACCTCTGACAATTTCGCCTTCATCGAAAATGCGACCGCCTGCGACGCGCTGGGATCGAACCCAAGATGGGTTCAAACCGGCGCGCGCTACATCCAAAACCGATTTTTCTTCCTATTCGTTCTTTTTGAATGCTGGCTGGCGCCACCGCGCATAAAGGCCGGGTGTCAATATGAACTTATTTTGTTCTCATTCCTTGCGCAGAGGGTGCTTATACGATTGTTGCCGACGCATGCAAATTCATCGAGGCAAACGACGAAACAAAGACAGGCATTCGCAAAGTTTCGCTGCGAGCAATTTGAAATGTGAACTTGGCGGCACCCGTTGGAAAAAGAAAGTATTTTGCCGACTCGTTTACTTCCGCGTCTACCGTGTCTTCCTTATTCTCGCACGAAAGTGCATCCTTGCTGACACGTGCGACTGAGAAGTCGCATGCATAATGTAACTGCGTCTTACAGGACGCCGAAACAAAACAACAAAAATGCGGACTCCTATATACGAAGCTTACTTCAAGCTCCATTCGCAGCCTAGGAGGTTCTTCGGGCCTGATGTATTATTCAAAGCCTAGTCAGCACTGCTTTGTTTATAGGCGGGTGAGTAAAAGGCACAGAGTGCGGAGGCACGAATTTATTGCATTTTATGCTGCTTCCCTACACCTACTCTGTACGTATCGCGTGGCTGCAGTTCCTATAAACAAATGCCTAGTGTTCTTTCTTTTTTTCTTTTTTGTTCTACCTCCATGATAGGTCTTGACGTAAAGACAGCAGTTTGGTCTGCTGGGTAAGCGCAACTTACTAGAGAGTCTGAGTAGACAGCAACGTCAAGGAATGTGGAAAAAGAAAAAGAGCTTTTCCTACGTTTTCTTTTTCTACTGCCTCTGTGTGCACAGTTGGCCGGTTAAAAAAAAAAAACAACCTACAGTGACACCTTGAGTGAGTGCTGATTACGCTTCTGAGACGCATCTTGGTGCCCCTATGTTGTGAAAGCCGTATGTCGCGGTAAGGACACCGCGCGCTGAACGATATGACAAGTGTGCAAGCCTTGCGTTCTGTTCAGCAGTTCCGCACTCGTCACGTCATTCGGCGAGCTCAAGCTTCACTTTGTATGGCGGCACACCAAACAACATATAGCTTTCTTGCACTCTAGGAGAACGAATGTGCGGCGCTGTGGTAGTTGTAACGTTCTCAGGAAGCCCAGATGCTCTCTCGCGTGGAAGGAATACATGGAACTATAGGCCCCTGCGGCTTGGTGCTTAAGACCATTGTCTGACACGGAATGAACATGGGCTGTTCTTCGAACACAAGTTATAGAGGCCCAAATTGCTTTTAGGTGTATTGACCATATTTTCTTTTCGCATATGTCTGTTTGTTTTTTTCTTTAAGGGAAAGAGTGACCATGCTCACTTCGTGCGATACATACGATGTTAACATGTATGTAGCCCTCAGACGAAGAGATCCTTCGAAGTAAACAGCCGAACCGATTTAGCGTTACTCACCCATCTTGGAAAAGGAGAGAACCGTTTAGAAGAAAACCAATAAAGACAGTCTTGTGAAGTCTGTAAGGGCAAGTCGGAGTGACGCAACAAGTTTCCTTCGCGTGTGACAACTTCCTATCAAATGCGATGAGGTCAAGTCGCTAGAATTCCGGATTGGCACTGCCTTGAGAGCAGCTGAAAGAACTGCCGTTTTAGAGCGCTGATCTTGTGCAACCGTTCTAGAGTTACAGCACATGACTCCTGCAACTTCGGCGCGCATATTCAGGACAGCTACGGCTACAGTGACACTAGACCGTTCGTGAGTTCGCTTCGCTCGTCGGCCCTCGTCCGTAGCCGAGTGAAGGAGCACAGCGGAACAAGTCGTGGCTCGCGAACCTCAAGCCACGTGACGCTACTTCTTTCGTGACGCACCCGATGTAAGTGCTCTGTCTGGCGCGGCCGTTTTACAGCGGACCCGTAAACCCTAGCATGGGTTGGTCTTGCCGTTTGTAGTTCCGAGCGGAGTGGACAAAGTGTGAAATGCGGAGAGCAGGTGTGCATAGAGAGAAATAAAAGGAGACGCGGGGAGAGCGAGAGTAATAAGCAAATAAATAAAAGTTCGACAATCCCTAAGCATATTCTTAGTGAGATGAGAACGCGAAAGCGTTTCTCTTGGCTAGATTGTTGTTGCGGAGGGGCGCTGCGAACTGGTGTTGCGTAGAGTTACTGTATATTTATGCTACCTTAGCATATAGAGTAACTCTAGTGTTGCGGAGTTGTGTTAAAGGAATGAGGCCATGTGGGAGGGCGGATTGTGTTTATTTAGATCATTTGATGCCATCTAAGTGTTGTCGACACTTCACATGTCCTCTTGTATTTTGTCGTCCGGGCAATGTACGCAGATATGCCCGAGCCAGGTCTCGGGCATGTCGAAGTAGTACCACCACCGCGGCGTCGTGGGTGGTGTCACTAGACAGTCACCGGTGTTGTCGCCCTCTTATCCTTCCGGTGACGGCATACTTGGGCCGGTGTACAAGACACTACCATGGTCTTGTGATCCGAGTAGTAGGTGAATACATATATAACATCTGGCACAATGTATGAGTCAGTGTTGATTGCGAGATCGAAGGACGTACATCTCGGAGTCGTGATGGCGTCAGTGGGTGTCTTCAATTCGAGATTGAATTCGGCACGCATGGCGCATTCGTGCGCCTATAGTGCTGCTACGGCGACGCCACGCAGCTGGGAGCGCTTTTCGCCAACCCAGAGAAGAAACGGGGCGACGCGGAAGCACGTCGGTGCAGGTAGCTGCAGCAGTGATACCAACCTAGGTCACCGCTCTTGTCCTAGATATCCTGGATAAATTCCTGAATTACACAGAACAATCCCTAGATTGTAATTTCCATGTTAATTTCGCTAGGTCACATGTAAAAAAAAAGTCTAAACGCAGTTATACCATCGGCCCACTCGTTCTTAATTTTGCTGGTGGCAGAAATAAGCTCATTAACAGCAACTGCCGCTCTTTTTCCCACATTTTCTGTGGAGTAATTGTACATAAAAGGCCTACGTTCAGTGCTCTCTTCGGAGAACCGACAGAAATCGGTGATCTTTTCCGTGGTAGCGCTCGATTTCTGAAAGACGACATACGCAACGAGCGTTGCATGACCTACAACAGAAAGGCAAGTGTCCCATGTTAGTGCTAGATGGTAGCTCTGCCTTTTGGATCAACTTCCCGTGCAGGGCCCCTTTGTACTGGTCGACAGCAACGCTCTGTACTATGACCAGCTTCCCATGTGGCCAAGTATATTTTGTCATACACCTTCGCTATCTTTCTATTCGGTTCACCTTGCGTAAGGTCTTCTGCTCTATAACTTACCACCTGACTAGGAACAGCATGGTAACATTTTGGCATGGTAACTGCGCAAAGACAGGCACAGCTAGTGCATAGGTTGGAACGTACGAGAAAGCCCAGCTTACTTTTCAACACTGTACGTTGAAGGAACCTGGCATTCGTGAACAAGCATGTTTTCCCAGGCACTAACAATCAAAAGGGCTCTTTTACAGAGCAACTGTAATTCACACTGCCCTCAAGATTACACACCTGCTGAACACTCACAAAGGAAGGTTTCGTTTTTCATCTGAGTGGGCGGCAGACGATTATCTCGCGTTATCACTACCTTCGCCCTCTCTCGGCCCCCCGGGACACCGATTCTCTTAAGTGAGGAATAGAAAGCAGCGCAAACTATTGTATTATCTCACATCAGGCATTTCCAGGGCCTCACAAAAATCCCTAGATGTTATGACAAAGACGCCGAATCCCCAAGTGACACTAAAATACCCTAATTCTAGGAATAAATACCTAGAGCTGGCATCACTGAGCTGCAGCAGAGCGGAGTGCGAGCCGACTGCCGCTGCGGCGAGTGTTGGCGCCGGCGTCACTTCCGTTGGGAGAGGTCACGTGCTTTCCGGGCACGTTTTTTGCGGACGCTTTTTGAGGACGGCATCTGGGCGCGCGCTCTCGCCAACTTAGCCAAGAAACGCTTTGGCGTTAAAATATCTTGGCGAGGGGGGATTTGAACACGGGTACCCACGGTCCGAAAGCGACTGTCATAACCACATAGACTATACGCACACGTTCGCTGAGGATGCATTTATGGGAACGATATGATTGCATTGTACCGACGATTTCAAAATAGCTTCTGAAGAAAGAAAGAAAGAAAGAAAGAAAGAAAGAAAGAAAGAAAGAAAGAAAGAAAGAAAGAAAGAAAGAAAGAAAGAAAGAAAGAAAGAAAGAAAGAAAGAGAGAAAGAAAGAAAGTCACAGGTTGCGGGGCACATGGGAAAATCGGATTCCCGCTTACACTCGACCCACAACCCACGCTTTGCCCTACGCCCACTCCTACGTGATCGCAACATTTACAACGAGAGTGCTACACGGTAGTGATAGCCGACTTTACATCCTTGACCCATTTGCGCTGTTTACCCAGACTTCTTCACAAGTGTGCGACTGGCTATATTTCATCGTTTCCGTCCTGAAACTGCAAATGAAGAAGTAAGTCCTCGTAAACTTCGCTGCCTTTATCTCCTATCGTTCTCTTTTATGAGTGCGCATATTAATGTGTGCAGATTGATAAGGATCATCATTAGTATCTAGGTTGCAGGTTGAATAGCTAGCCATGGCGGTGACGCTTATGTTAAGGCGGAATAAACGAAGGCACGCTTATACGTATGCGCCCCTTACAAATCCACCTGGGTTCAAAATTTATACGGTGTCGTTTTACGGCATCTTCCCTCGTTCGAATTTCGCTTTCAGGCGTTAAGCTTCATGAACACATCAATTTATTTTTACCTTGACGGTGAAAGCAGATCCGAATATTAGACTCACATAGCCGTCACTCAGTTTAGTAAGGCAAGAGCAGCGCACGATCAAGCAGCTCAAAACTTCCCTCATGCATACGAATTGGAAACCGACGAAGTGGGGTGGTGGCAGTCGCCGACAAAAACGCAAATTCGCATGCATAATGACGTATACTTGGACTCTATAGTAGGAAACCGAAGATGTCTTTCCTGTCACTCACTTCACTCATCGTCAATGTTTCATATTCTTTTCTTTATTATACAAGCCGCATCTGACATTCATTGCTTGCGCGCTTCACTGAGGTGCAAACAGAACTTAGAAGAAAGCTTACGTCCTTGCTGTCAGCACTTCTTGATGTTCTATTAATCTTTGGCACGAACGCAGGGAAGTACCACTCACTAAAAGAAAAAGAAGCGAACATAAAGGAGTGTGAAGCTGAACGTAATAAAGGATTCACTCTAAATGTTTCCGCAAGGCAGTACTTAAAATGCGCTGAACGCAGAAAATTTCGAGCGTCAAGAAGAGACAGTGGTACCGTGTCATGTTATTCTAAGCTAGAATTCCTCAAAAATAATTCTCGAGTTATCAGTTATCCTTTACATAAAATTATTCAAAGTGGTATAAGCAGCACTAGAGGGGCCTTGAGGCGAGTGTCAGTTCCAGGGTAAGAGAAAAGGACCTCGAAATATTGCGGCAGTAGTTCGTGGGTTCACGCACCCTCTCGCCTTGATTTTTATATCAGGTTTAACAGCCCCCAAATTCTCGTAACACGAAAAGATGTTATCTGTTTGCGTTTGAAGGCTTATTTATCTGTGGGCAGCCTTGCTGCCACGCTTATTTAACATCTAACCGTATCGGTTTTATTTATTTATTCCCTTCAAGGAACAATCTCTTCCCACAGATCCCTTAGTTGTGCCTTAAGTCTCTATAACTTCGCGGGCATTTCGGCTCTCCAGAAAGTGTTCACACTACTTCCGTGCAGGCAACATTCTCCTGGTAAACCAGAGTATACTTCCTTCGTACTCTAAGCTCAGCATTCGCGAGAGCGCAGACAGCGGGCGCTGCGCAATGAGCGTCCGTCGCGAAATGTGAGAAACGTGTACAAAAGAGGTGCGCATTATGGCTGTGTCAGTGGCAGCGACACTTCGGGTCGACGCGTCTCCGCTCGTTAGCAACAGCGAGCCCAGCTTCTCGTCTTCTGTTCCCGTACACGCCGGCCAGCTCTCTTTCGCGCATTCTTATCACCGACTCCGCAGGCCATCACGGCCACACTTCTCGCTGTTATACTTGTCATGGAGGCAAACCTTTGGCCTCGCACGAATGACGAGGCACCCAGTAGCCACAGCGGTGGGGGATGCAGCTTTTGGAGAGTCCGCAGTATGCGGCAGCGGGCGGATGAAGCAGTAGAGGAGAGAGAGGCGCCTCGGCGAAAGCGGCATCTCATGAACTGTTCTCTCGTTTCTGGAGTTTTACGAAGAGTGTGCGCGTAGACTGCTGGGATCGTCGACAAACGAGGATTTCGAGAGCGGGAGCGCAGGGGAACAAACGAACGAGCTTTGAGCTGCGTGTCCGAATGGAAACGGGGACAACGTCGGGAAGATAAATCGTGCCCCCGTTGACCCTTGCTCCGTCTCCCTCGAACTGTGTTTGCACTCGTGCCGGCGGCAGGCACGTGAGGATTCAGTGAGCGTTGGTTGCATAGCAACGGAGTCGAGCATAACTCCTGTATGTGTTTTTCTTCTTCTTTTTCTAGTGGGTTTTGGGATAACGTCTTCGAGACACTTATATGTTCTGAGCGATGACTCTATTTGTCTCTCTGACCCCGGACTCTACATGTTACCCCCAAGAAATGCAGCGTGTTCAGTAACTCGAAGTTCGCCCTTGATTGTATGGTTTGAGCCTTACGAAGCGGAACCCATGAGTAACTAGCTCTTGAAATTCGATTGTTACTTCACATCTCATGGATCAAAGACGCGATATCATGTTGCAGTGTATTCCGAACCAATGTGGCATAATGGATAACGAACGTGCCGATGGAGCTGCTAGATGAGCGCATGAACATGGCCTACAAGATCCCGTACCATTATCGATAACAGATGGAGCAGTGAAATTTCTTGTGTTCCTGACTGAAAACAGAAGACCTCTACGTAATGCGTCAAATTTGACGAGCGCAAGCTTGCACCGGTTGTAGCGAGCGGTCTATCCGAGTTTCTCCTCCATCTGGACTATCTGGACTCGAGACAATTAACAGCGCCCGATGTCTGTGACTTGGAGCCGCGTTCACACGATCATTCGCCTTTTGCATCGGTGTGGACGACACCGCTGCTTGTAGTCACTGCGGAATCGAGTTAACCATAGTACATGTTCTGTACCCCTGTCCTCGGTACAGCTCGCACAGATCCCCGCTAGCGGCAAAGTTTGCCCGTTTTCACAGAAGGGCGCTTTCAGAAAAATTTTATAATGACCTTCGACTTGCCCGTAATATGGAATTAAATGAATAGGCATTTGAGATGCATCGCCTGTGCGTCCTTCAGCACATTCTCCTTATCCATATTTGTCTAAGGACGTCGCACGCTTCTTTGTGATGCTCGACTAATGCTCATAAAACATTATATTTGGTCGTTAATGGTCGGACGTGTCAGATGATTTTTTTCTCTTTTAAATAAAGGGCACGTTTTAGAGCCCTCACTTGTGAAGGAAATGTTTAAATGAGAAATTTTAATCCATTTCGGGGAATCTTGAATGGTATAGCATACTTTAGGTCATCCAAACATTGAAGGAACAAGCTAAGCTCTATGGGAATCTATCGAGGTAACTTACAGTTAAATGGTGTGAGCAAGTAAGTTTCAAGGAAAAGCGTTTCCTACGGCCTTCGAGATATAATCTCGCAACTAACGCGCTCACATTAAAAGCAAGCTTTATGCTTCATTCGCACACTGCGCAAAGTGGGACCCCGCGCCGCAAACAAACAAAAAAGAAAACACTAGGAAAAGGGAACAACGAGTTACCCTACCCGAACGAATCTTCCGCAGCTCTTCAGAGAAGGCGAAGCCCAGAAAAACTGCTCGGCGAAAAAAAGCGACGCCCCAGAGACTGGGACAAACCATGCAGAGTCGTAAACGTCTCATTCCCGAGCATACTAGATGACTGTGCTCATTCCCGTCGTTGAGCCTCGTGTGAGTTCCCGGGGAGCCAGAGGCAGCAGTCCCAGGGGGAGCCTGAATTCCTTGCCGTAGCTGTGGGAACGCGACGAGCGTTGGTCTGCGGGGAAATGGCACTTAATTGTGCCGTTTGGGCCGCAGACAGCGACACAACTGCGCCGTTTTTTTTCTCTATCCCTCTTTCTCGGAGATATCGTGCTAACTGCTTGAATCCTGCATCTCGATTTCCGTACCTCGCGCGCTCTGCGTTCTTGGGGAATGTTCCTCTTTGCGCGAAAGAAATTACGCAAGACAAAGACCCAAGGAGACCAGTAAATTATTTGTTGCACGGTGAAACGCTAGCGGGGCAATTAATGCCGTCCCTGCACGAGCCCAGTGTGGAGATAAAAAGGAAAAGTGGGCGTCCACCCGTTTGTGGCACGAAAGCACGCTGAAATCTATACGGATTTCTTAGAAATGAAGGCTTCTTATTTGTCGATATATCACCCTTGGTCCGGGGCTCGAACCCGGAACCAATGCCTGTCCGTAAAGATTACGCTATCAACTGAGATAACTGAAAGTCTAGCAACTGGCAGGGCGAGGGCGAATGTTATTTATTTATTTATTTATTTATTTATTTATTTATTTATTTATTTCCAAATACTGTTGGCCGTTATGGCCGTAACAGGGTGGGTACAGTGAATTCACACATGACATAAAAGCAAGTAACGACCACATAGTGAAAAAAAGAAACTGAAAAAATACATATTTTCAAATACAAAATATGATCGAGTACTCGAAGCATCGCGAATATAAATATGGAAAGAATATGCCTTATTTATGGCATATTCATGCCATCTTAGTGGCAAACGCTTACATACCACTTGCACTGGTTCCGAAGAGAAGCACTAGGTTCGCAGTAAAACAACACAAAGGATCTCCTAAAGAAGATTGTACCTGTATAGTTTTTCACATGTTTGAGAAGATGGAGGAGGTGCGATAGGAAAGCCTGCGGCAATCTTTTCCCGTATGCCCCATTTCTTCAGCTATACCAAAGATGCGACATGGCGCAGACACTGTGCCACTCTGCCAATAATAGAAGACTTAAAGAGTTGATTAAGCGTACGTTTCTTAGCACGATTTCAGCGATTGAGGGTGTGTTGAAAACATTGTCGCCTGTTGTTATGAGCCAGCGCACGGCCGGCAAGGTGTGCCCTACGGGGAGGGGGAGAAGACTGTAGGGGTGAATACGAAGATCGCGCGCCAGTCCCATCCCTAACTTCGTGATACGTACTATTAAATTATTTCCGACTATTGCATTCTGACTGGTAATTCACAGTACTTCTAAGGTAGCCCTTTATACTTTTCGCATCTTGGGCCATGCTCTGGGGTGGGTGCGCGCCAGCGCACGCGATACCACAGCTGGAAGACCAACGCTTCGTATAGGCGCTCTTGTCGGTTTCATCTTCAAGCAGCTCTTGCCTTGTGCCTGAAAATATTTTTCAGTAGAATCCGGGGTCGATCGGTTAGGTGATACAGGCAAACACCAGCATGGATGCCGTCAATAATTCAGCTCGACTGCGCCGTTTGCAGAACGAAACAGAAACTCATACGAGTTTCCTGCGTTGTGGCAACAACGTAAAGACGCCAGCAGGGACACCTTCTGTCACACGTGTGTCATAGAGTACTCAACACACGATACCGTTGGCGCGACATTTCTAAGACATACTACAATTTTGAGTTCCCTAAAGCTACTCTTCAAGACTATAGCGTCAAGCACGTGTTCCCAATTTCTTTTCTGTTTTCTTTGTCTATGTACGATATTCACTCTTCCCCTGAAGCCCGAAAACAGCCAAGGTTTACTAAAGGTAAATTTTTCGGTAGACGAATAAACTATTACACTAGGATAATATTACTCAAACGAAATAAATTAAGAGTGTTCGGCCAGCATCATACTATCGGCTTTGGCATGTTAATGCCATTCTTTAACTGCTCACAATCAGTACCTTATACTGAGGCCACAGCCTGCGACCTTGGCCTCCAGGCTAAAGACTGCAGAAGGCGATGACTAATCTGCACTGTTAGATATAACAAGTAGCACAAATCCCTTGAATTTTGAAATTTGAAGGTTATTAATGGCATATTTCCAATACAATTTATTAGAATACATTTCTGCGCGATAAGTAAAACTCGGAGGTCTCAAAGGGAAAACTCTCAGGGAGACCTCCCACCAAAACTTGAGCAGAGGATAATTACATCTGCCAGCCAAACAGTCGCAGATTAGCCGTAAAATATACACGAAAAAGCGGTAAATAGAAACCACTGTAGCAGAAGAACACATGTTGCAGGCTAAGACAGCAAATTCAGGATAGTACTATACTAAACAGGCAAATTATTTAACAAATAAACTTGATGTCGGCAGAATAAGCGCGTAGCACATAATTTGAAGTCAAAGGGTAGCATGTTCCAGTGGAGCATTATGCACGAAATCCTCGCTGTCGCTCGACCATAATTAGTTCATACTTTAGGTGAAAGCAGATTATCGTTAGTTGAAAATCTTAATATATCATTTATCATTTTGAGAGACAATGCATAATGACCAGTAGTTTATGACTGACATGTTTGCGTAGATAAAACATTAATGTTGCCAAATTGTCAAAAATGTAAGTCTTACAAGCCTAAAAGATGGTGATATTTATTAGCGAGCAAACGTAGATAACTGTTGTTCTGCAGCAGAGATTACATGCTATAGCTGCGGAGGCCCCATAGTGGTTACCAGTGGACGAGCACCATAGCGAGTGGATAAAACCCCTTGGAGATGTTAGCGGGATTACTGGAGTAATTACCTTACGAGGCACGTAGCAATGAGATTACTTCCACCTGCAGCTGCGTAAAACAAGAAAGTAATTGCGAATGGCTTACAAGCCTCCACAGCGGTGATTCGATTATGATCATCGTGGTATCAGAGCACGTCTATTGAAAGACACAGAGGGGGAAAGGAAATAGAAGAATGAAACTGATAAGAATGCATAGTTTGATTTGCTAGGCTTTGCCGTAAAGCTGCAGTGTTAAAACGTAAGAATAAGGTAGCGGGCGACAGATAGCCCGGACGCACAATTTTAGCCGGTCGCAATTATTGCACTCTATAATAAAGAACTACGTGGTTTTGAAAGATAAATATTCATTATAACCCCGAAAACGGAACAAAACAAGGAGGACCAATAAACGATCAACATAACGGTGAATTTTCCTCGTCCTCTTGGTATTCTTGATCCGAAGGCCGCGGAATCGAATCCCAGCTTGCTGCATTTTGAAGGAGGCGAAATGTTGAGGACCGTCTACTGTCCCATGTCAGTGAACGTAAAAGAGCCCAACATCGCCGAAATTACCGCAGCTCTCGGCTGCGGCGTCTCGCATTATGGTATTGTGGTTTTGGGATGTTAAAAAATCCCAACAATCAATCAATCCTGCTTTTCTTCTCTTTTACAAGTTGCAGTGCCTCTTTTTCTTTAACAGTTATGCACCAATTGGTCCAGCCATCAATTCTCGTGAGGAAAAAATGGCATCATCTGCAGCATTAAAGGGTCCCTGAAACGATTTTTTGACATTGCGTCACTGATTAGGCAACACAATTGTGAAATCATTCACGCCATAAATAAAGCGAAGCACCATGCCCTAAGGCAGCTATGAGTTTATTTCCTTTGCCTTCCTCCTTACCACTTCTGTTCCTCCTCAACTCGATCAGCTGCGGAGTGCGCGCTAGCGACGACTGCGCCTCCCTCGTCAGCCGCCCTGCGGAGCCCTCCGCAGCGACATAGCGCCCCGATATTTTTACTGAGCTCCCCGGGCTCGGCAGTGCTAGCCTCTGTAATAGAGCGCCGGCGACTCGTGTGTACGCCGCCAGATGCCGCGACGATACCGTTGGCTGAAACGAAGGAGCACTTTTTAGGGGGCCAATCAGCGGCCTTCCATTCCATCGTTCGATAGGCGGGGGCGTTTGAAAACGCATTTTGACGAGCCGTTGCGATATTTTGGGATACGCGTGTTCAAAGCCTTATTGTAAATTACACACTTTACGCAGAGCTCTGAAATCTGTCCTCTGATGATCATTATGACTCGCTCTACCGCATCACCATGTTTTCACAAAATCGTCAAAACCATTTCAGGGTCCCTTTAAGAACACTTCTGGAGGTTGTTCACAGCAATTTTACGGCCCTCAGAAACAGCAGGAGTGCATAGACTCGATGTCATTTGCTCTTACTGTATCTGAGTTACATGTAAAACATGTTACATGTAAGCTAGTGTTGCCATTTTAATTTTCAGGCATTAAGCTTAGCGAACGTTCCCAATGCATTTCTACGGAAGCAAAATGTTGACGCCCGCGTACTGTGCGACGTCAGTGCACGTTAAAGAAGCCCAGGTGGTCGAAGCCCTCCACTACGGCGCCTCTCATAACCATACGTGGGTTTGGGACGTAAAACCCGTAAAATCAATCAATCAATCAGCTAATCAATCTGTCGGTCAGTCGGTCAGTCAATCAAGTATTCTCAAGAAGCGGCCTCAGTAATTGTCGCGCTATTCCTTCCCGCTTAGAGTGGAAGTCGTGATGTTATGCGGATCTTTATAATCTCACCTGTATTTCGAACTCCTGCATTTCAATCTCTAGAATACATGCGATAGCTTCAACGGAAATGGTTCACGGTTATGGTACTTTACGCTCTACTGATATTCTCGTACGTGCTTAATTTTATGACGTCAGCACCTGGCGACATTTGTGCTCCTTGTAAGACGCCCTACGTTCGCCTCCGGCAAACAGGCAGCTGGGGTTCACCATGAGGTTATTTATCCTTCTCCTGCTTTCCATAAGATACCGCAATATCTAAGCGAAATGGAAAACTCCCGTCTTCACAATTTCGTATGGGCCATGTAAACAAATAAACCAGTAAATAAAAAATTCACACCATTTCTACTGTGAGAAAATCTCAGGAACAGCGAATTGCGACGTAACGCGACGTAACGGGCGACGTAACGCGACGTAACGGGCAATTGCGACGTAACGGGCAGTGTTGCCGAGTTCGCGGTCCTTACTGTTTGTCACTATCATCATCACTAACTTATAGCAGTGGGCTGTGGGAACGGGATCCAGAGCGAGATAGGGTCCGTTTAGGCTTTCTCTGTGACCCGATGCAACAGACGCACGAGAAGTCGCCCTTTCTTTCTTTCTTTCTTTCTTTCTTTCTTTCTTTCTTTCTTTCTTTCTTTCTTTCTTTCTTTCTTTCTTTCTTTCTTTCTGGCCTTTCGCATAACCACAATTTACTAGTCGGCTGAGGACAAGGTAATAGACCACGTGAGGTGCACATACGCACCGGGTAGGCGGGCGTAAAACCACAGATAACTGAACTTAACCGGTAAGTAGAGAAAGAGACGCCGTCTGGAATTCAAGTCGGCACTATATTTAGACGCAGCCCACGTCTCACAGGCTTTTCGTCGCATGAGGGAACATCAAGGATGTGCGAGAGTTTTCTTTTTTGGGTGTGTTTAAAGCAAGAGCTATTACCACAAAAAGGGGGTGCGGGTTTAGTTTCCACGGTTCTGTGAGCCGCATGCGCGAAGCTGGCGGGACTTGATAGACGAGGTGTAATTTTTCTTTTTGTGTGTGTGCGCACGCCCGTTCTTAGCATCTTTACGAGGGAAAAAGTGCGTAAAACATAAACAAGGACCGAAAATATACAAGTGCAGAGTTTCTAAGATCCGTGTTACGCTAAGCCTTAATTGCAAAAGGCAGTCCTTTTTCGCAAATACGTTTTGCAACGTTCCCTAGAAATATTTTCGAAGAGGTTCTTTTATTTAGGGAGGAATACGCAAGCGGCTTAATTGCGAACCGCTGTATAATTACTGAACTAGCTTTAGAGAAAGCTTTTTCATGTCGAGGAATAGGGAGCTGCGAGAACTTCAGAGGCAACGCTATTAAGGCAACTGCATCGTGTGCTTTATGTGAAGGTAACCTTCAAACAAAAGGAAAACGATAGCAGATTATTATGGCGTTGAATAAAAATTGCTATAGGAATATGGTACGAAAAATATAAATACTCAAGTCTCGTTCACCCTGTAGATACCGAGAATGGCATGGAAGGCTGCGAATATGCGACTGACATGACTGATGGGTCAGGACTTCAAACACACGGCATGCTTGACCCGGTTAAAGATAGTACTAATGCACGTGGTTCACGTCCGTATTCTATATTGCGGGTGTGAACAACTCGTAATTGAACGTTACCCTTTATGCCCAACCCGAGTTATACACTTGGTTCATGTTCAACAGCCAGAGATTCCAGGATCGTACACCCTGGTCTTGGTTTTGACCTTGGCTTTCACGTTTGCGTCTCTTAAGCTATATCTGAGGTCTCCAAAGAATTCTATTCAGCCATTTTCTTATCTTGAGGCTTGTCTCAAGGAAGCGACACTGAATGACAAATGACCCGAGGAGCTCGACGTTTTGTCCTCCTGGATTTTGTCGCCCTGCGTCACTTCTCTGCTCTAAACCTTTAACAACAAAGTTGTAGGACGCTTAACTCTCGCCTGTAAGAGTGGAACGCGAAAGAATCATTGAGCCCTGTTCGCATCGCCTCCTCGTTACGGAATATGTTTTCTTGTAGATTCAAATTGCAGTTCGAGCTATCATGTGCGTGAGTGTTAAGTAGTAGTTTACTACTGTTCTAACGACGTTTACTTCATTTGGTGAAATTAAATTTTGTTAATTGACGCACCTCGGCCATGGCGGAGAACTTGCACGGTCGTGTGCTTCGGTAAACGGCGGTAGAAGTAGTTCGAGATTATTATTTCCGCCATAGGATGCCGGCACCGGATTTTCTGCAACACAAGCCCCTTAACACTATCTCGGTAATACGCAGTAACAAACAATCAATCAACCTGTCGGGTCACCCCTATGCTTTTTATAACGAACGTGAGCAATGTCTCAGCTCGATTGATACAAGCAATACAGAAAGAGTAACGCTTATTGAACTCTGCCTTGTTGATATTATGCACAAACACTGGATGATCGTAACGTGCATGCGCGTTTGACAGCACTTTTTTGTTTATAGGTACTGCGATCTGTTACCAGGTCTTGGTAGGTGGGTATATACATGAAAAGGGTACAGGCATGTTAGCACATAGCAAGTTCATAGCGATTACAGGTATTCTTCAAAAATTTGAAAAGAATTCAATAAACGCTGCTAACGAACACATAAAGATGCACAAACACAAATTTTAACATATTCAGATATTTTTCAAACACTGCTAAGGACTTTTGAGTAACAACTTCGGTGTTCAGCTTATTCCAATCTGTTATTGTTCTGGGGAAAAAAAGAATATTTGAAACAGTTGTTTCTTGTGTTAAAGGGAACTATGGTTAGAGCATGCTTTTGTCTTGTTTGATAACCTGAGGAGTAAGCAAGAAATTTGGAAGCGTTAACATTATAATGGCGACTTACGAGCTCAAAGAGAAATTTTAATCGGCAGACACGGTTACGCACCGTCACCTGGGGTAGTCCACTGCGTCTCATTAGCTCACTCACAGATGTGCGGCCATAGGAATTGAAAATGAACCGAACCACTTTATGCTGTATGCGTTCCAGTTTTTGTATATTAGTTAAGGTGAATGGGTCCCAAATAATCACAGCGTATTCCAACAACGGTCGAATGTAGCAGTTTTATGTTAATAAGCGAACAGTAGGTGTCGATGACTTCAATGAGCGTCTCAAGAAAAACAGTTTCCGCTAGGAATTAGAAACAACAGTATCTATGTGCTTATTCCAAGACAGCTTATTAGTTATCCATAGCCCTAATTATTTGTACTCTGTTACCTCTAATAACGATATACTATCCACACCATATGTATATTTAAGAGGCCTTTTTTGTTGGTAATTCGCATATAAACAGTTTTATCAAAATTAATTGACATTTGCCATTTTTCGCACCATGTAATGACCTTTGCCAGGTCATTATTTAGACGCACCTGATCATCAACTGTAGATACCGTTTCATATAAAATACAGTCATCTGCATAAAGTTTCACACAAACCGAAAGTTCTGCCACAATGTCGTTAATAAATAGTAAAAATAAAAGTGGTCCCAAAACGGACCCCTGGGGGATGCCAGAAACAACCCCGGCTGTTTTAGAAGAAGCATTGTTTAAGGTGACGAATTGACGTCTGTTCGAATGGTAGGCCGTAATGCAAACAAGTAACCGATCATTTTTGGGGGCGAAGCTCCTTAAGGTTTGGGTCTGTCCGTCCATTGTAGTAGCGCGTTACCTACTAGGAACGCGCTACTAGGAAGGCGCGTGTGGGAGGCGCGCCCTCGGCACGTGCCTCCCGGCGCGCGAGCTCTCTCACTCTTCCATCTGCTGTCTTGTGACAGAGAGAGAGAGAGATAGCGAAAGGCGCGCGTTGACTATGGAAACGCTCTTTCTTCGATGAACGCGCTACCAGCTCGCAAAGAAGGAGAACTTACTTTTTATTTCCCTCTCCTCATTGCGTATGGACAGGTATATAATGATATGGTGTTTATAACAGCTTGACAGAGCTTTCGGTTTCTTGCACATATTTTTCTAAGCTTTTTTACGATTATTTGCTTCTGTTCGTCAAGATCGCCTGAAACCTAGTGGTGTATATTTTCCCCTTAAAGTGAAATGGGACTGTGGTCGCTAGCTACTTTTTTACCTTTTGCACCCCTGGTAGTATTTCCAGTTAGCGCGAAATGTTGTGTTCTTTTCAGACTGAAAAGTGCAACGCGTTTTGTTATACTCTGCATAGCTCCTGAGTGACTACGGATCTTTTTAAAAAAATGTTCTGCTGAATGCACGCCCATCACCGAAGTAGATTATGATCACGATATCGCAAACCGGGCGATCTGGTAAGCGTTCACATTTAACTGAAGCGGAAGCGCACGAAAACGACAGAAGATCGAACTAGCACCTGCTAACAACTATAGGAAGTTTTTATTAGAAAACCGATATATAAAAAATATTTCACGGTTTGCGCACGTCAAGTGAAAAGATCTCAGCAGGATGCCGTGTTATAGCTTGGATGAGACATATGATCAAGTCGTCAAAACGAAAGCTTAACGCAGTGAGGAACAGTACTATTCCATTAGGAAAAAGTTCCCACACAGCAATCTCACACAGTTTTTATAATAGTGCTTCATAAGACGCACATCTTACATTTTACCTTACCAACAAAAAAAAATTATCGTAGCAATGGAAATCAGGGATAGTGGTCCCCATCGCATCGCGTTTCTATGCGATATATAAATAAAAACAGACACGTGCCGTCAGAGATATTATTCAGAATATCGGATCTCGTATTTGCAAATACGACAAACATTGTTCATGAACAAGAAAAGTTTGTAGAAGATCGGTGTTCACTTCCTAGGCCGCTATTTCTGCTGGCTGCCGTGGAGCTTTAGAGCAGAATGCTAGGAAACAACAAAGAAACAATTGCAAAAAAAAAACCCTTATTTGTACCGGCAGTGTACACAGAACAGCGTCACATCAATTTCGTACGCTTGAATTCTTTACCCATACATATTCGTTGGCCTGAACACGCTATCTGAGAAATTCGCCTTGACAGGACTACATAGACAAACGTTGCTGTGCGACTAGACTTCCGTACTGAGAAATAGCTATTGGCCCAGAGCCTGTAGGCGCGGGGAATGCACCGTATTGGTTGTGACAGCATTCCAGCAATACGGTGTGCGCCGACTGGAGCTGTAGTATCCTTCTTACTGCTTGTTCACGCTAAAACAATGTCAACAGATGACCAAAGACCACCCCCCCCTCTCAAAATAAAAGAAAAAGAAAAGAAGCTAGCATAGACGTTGACTTGTTGGTCTTTATTTAGGCAATATGTCAGGTAGGGCGTCACTGGTGGTGCGCGCTTTTCTTGTTCTGTGATGTTTCTTTTTCCTCTGCTATGCAGGCCCTGGCGCATCGCCTAATCTATTGCCCCTGCAGCATCGGAGCTTTCGTAAAACAGCGGAAGTCGCAAATATCTTTAGACCTTTTTTGAATTTACCAAGAGCCTAAACCTGTAAACGTGTCTAATAGGTGCTCAGTGTTTAGCGGGTGACGCATTTGTACGATCCTTAAGTGGTATGCTAAACGAGCTCTACGGAATACCGAAAGCTGGGGTGACGCTCATTCACTGGAAAAGTTGGAGGGCACGTAATTAGACGGCGCTTAATTTAAGCGTGAACGCAATAGCGTCAATGGGCCGCGTTCGCAGCGCCTCCTCGTAATAGAATTATGTTTTCTCGTACATTCAATCTGCACTCCGAGTTATCATTGATTTCTTGGGCCGACGGATGTGACCGTGTTGTCCAGTTTATTTCAGTTATGCAACAAATCTGCCTATGCGTAGCTTAATTCTACGTGGTAAAGCAATTCCCGACATGAAAATTCGTTCTATGCACATCTTGTCTTCAGTAATTCGTACCACTCGTAGACGAACGCGTTCGCGTGATTTGCCCACGCTTCCAGTTGAACGAGCTCCTCAATTTTATATTGGTACCTCTGTTAAATTCCAGTCGACATCAGCCGCTTTTTTCATACCATACCATATCTGCCGTCTTTCTTCAATGTTGTCATGGTCAGACTTTTTATTAGAACTACTGCTCAGGCTGCAGGCTTGCCCGAAGCTAGCTTGGCCATTGCTTTGGTTCAAACACGCTCTCTGCACGTTAACAGAAGCGCGAGAATTCTTTTGACTTTCATTAACACTCAGTTGTTGCATCCCACTGCATGCATTTTGCACGTGACACGTAAAACGCAAACAACTATTATAAAAATATATGTATTCGTGCCTTTTCGCAGTTCACAAAATAAATTTTGTCCGTCATGCACACCGAAGTAAACTAGCTGTGCCATTGGGTGACAGACAGACACCAATGAAGCCAGACACATTTTGGCCGTCCTGGAAGATTTCTTTACGGGCTAAGCTGCGCGTGCCGAACAAAGACCGGATTACCACATATTGAAAAACTCGTGCCGGTGCCCTGTTTCCAGTTGCTGCTTTCCTTCGCACGGGTAAGGAAATGGCCTGACTGTCACGAGAATAAAGGCGAGTCAAATCAAAAGACATTATTATTCCTTTAAGTGGGAAGGCGTGAAAAAAATGCAGCTGAATGCAGCCTGTGAAGGGGATTCGGTGACAGCCCCGCGCCCTGGTCCACAGACGGCGGTGTGCGCGTCCCGACTACCTTCTTAATATCTGCTCCAACACAATGCTTAAGCAAAAATTGTGCCTTTGTTTTCCTCCAAAGGGACAGGAAGGCTCAACGACTACGGAAAACAACCCATCTGCACGTTGAGGTGCCGCAGACTGCACTTGGTTATTTTTACTTGTTTCAGTCCTATTCGATGTTCACGAATGTGCTGCTGTTAAATTTCAAGGATAGCCTGCACACTTCAACATTCGAAATGTTACATTCCAAAGAAAAAAAAAGGAGGGGGTGGGGGGCTCCACGAACACTCTTCAGAGTAAATGCCTTCGATAATATTGCGACTGACCATAGAACAAAAATGTAAACAAAGAAGGATAAAAGGTGGACGGAGTGTCAGAAGATACAAAAGCCACAGACGTTCACCCTTTTAAAGGAAATAATACCATAAAATGAATGCACGTGCCCCAGAAACAACCTTATCGACCTGCGAGCGATGTCAAACGGGACAAGAAGGATGGGTAGGCGGAAGAAGATCGCAACGATCGAGCGATGGTGCGTGCGACAAATCATGCGTGAGCACTTCGTCTTGCCACCCGAAGGAGGCCGGACGTAGGTGTAGTGGGAGGGCTCTGCTTTTACTCTTCTTTAGTTGTTCTACCTATCCGAATGTTTTCAGAAAGTCGACAAAGTGCAAAACGGCAATCATTGCTAAATGCGACCATCAGTTCGCGAATTGTGTCCCTTCATACTTTTTTCTTTCTTTACGAGCCACGCCTATCACAGTGCCTGTTCTGTGCACCAAATCCGTGCACCAACCCCTAACATGTTTCATTTATGTCACAACAGCATAGCTGCCGTTGAGGATGTCAGATTATCTCGTGTGTGTGTGTGTGTGTGTGTGTGTGTGTGTGTGTGTGTGTGTGTGTGTGTGTGTGTGGTGTGTGTGTGTGTGTGTGTGTGGTGTGTGTGTGTGTGTGATGCTGTTCAGCAAGCTCTTGTTAAACTTGTACTGCTTGTTCTCCAGAGGCAATTTTCTCGTTTAAACACTATTTTTAAGATCTCTTAGCAGCGTTTGACTTCAGGTGCAATCACTTTTGGATATGAGCCCGGAGTATGCACTTAAGTGGTTGTTGTTGTTGGTGGTGGTGGTGTGGTGGTGGTGGTGTTGTTGTTGTTGTTGTTGTTGTTGTTGTCGTCGTCGTCGTCGTCTTCTTCTTTTTCTGCGGCGTCTTCTTCTGGCTACCTTTATGTCTACTGGAGTACGAATTTATCTCTGAACGATATCCGACTTGCCCTCCAAATTACTGTCTCACTACACTTTCCAGTTAAACATACGTTAATTTTAGTTCCCTATCTTCTAACTTTCTTCTGCCTTTTCCTGCGCTCCCTGAGCTTTGCCGGCTATTCTATCGCTCTGACAGACCATTGGTTATCTGTCGTTCCGTTTATATTATTTGCTCATGCCCATGTTTTTTTTTTCTTCTTCTAATATCAACTTGATATCAGCTACACTTGTTCGTTGGCCCATCCACTCTGTATTTTCTTCTCGCTAAGTAGTGTTTAAGGTGTCCGCGAGCTTTATTTAATCCCTTGTATTTCCTCTCATGTCTTAGTACAGGCACTGTGTAAGGATTCTGCATTTTGTGCATTACCAGCAGCACCAAGTCGCCGGTCTTAATTTGACAGTGCCTGCGGTTTAAACTCAGCCTGCCTTTACTGTGGCGAGTATCGTATACTAAGTCTAGAACGTCAAGTTAGAAAAAAAATATGTAATGCTTCCTCCCACCAAATTTACCTCACTCCGTATATTTCTTTACATATAAAGGTGTCAAACAGCATCAGGAATTCCTTCGTTCACTCTCCGTTTCCCGCGTAGAATTTACCCGAACGTTCGTACTATTGCCAGGTAAAGGTTCCAGCTAAACGAGGAACTCAGCGCTCCAGCAGTGTTCCTCTTTTGGAAGTGATCGTTTGCGCCACCGCGGGAGTCTTCTCATGCATGCCGAAGTAGGTATATCGATCAAGGCACGCTCCTGCTCTTCCACGGGAACAAGTTCCACGCAACAAAGTACAACGCTACGCAGCCGGGCATTTTTCCGGACGGCGCTAACGCGAAACAGGCGTGTCTTTCGGTGATACCGAAAAGCCTGAATCTTTTCGCTGTGCCTTTGCCTCGCCTTGCGAAAGCTGAAAAATCTCCAACGGCCTTTCTTTGGCGCTCTAATTTTGATCGATGTGCGGCTAATGGCGTAAACGCTGCTATAATTTGCAGTGTGTATCACGCAAGCCTTCACTGATTTGATTTCTGGGGTTTTACATCCCAAAACCACGATATGATTATGTGAGGCGCCGTAGGGGAGGGCTCCGGACATTTAGAATCTACGGTTCTTTCCCATGCAACTGACATCGCACAGCACACGAGCCTCGACATTTCGCCTCCATCGAAATGCAGCCGCCGCGGTCGGGATTCGGTCCCGCGACCTTCGGATCAGCAGCCGAGTGCCATAGCCACTAGACCACCGCAGCAGGGCTACATAAAAACCATGGAATAAGGGACACTGCATACAAATCAAGAAGCCGGACCAAAAGTCAAAACATATTTTGCAAAAAAACCTTAAAGCGTGACGTGTCGATGATAGCGGTGGCTGACTGTGGCAATTGATTCCATTCAGATGTGGTCCTTGGTAAGAATGCATGTGAGTAGGTTACGGTTCTACAACAAGGAACATGAACTTTTTGTAGGTGATCAATTCTGTGTGATATGAATGAGGGTGGTTTAACAAACTGCTCACGAAGGTTAGTGTTATGATAATAAAGTTTATGGAACAGGCTGAGTCGGGCTATTTTTCGCCGGATGGAAAGTTCGGGAATGTTAAGCTGGTACTTCATTAGGGTAACACTGGCCATGCGGTTATAATTGGATGAAATGAAGCGGATTGAACGATTCTGAACTGCTTCGAGTTCGTGTGTTAGTCCAGCGCCACCTGGATCCCAGATGTATGATGCATATTCAAGTGGTGGTCGAATATATGTAGTGTACCTAAGCCTTCGGTGTGCCCACTAAAATTGTCATATCGACGCGACTTGCGGTGTGCCTACTCCAAGTGCGACACAGCTGTATGCGGTGCCGCGTAAGCATTCATATTTGACGCTACTTGTACATACACTGGTAAATACATGCACAGTACACTGTCAGTCGTGGCGCTCTCTGGCCACAGCTGGCCATGCTCCGCTAAAGAAAAAAACACATATCATTATCATCACCACCATCATCATCAGTACCGACCCAATACCTGTCCTGCCGACCAGGTAGCCAATTTGGTATGGTGTAATGATACTAGGCGCGTCGACCTTAGCCGAAGCGGCAGCGTTTCATTAATGCGATATTGTCGGAAACTGTTGAGGTAAGCATATTGAACACACTGAGATCTGGTTTCAATAATGTACTTCGACCCGACCATCAGGCTGATGCATGTGTAAGCTTATTCCGAGTCCCAGTGGTTGGTCAGCGTTATTACCCTATGTACATGATTGAATCTCTTTTATGCGTTATCCATTAAGGTATTCAGCCTCGGTGTAACATCCTTTTATGTGAAATTTAGTGCTGTTAAGTGGCAAGGCTCGCACGGACCAAGTTTTTTTTTAAGTTCTGTAAGTAATTTCACTTTCCTTCTATCACTAATTTATTGCACTTATAAAGACACTACTGAAGAGGAGGTTGAAACAACGCAGTCTTAAATTAATAGAATTTCAGCCATTCCTGCGAGAAGTAAATGGTCGAGATGGCACATCCAATCGTTTGACACCCCAGTCTGAGTTCCAAATGTACTCATTGCAACAAGGAATTGGAACACTGCAAACACTCTAACATGCTAAACTGATGAACAGGCGCGATATCGCATCGACATCTTTTCGTGCCTTGCATCGCAATGCTGTCAACAATGTTAAATTCCAATTTGACCAGGCATCTCTTTCTTTTTCTCATGTATCTGATTTTTTCTAACTCCATTTTCTGCTAAATACAGTAGCCGGCACAGCATAACAGGTTCGGCGTCGTCTGAACAAGGTATAGGGAAAAAAAAGCCAACTAGCCAAAAGGGATTAAATCGCAAACGACGAACTATATCATAATTGGATATTTATTACTTGCGCATAAGCCGTTAACTTCTTCTCAAGCTTAAAGAGCGCAAATATTTCAACGCGGACACAGACAGACTAGAAAGGGCGGACACTAGCCGCTCGTTCCTCGTGCTGAATTTTTTGCGCACCTTACGTTTGGAAAAGATTATGCGTGACTAAAAGCAGCCCCGCAACGTGTTCTGCTGAAGTGTCAAAAGCTGGAGTACGTGTTTTTTTTTTTCTTCTTGCAGATGGTTCGTGTTGATAAGAGGAAACAACAAACCATTCTCCCCTATCCAGAGTTCCAGCGAGACGTAAGGTAAGTGTTCCAGCTCTATCTCTCTATCTGTCTCTCTCTCTCTGGTGTTGAAATCACTGTTTGTTTCTCTGCACTTTCGAAAAACCTGCGAACCCAGCGGCAAGTGGGTGCTTGCAAACCTCCTTGCTTGCTTCATTCTATACCCATCATATGGCAACGTATCACTGTAATGCCACCGTCTGTGATGCAGCGTCAAAAAAAAAATAGATCGGGTCGTTCAAGACGGCACACGTACAGCTATTACCAACTAGTTCAGTCCTCTTTATTCTCAAAGAATTCGGAGCTCACCTTGGGCGAAATGTTTGTCTCGCCGACGCATTTCGCAAGCACCCACTTCGCTGGAGTGACGACAGATGAAGAAATACCAGGCATAGACGCACCATAAGCGTCCCTTCTTTTCCCTCCTTAAAGCTTGCAGTGGTGTCCTTCAAACTTGCGAAAGATTCTTGAAGTCTGAATTTAGCCTAGCTCCCTAGATCTTCATTTTTTGTAAACCAAACTGATGGCAGAAAACGTAGGAGATAACTACGAACCGCTGTTCCTTTTTTTTTTCTTTTTCTTTTCGTTTGCTTCTATCTTCAGATGGTCGTTTGGGCTGGTCAAGCACACTGTTGTTCTTGTGCCCCCTCAGGTGTTCGTTTGTGATTGGTGGAAGTCTGCTTCGATGGGTTTAGGCCCCCGAGCCTGCGGACAGTTCGTCATTCTCTGATCTAGTGCGAGGCCCGGTTGTTCTTTTTTTTTTTTTTTTTTAGAATTGACATACACGCCAAGTCGATAGCGTTCAAGTTTATCGCTTGAGGTCGTGGCTTCGATTCCCAGAGGCCTCGACCGCCTATTGACCGTGACGCAGTGCCCTAAGGCTCTCGGACTTACATTAAAGTTCGTGCTGGGAAAGAAACGCATGTTAGCAATACTCGTCCGAGTTCCACCGAGATGTTTACATTAATTCACTGAGCAGTTTCTCGATGTCACCCTCCACAGTTTCTCACTTAAGTATTGTCCCTGCAAATGTAATATTTATATACGCCAATTAGAAACAAATTACCGTCAACTTGTGTCAACATATCACGCAAGTTTGTCTCTATGACTTTTCGGACGTTTGAAAGCTTCGTAAAATATTGGCCTTTTCAACGTCAACTGGCTTACAAGCAAAGCAGTGTTTATTCGCAGTTTCTTAGGTGAAAATGAAAGTACGAAAGCTGCGGGTACGACTTGAGCACGTCTCGGTTCTCTATGCCTACCATCTGACTTAAACACGTCTCGTTACAAGAAAAGCAGTTACGCAAGTTATCTCCGTCCGTCAACCTTTGCTGTAGCTATACATATATACGAACGCATCGCTGAACTGGGTGCTTGGTGCCTTCAACAATTGAAATACCACTCAAAATAAAAAGCAACATAAATTGTTCCCAAGTCATATATAGTTTTCCTAAAAGGCCATAACTTGAAGTTGTTCTTTTGGTTAAAATATGCTTTGTCTTTTGTCGTAAAGACGATTTTCATGTATCTTTATGACATCCAGGAAAGAAATTTTTGTATTATTACAGGCCGTACAAGCTATAGTATCTGCTTACGACACAAGAAATCTTATCGAAAATGTTTGCATTTCCAATACATTCCTCTGTATTCTTCTCGATGAAACAATCTTTTCTGACATACATTTAAACTCAAAGAACTCTTCAAGACGTTGGCTTGCTCAGCATTCTTTCTAATCAGAATGCCTCGCGAGCACACTTTATGTGGCCCCCAGCAGTCCCACTTCCAGTTACCGCTCCTGATGTTTCCTGACGGCAGTACAACGCACAATATCGTGAACTTTTACATAATTAGGTGGCCCTACAGTGTGCAAGCCTTCATTGTGAAAAAGAGAACTCAAACCTACCTTAATGTTCTAGTGAAGGTCTTTCATACTGATGGTCCCTAAGGTTTGCAGAACCTTCGGTTGGCTTCGGTATTCGTTAGATGCAGTCACGTACCAACGGCCCACGTACCGAAGGGAGATATGAGGCGCACGTTATTTATTTATTTATTTATTTATTTATTTATTTATTTATTTATTTATTTCACATAGCTCATATGACACATTCCTCCCTCACACTCACGTGCTTTATCGGTTTTCATAACCCCGTTACAGGAGCGGTTTTGGAGCGGTCTTACTCCGCTCCAAACCGCTCCAAAACTTGAACGTCCGCTTGGATAAGAATGAATTCTGGTCTGCTCCTCTAGAAACATAACGTCGGTTGGTACTAGCGCCATGGAAGAACCATTCGTCAATGAACAACAAAGCGTAGCTTAGTCGCAAGGTGATCGGACGACTTACCCAACCCGTATATACAAGCGCGCGTTTTTCAGATGCATGCGCACAGTACCCAGGGATTTATTCCGCGAAGAAAACGGGGGATGTCTGTCAACGTTAAGTAGATTTTTTCCGAAAGAGATCGTCCAGGGGAGGTGGAATGAAACCGCAGGACGGTGACAGCGTAAGCCGGAGGGACGACCTTCTTAGAGGCGATTTTAAACGCTTGAGGAAACTAGTGCCACTAGAGGTGGTAGTTATCCCCTGCGCCATAACTCTTTATCATTTCACCAAGTAGAGGAGTATCCACTACGCCATAATCACTGCGGTATTGTAACGTGCAAATCTGTATAACTGCACATTTTAGAGAGTCTCTTGGCGTCGTTTTCCCGAGAACGAGCCGAACTCTCGGCCCGGCCTCGACGGCGAGCTGCGGTTAGGGCTTCTCTCTGCACAGCTGTCTGTTGTGCCCGACGTTGCCTTGCTGCAGCCGCGCGCGTTGCTCTACGATTCGCTTCTTCAGCAGCGGTCCGCACCTTACGAGGAGAGCCATCAGGTATATCGAAGAGTCAAGTCAGGTTGCTGTCGGAGCTGCTGCACGTCGCCTGCTGCGTGACGCGTGTCACGATACGGCAAAACTGCTTCAAAGGGACAGCGCTTCGTAATATTGATGACGGAAAATTTTGAAGAAAATTTTTTCATAATGATGATGTTGATGAAGCTCTGTAATGGGCGCAGAGCTAGAAAGCATGCACCCCTGTCTTCTTTCAAATGATTCCTCGAACTCGTTATGCAATCCACTTTCCGTGACGTGTATTGGCGTATGATTATTGTCTCACGTAACATTACATTTGTTAATAAGATTCCTCGGCAGACGTTATACCTGTTTAGGTTTTTCAGCGATGATTTTTCAAGCACAGGCGTGGCTCAGTGGTAGAATGCTCGACGGCCACGCAGAGAGTGTGGGTCCGAGTCCACGCAGAGGAAGAGTTGGAATTCTCCTCAGTCCTGGTTATTTTTTCTAAAATTTACGCGATAGTGGTTTCGGACACCGGCGGCGGCGGACAACTACGGCGCCAAAAATGGCCCTTGTTATGATCTCATAACAGCTTACGCTGTAAATTAAAAGTCTATTTAATGTGAGCCGCACGAAGTGAATTGTCACACGTGCCGGCTAAGAAACATATTCCCGAAAAAAATATATCATTTACGTCGTTTCCTGGGATAACATGTTTCGAAGCCCCATGTAGGGAATATGCCTCCACTGAACAGTCAAGAGACTCTGATGGTATTTCGCTTCGTTACGCTGACACAAAGCGCTGGCACTTAGAACGCACGGCTGCCTTGATACCACTCGGCTTCTCGTGCTCATGGTCGTACGTGCCTCGATTTTCCGGATCCCCGCGGTGGCACGGAAACAAATTGACGCGTGTCGGCTGTTGTTATACATCGACGTTACCTCCAGCCCTGCCGGAACATCTCGAGGAAAAAAACGTTCCTCTCTGAGAAAGCCGACAGAAATCTTCGCACAGATACGCCTTTTCTTTTCCTTTCTTAGCAATATATTTCTCTAGCTGTCAGTCTTTTAGCATACTTGTCTCTCACGCTATTAGTCCACATCATCCTCGCTAGCCGCTTCCTGGAGCACCAAAATAAAAGATGTGACAGCTTGTCGCTTTCCGTAATTGCTGGCGCTGCTATAGCACAGGATATTCATTAATTATTAGCAGCACCTTTACAGGGCGGGTCACTTCAAGCGACTACGTGTCTTATCGCATGTGGATGCCTATCGCGTTCATGTTGTGCTGTCGTTACGTTCATATTGCCTCGGCCTAACCATAACTGCTTAGCTTTGCCAGTTAGGCTGAGGTTCACCATCGCTCGTCGTCCCGCGAGGCAGTGAAGGGGCGTTTGGGTTCCTTGATGAGAACGGGCTATTTGCGAACTCCTAGCCTGCAGCGCGCGTCAGCGCATTCCCTGCAAATTTTCTTTGCTTTCCTCCTCCTCCCTCTCCCTCTCCTATTTACTTATCCAATTATTTCTTCCTTACTAGTATGATTGAGTATGCTCACGTTTTGAGCACCAAAGGTAGCACACAATGAAGTGGTTCAGAAGTTAACTACGATTTAACATTTCATTCTTGCATAGAACAATTCCCTAGTAAAAAAAAATAATCCGCATCGCATTTGCCATAATTCCCTAAGCATTAGGCCAAGCATTTTGCCCCGCCTTACCTTAATCTTTCATAGCCAGCAGAGGCAGTAGTTGGCATTCGTCTTCAATAAAACCTGCATCGTTTCGAACCTATGATGGCTTACTTTGTGCCTGAGGATTCTTTTTTTCTTTTTTTTTTGCTTGTGACTCCAAATAACCAGTGTCAGTGCATTCCTGTCGACTAGGCAATAAGCGTTATGATGTGGTGATCAAGCTAAATAGTGGCCAAATGCGTCAGTAACTATTTGCTCTGCACGCTAAGACAGCGCAGTGGTGAGGAAACTAAACGACTATGGCCACGCTGCTTCTACTTAAAAGTAAAACCTATTTATTTAGCAATCATTGATTGATTGATTGATTGATTGATTGATTGATTGATTGATTGATTGATTGATTGATTGATTGATTGATATACGTTCCGAACTTTCTTGTCGCGATGTTTCGCATTCTGTTATCAAACGAGGAGAAAAGAATAAGGTTTGAAATGGAAATGCTGAACAATATGGAAGAAAAAGTTGCAATGGAATGCTCTACACCCTAAATTATTCACGTCGAAGAGCATGAGTGTCGATCATTTTTCCTTTTTTTATTTCTTTTGCACGCTTCTTCTATGGGTGGTGCGATTTTACGCCAGAAAATGACTGATGCGTTTAACCCATGACTAGTGCTATGCGTAACGCTTGCGAAGCGTGAATGAAGGCTACTTTTTTCATGGCTGTTTTGAGCGTAGTGTGTGCATTACCACTCAACTCTCATTCTTGTCATCCGTGACTGTAGGTGATCTTTCCAGCGCTTAGTGATGGTGAACGAGTGGAGTTTCACTTTATGTGGCTGCTCTACGCAGCTCCAGCCTAGCCGACCAAAAATGGGCAGTCCAGCAAGCCCGCGATGCGGCCGTCAGGCTAGGCCTTTCAGTCCCCACGTGGGAGAGCCCTAAACGCGTTCGCGCACTTCTTGCACGACACCAATAAAGTTTGTTCCATCCATGTGGCATTCCACTTCTGTGTCGGAAACCTATTTCATCGTCAACAAGCCTTTGAAAAGAAAGTCGAAAAATACTATTTGAAGCAATTGGGCACATCATAGTTAAAACGTGTGTCGCAATCGTGATAGACGCAATCATTCACATCTTAAACAGTGTGTGTACGTACCCACATCCACATTAGGTTCGCTTTAACGTTTCATCATCTTAAAGGGCGGTAGCAATTATATGGACGACACTTCAACCGTGTTTTTGCCGTCGCCTTTACACTTCGTTTGTGCGTATACATATATCAATGAAAATGTCCCAAGAAAAACAACCTAAAGGCAATTCTTGCCGGCCACCGGGCCTGAAAATTGAACGCGCGACCAGGCCCAGATACGGCTCTTGTTGCTGTGCAAGCGGCGAACTACTTTACGCAGCGCTTGGTGTTCGCAAAATGCTAGAATCCCCGTGCTACCTTTCGCTGAGGAGACCCTTGTTTGCACCTAGCTGCCCAGATGGCTCCGTGCTCTGGCCGCATTGTGGGCATGTCTCGCCAATGGTGTTTCTGCTGCGTAGAAGCGCGCTGTTCGGACGGCCGGTCGAAGAGCCTCGGCGAAAGGCTAGTCGCGGTGAATGAAAAGTGCACTCGCATGCGTGTCCGCGCTCCACAAGCAGGGACAACGTGCATCTGCGCGTTTTGGCGCACTGCAGCTCAAAGCCGGATAGGATCCTTGAGTCTGACTGCACAAAGAGGAAGCACATCGTCTCCAGCTTTACTCTGTGTAATGATCCACGCGTTGCTATAGCATACACTGCTTCGCCTTTCTGTCGAGCATGCATTTTTCAGATCACGGTAACTCCAATGCGTGATGTCCTCGGACGGCGCTTATATTTTCGAAGAGATATCCGGCAGGAAGTATTCGACTTCAGCCTCAGAAATCCCCAAACTTTCCAAGGTTTCTCTCACATGAAATACCATAAACGCTACGGCATGGCTATAGTATAAGTGAAGTCGGTCCATGGGTTCCATCTTTCAGTTTTGTTCTTTTTTGTAGCTCATTCCCTCTACTTCACGCTACAACATACATCTGTGGGTGTGCTGAGCGTCTCAAACCGTAGAGCCAGGCCACATTTTCTGACAAGGGGTCTGCACAGGTGCACTTATCGCCTCAGTTTACGGTCGTGGATGATAAACAGCGCGGTTGAGATGCGCGCTCGTCCACGCAAGTACACACGCGCGCGCTCGGAAACCTCGGGGAAAATGGCACATCCATAGGTGTATATATAAAAGAGCCATCTCGCACGATACGCAGAGCGCCGAAACCATCTTACGAATCTACGAAGGAAAAACGCAACGTAGACTGTAAAAAACAAAAAGAAATTATGAAACTAAGCTATTCGGTTGGCCAGTTTCTCAAGCAGGTCCCGAGCGCACCTGGTATCCTTCTCAGGAATTCACAGTCGCCCGAAAAAAAGAAAGATAACAAGATCGTGAACGTAGTCGCAAGAGAAGGAGGCAGAAAAGAGCGTTTCATCCAAATGCACGTATTTATTATCCTGGAAATCTCCTTGTTTGTTTGTTTCTTTGCTTGCTTGGGTTGTTGTTGTTGTTGTTGTTGTTGTTGTTGTTGTTGTTGTTGTTGTTGTTGTTGTTGTTGTTGTTGTTGTTGTTGTTGTTGTTTTCGTCGTCGTCGTCGTTGTCGTCCGTTCTTTTAATAGACATGTAGCTCAACCGTAAAACTCGGGGGGCTAAGGTTGAAGATTGGGCGTGTTGGTACGACAAACTGGAAACTAAAGGCCGCAAAGCGCCGGTGCATGAGAGAAATGGAAGACACAAAAGAGAAAGAAGGACAGGTTGTCTGTGTCCTTCCTCTCGTGGAGTCTTTAGTTCTCAGTATGTCGCGGCGGTGTTTGTGTTAAGAGAGCCACCTCACAACAAGCGCGTTTTAAGATATCTTCGTCTGTCATTTCGGCGCGCATTTATTAACACTCTCTGACGTCCCATTGCTGTTCCAAATGCACAGCCGAAGAAGCACGAGAATGAAAGAAATTGAGGCATGGGCGTGCAAAACATAATACAGTAAGCAGATCATTATTACAAATGCAAAGCCCGCCATGGAAGCTTAGCGTCTACGCAGTTGGCTTGCGAATCTCGAGGTAGCGGGCTCGAATCCCGGCTGCGGTGGCCATCTTGTGATGGGGGCGAAGCGCTAGAAACACCCGTATGCACATTAGGTAACCCCAGGTAAGCAAAATTATTCCGCATAGCCCTCCACCATGGGATGCACCTCATAAACATGGCTGGCTAGGCACTTAAAACGCCTTCACTTATTAGGAAAATAAAAATACAGTGCTAAAAGAAACACAAAACAATGAATACATCAAAAATTGTGCCGCGACCGGCAATACTTCACGAGGATAATAACAGTTCAGCATTCTCTTTAGTAAGCACCCGCTGAAAAATTAGTTTGTCAGTCACTTGTAATATTCTTCCGCAAGATCAGAAATTAGGCAGCATTAACGCCACTTTTGATAGAGGGAAATTGCAGAGGCACTGTTTGAGCAAACAGTCGCACCAAATAGACTTACCGCAGTATGCCGAATAGAATACCTTACTATGCTTGAGAATCTGAAAGCAGGTCATGTTCTTAATACGTCATGTATAGGGAGTGCTGTATATGGCCTGCTATTTTCTCGTCATGTCTTTTCTCCCCCTTAAAAGGATGCTAAAGTGAAACATTGAAGCGGTTTTGAGTGATAAATTATTATTCAGAAACTATCGTGCCGCTTATATTGTCCTTTTACGTTCGCTATTACAAGATAGACACCGCAGTGATGACGTAAAGGTAGAGCATACGCATCGCGTGAACAAGGACCGTGGTTCGAATCCCAGTTCTGGACAATTCTCAACCGGACTTCAGAAAAGTACCCCTGTGTTGATGGAATTCCAGAAGGAGGCTCGGGGTGCAGCCTCATCCCGACGACCACTGCTGGTAACGCACTCTCTCAGCAGAGCAGGATTGGTTACTCTGGTCACTAACGGCCACCGCCTCACATGCACACACCAATTAATCATCGGCCCTCATTCCCCAGCGGCTGCGACGCAACTGAGCACGGCGGTGGTCAGACCTGTGACGCAGCAGAGGGTGCTAAGAATCTCTGGATCCGAACAGGCCGCCATTCGAATCTTATTCTGGCAACGTTTAACGCGGGAACTTTACCTATCGAGACAAGTCTAGAGGTACTGTTTGAAGAATTACTGAGCATTAAATGGGATGTAATAGGGCTTAGTGGGTTCATGAGGACGGTTAAAGGCTTTACAGTGCTGAAAAATGGGCACGTCCTATGTTACCGCGGTCTATTGGAGAAAAAGAAAGCGAACTAGGAGTGGGATTTCTGGTCAACAAAAAAAAAACGGCCGGCAACATAGAGGAATACAATAGCATTAACCAGAGGGTAGCCGGTCTTGTAGTTAAGCTTAACAAGAGGTACAAATCGAAGCTCCCACAGGGCTGCGCACTTACATCCAGCCATCGACCATCTAGCTGAACGCTTCTATGAAGATGTGGAATTGCCAATGGCTAAAGTAAAGACTCAGTACGCCATAGTTATGGGAGGATTCAATGCTAAAGTAAGTATGAAGGAGGCTGGAGACAAGGCAGTTACGAACTATGGTATGGGTTGTAAGAATAGCGGCGGGGTCTTGTTAGTGGAGTTCGCTGAGCGGAATAGTCTGCGCATCATGAATACCTACTTCCGCAAACGGGAGAGTCTGAAGTTGCCGTGAAACCCGACTAGCGAGCGTCGAATCGAAATAGACTTCATACTGTGCGATGACCCTGACGTCGTGCAGGATGTGGAAGTGCTGGGAACGGTTATGTGCAGTGACCATAGGATGGTGAGCTCTTGAATTGGGAGTCTTCAGGAGGGACCGCAAAAAAGCTAGTACGAATAAAGCCAATCAGTGAACTAACAGTCAGACGGAAAGCCGAAGAATTCAGGATCGCGCTGCAGAACAGATATTCACCTCTAACTGAGGAAGGGGAAATCTGCGTTCAGGAAATCGGCGATAATTTTACGCGCATTATCACGAAGTGTGAAGTAGAAGTAGGAGGTAAAATTGTTGCACAGATTACTAGTAGCAGGGTCCCTTAATACTTCTTTCTGGTCATGAAACTCCAGCCGAAGTTTCATATAGGGACAAAAACGGCCGCCAGAGGCGCCACCGTGAGCAGAAGGGCATCGGGCAGCCGCGCTTGGAAGGGCAGTTGCACGTTCGCGTGAGTGTTTGCCATGAAAAACATTTTGCCAGATTTTTGCACTTCACTGTGTCGGACAACTGGTTATTGCAGTAATTACCCTCGGCCAAATAATACTGAATGGTCGTTCTGAAGGGTCAAATCATTGATTGCTCCCGATTGCTTGATGGAGGTGGTCAGTAAAGAGACGCAGTTTCGTCTGCGTTCGTGCCTGTACCAGCTTCTCTTATTACTTGTGCGGTTGCTTTTCGGGCTTGAATGTCATAGAAAACCGCGAATAAGACTAGCTGGGTGAAAAATACATAGTGTTATGTCCACGGTAGCCGGAATAACAGGCATACGTGGGAAGAAAAACTTGTTTATTACTTGAGCCGTAAGCACCTTTTTCCAGCCAGCGCGAGCGGTCTGTTTTGTCCGAGCGCACACGTTCGACTGTCGTCGTCGGAACCAGACTGGGGAGAGAGGCGCAAGAAGCAGGCGAAGAAAGGAGTCCGCCAAAAGCGAGAGGGGGAGCCGGGGGGGGGGGGGGGGCCGGCCTGCGCGTCCTTGAAGCTTCCCGTGAAGTGCGTGTTCGCGGTTGGAGACATGGCAATTCCTTCCCCCCTAGTTTTGTGCCTGGTAGCGGTCTGAAGGGTGTCGCTGTCTCGTTGATTTTCGCTGGGCGGGCGCCCTATGGGCTGGGGCGCAGCTGCTCGTTTTCTCCACGGAAGCTGCTGGGTGAGCGGGAAGTGTCTGTTGTTGACTGGCGTCCTGTTCTTTTGTCAGCAGCCAAGCCGCGTTGGAAGGTGCCGGGGGGCTGCTGCCTTCAGCGTGTCCACAGGGCGGATAGCGTGCGCGCACGTGGCGTAGCTGGTTTAAGTGTCGGCGAGAAACAGTCCCATTCACTTCAACGAGCCAAGATCTCAGGCCGATGCGTTTTTTAACGATGGCCGGGACCCACTCGGGCTTCTGGTGAAACTGGCGGGCGAGCACCGCTTGTCCTTTGTGGAGTTTCCGGCAACGCGGGGCATCTTCGTTATCTCGGTTGACCTTGGAAGGTGGCTCTGGCAGAACGGCCGAGATATGCGTTCGCAGCTCACGAGAAAACATGAGCTTTGCTGGTGTCTGGCCCGTCGCATTGTGCACTGTCGCGTGTTGTTTGAATAGAAAGCGTGCAATGCGGCGCTGCAAGGACCCTGTAGAGTCTCTTGAAAGAGCTCGTTTTAGCTCTCCCACGTAGCGTTCGGCCTGTCCGTTTGTGGCTGGGTGGTACGGAGCAGATGTTACCGCTGTGATGCCGTTGTCGCGGTAGAATTTCTTTATCTCAGCCGACACGAATGCTGTCCCGTTGTCCGAGACCACCTTGCGGGGCAATCCGAATGTTGCGAACAACGAGCGCAGTACCTCGATGACAGCTGTCGAAGTTGTTTTGCTCATCTGGCGAACTTCAACCCATTTGCTGTAGGCATCCACAATTACTAGGAATGTGGACCCGTCAATTGGGCCTGCAAAGTCGAGGTGCACGGTGTGCCAAGGTGTGCTCGGTCTGTCCCAGTCCGGTACTGGAGCTCGTGGCGGAGCGCGTTGATTGGATTGGCAGGCTGTGCACTCTGCCGCTAGTGTCTCGATATCCTTGTCGATTCCCGGCCACCACATGTAGCTGCGGGCGCACTTCTTCATTGCTACGACGCCTCGGTGTCCGGCATGAATGAGAGCCGTGGCTTGTTGTCGAAGTGGGCCTGGAATGACAACTCGTGACCCTAGTGTGATGCAACCTCGATGACAGCTCAATTCCGTTGCTCTCTTGCGAAAAGCGTTGAAATTGTCATCCTTGAGCTTTTGAACGCTACCCTCCTGTAGGGCTTTGTACAGCTTGGACAATGTCGGGTCATCTTGTGTGGCCGTTGCGACTTCGTCTGCTGTTAGTGGGGGCCTTGGTAGTGCTTCGAACATGAGCACGCAGCCAACATGAGGCGGGTCCTCAATGATTTCGCTGAGGGGTAAGCGGCTCAGTGCGTCGGCGTTTTGGTGCTTGTTTCCGGGGCGGTACACAATGTCGTAGTCATATGCTGACATCTTAATGCACCACCGGATCATACGAGGCGAGAGTGTCTGAGGAATCTGCTTTTGGGGCCCCAGGATACCCAGAAGTGGTCTGTGATCAGTCAGAACAGTCACATGTCTGCCGGCGATGTACTGATGAAAATGCGTGGCACCATAGACGACGGCGAGTCCCTCACGATCAAGCTGAGAATAATTGCGTTCCGCAGGTGATAGCGTGCGGGAAGCGAAGGCGATCGCTGCTTCTCTGCCTTGATCGTCAATTTGTGAAAGCACTGCACCGACGCCGTAGGGCGAAGCGTCACAAGCAAGAAGCAATGGCTTTGTCTCGTCATAGTGCCTGAGCACCACACTTGCACGGAGCAGCTCTTTAAGGGCTTCAAATGCTTCCTGATGGCGTGGCGACCAAGTCCAGGGGACGTCGTTTTTCAACAGGTTGTAGAGGTCGTTGGCCACCGTTGCTCGGTGTTCTAGGAAACGGTCATAGAACGTTAGGAGACCCAGGAATGATTGGAGCTCTTGTTTGCTGGTTGGCGCGCGTGCCTCCGTGATGGCGCGTACCTTGTCGCTGGTGGGGTGAATGCCTTCGGCATCGATCAGATGACCCAAGAATTTCACTTCAGGAACCGCGAAGCAGCACTTATCGATGCTCAAGCGTAGGTTTGCACTTGCTAGCCGTTTCAGTACCAGTTCTAGGCGAGTAGCATGTTCCTCGCTGGTTGCGCCACTGATGATTACGTCGTCTAAGTAGACGCACACGCCAGGAATTCCTTGAAGCTGCGATTCCATGTACCTTTGAAATATGGCTGGGGGCTGCCGCTACCCCGAATGGAAGTCGCCTTACCCTGTACAGTCCTCGTGTTGTATTAAGCGTGAGCACCTCAGAAGTTTTGTCGCTCACCTTCAGCTGTTGATATGCCTGCGTGAGGTCCAGGGTGCTGAATAGTTTCCCTCCTCGTAGCGTGCTGAAAACTTCCTGTGGTGTTGGCAGGGGGTATGAAGACGATTTTGTCGCCAAGTTCACGGTGAACCGGTAGTCCCCACAGAGACGTAGGCTTCCATCTTTCTTCCTCACTGCAACCAGAGGTGTGGCCCAGTTTGAATGCTGTGTTGGCGCAATAATACCCTGTCGTTCCAGCTTGTCGAGCTCCTTCTCGTAGGCAGGTTGCAAGGCAAACGGTATCGATCTGGCCTTTAGAAACTTCGGACGGGCCTCTGGGTGAAGCTCTAAGTCAACGGGTGGCCCGTTGTGTCCAGAAATTTCGTCAGAAAAGACCGTCCCGTACTTCTTCTGCAGCTGCTCGACGAGTTTTTGTCGCCCATTTGAGCTTCCTTCTGCTGCCTGGTTTATGCCGCAGATCGCGATGTTGAGAGCGTGGAACCAGTTTCTGCCCAAGAGGCTAGATCCAGTGCCCTTCACAATTACGATAGGCAGTTGGGTCACCGTGCCGTTGTATGCAACTTCTACGTTGGCACTGCCTAGAGTTGGCAGGTCTTGTCCTGACCATGTTCTCAGGTGCGTGTCTTCATCGAATAGATGTGGAGCATTCCGTGGCCATCGGTTGCGGTACGTCTCCTCGCTGATGAGCGTGCAGGCTGCTCCCGAGTCAACCTCAAACTCTATGGGCTGGCGGTTCACAACAAGGGTGACCATTATCTTTGGTCGCGTGCCGAGGTTGACGTTATGCAAGTCATACAACAATGTTGGTGCCGGTAGGCTGTGCTGCGTCTCAACTTGAGTTATCGACCTTGGGGAGTTCCCGCTTTTGTGTCGTTGGGGTGGCCCCTTCGCGAGTTTCTTCTTTGATATGCAGGCCTTCTCAATGTGACCGCGTTTGTTGCAGAAATTGCATATAGCTGCTTGGAATTTGCATGTCTGGGGGTTGTGTTGCTCATCGCAACGCCAGCAGCGTTGTGGTTTAGCCGACTTTCCTGCACTTGCCTGGTTGTGATGACCTCTGTGAGCCGCTGCATGGTGAACCGGCTCGGTGGTCCCTCGCATGTCTCGCTGCTGTTGGCTAGCGCTTTCCGCTCGAACAGCGATATCGTAGGCTTTCGTGAACGTTAGGTCACTCTCGGCAAAGAGTCTTTGTTGCAAGAGATCGTCCCGTAGTCCACACACAAACCTGTCGCGCAACATAATGTCCAAGGGTAACATCGTTGCGTTGGGAGGTGGCGCTGCTTGTCGTCTGCTGTCCGGTGGCTGCTGCATCTGCCTGCATTGGGCGCAGCGTCCCGAAGTTGCAGTCGGCGGCCAGAGTCTTTAGCGCCGCGACGTAGGCGCTTACCGTTTCACCCTCCAACTGGTTTCGTCGTTGGAAGCGCGCTCGGCTGAATACCTCGGACGGCCTGGGGTCGTAGTGTTTCTGAAGTGCCGCAACGATGTCGTCGTAGGCCACTTCAGCCGGGTTGCTTGGCTGAACCAATGCGCAGACGGTGTCGTACGTCTGCTCACCGCAAAGCGTCAGCAGGTGTGCCCTCTTCTTGCTGGAGTGTGAGATGCTGTTGGCCTCGAAGTAAAACTGGAGGCGTCCGAACCACGATGTCCAAGATGAGCCATTGAACTCCGGTATTCGGACTGATGCGTGCGTTGCCATTGCGTAGCACCGGTGAAGATAAACGTGAGCTTCAATTCCACTACCTCGTCGCCACTGTTATGTCCACGGTAGCCGGAATAACAGGCATACGTGGGAAGAAAAACTTGTTTATTACTTGAGCCGTAAGCACCTTATTCCAGCCAGCGCGAGCGGTCTGTTTTGTCCGAGCGCACACGTTCGACTGTCGTCGTCGGAACCAGACTGGGGAGAGAGGCGCAAGAAGCAGGCGAAGAAAGGAGTCCGCCAAAAGCGAGAGGGGGAGCCGGGGGGGGGGGGGGGGGGGCGGCCTGCGCGTCCTTGAAGCTTCCCGTGAAGTGCGTGTTCGCGGTTGGAGACATGGCACACATAGTTTGGGCTACAAATTACGGTGCACTCGGCCATGCACTAGCCGCCCACAGCATTCATCTCCTGCTATTATGGCTTACTCTGGCGCATCACGATGCTGCCAATGGGAATTTCGCACATTGATTGAACAAGGGATCCTGTATATGAGGCTATCCTAGCATTACAGCTGTCACCTACTGCTGCTAGATGTTATCAATGTGCGCGGTGTCCATTTCAAGGGTTTTGGTTTTCCGCAACGAAATCTCATAATACTGACGAGCTAGAACCTAAGTTACGCTGTTTCTTTTTATTTCATTCCCTTAAGCCGTCGCAGTAGCTATCACCTGAAAGCATCGTCCGAGTCCTTCAACAAAAATGCCAGCGCAAATTGAAATAAACTCCGAGCTCGTGTATCACTCGTTTATTCAAGCTACACTGTTCCTTGTACGTCTCTCCAGTTTCGCTTATACACTTCCCTTTTAAATCGAACTGTAGCTTTCTATGTGTGAAAATTTTCTGCCTTTCAGATCGTCAATAATGGCTGATTATGATGAAAGCGGTAGTGGAGTGCTTCTCAAATTTCGGTTCATTAAGGTGTATGTCATGATAGTGGCTCGAAATTTAAACAGTTGAGTGTTCGCCGTGCGGGGGCGACGACGATGAAGTGTGCTCGTGTGGTGCGTGGTGCGTGCGGTGCGTGCTGTGGTTCCTGCTGCGCGGTTTGGAAGCCAGCTGATTCTCGCTGGACGTCCGGTCCAGAGAATCTGAGAACGACCGCTACAGCGTACTGTATCGCCAAGGACCTGCGTTCCTGCTGGGCAACGGGTCCAGCGAGCCAGGCGAGCTGAGGAACCGGTGCAGGCAACCTCAAGGGCCTGTGTTCCGTGCTGGGCGACCGGCCCGGGGAGCCAGACGAGGTGGCCGTGTCCTCAGCCACTGCAGCGACAACCCTGCTACAGGCGCTGTCACTTCAGCCACCAGTGTCGGCAAACCCAGATGCTGTCTGACTACCGCGGCCTACCGGCTGCCGTGGCTGCCGAAGCAGGCGCTGCGGCGTAAGGGCCGCTGCTGGGGCCAACAGTCCCGTGGGTGGACCCACGTTACCAGTAGCCTACCGACCACTTCCTCGTCGCAAGCGACACCGGCTTCGACACGTCAAGCGTCAACGACGACACGAAGGAAACACGGCGAGACTTACCTTCTTTCGTGTGCCCGAGATATACTATCGTGGTAGCCGTAGGACTACGTAGATAGTCACCGTGACACTAGGTGCATGCGTGATTGTCACCTTATGCTTGTAATTTCTTATAATATAGATTGTGTGTGTGTGCTCGAGTATCGATTGCGTTCCTTGGTGAGTGGTCCTGGGCCCAAACCTGGAGCAATTCCATCACAGTGTACTATAATGCGTAGTACATGCCTCAATAATCAGCATATTCACGTCAATGAAAAATATGACCGCCACTTCCGCAATCGAACCGGCATCTTTTCGGTCGGCAGCCAAGGCATTTACGTACAGTGCACAGCATTCCGAATTGTGCTAGCTATGCAGTGTGTTGTTGGCAAGTGTGAGCGGAATTAATCGTGCTGTATCAAATTTGAGGGGCTAATTACTTGCAAGTATCGATACAAATGGCCATGAGGACCAGCGTACGTTGCAATTAAAACTACATTTTTTTTTAGACTGGCAGGTGCAGTGGAAGAAACAGAAAAAAAGAATTTAGAATAGCATTTTATTTCACTGCTTTCCTCTACTTGTCGCTGGACAGGATGGAAGAGTGGCAGCACGAAATAGCGTGTTCCATTCGCGCCTTAAAGAACTGCGCACACCACCTAATAAAGAAGTGCACAATTTCAGCCGTAATCCTGACAAAATAGGTTGCGCCACCGACAGTGGTGGAGTGAGTGAGGTCGAAAATAAAATAGCATGACAATGACTGTACTACAATGTTCGTACAGTCATTGTCATGCTATTTTTTTTTCGTGGTGCACTCTTCTATGTGTTCTTCAACAATTTGCAGAAGGCGCAGAAGTTGGTCAGGGTGCAACCTGCAAATCGTGCCTTCACTCTTTGCAGCTCCGATGCAAAACAAACTGCTAATTCTGTTGGCATACCACGTTAGCACATCCACTGCGATTCGCAGTTTGTACTGCATCTGTAAATAGTGACAAAGAAAAAAAATTTTGTACTGGTAGTGGTGCCACATTTTGCCTGCGCAGTGAGCAGGCAGTGGCATGTGCGAGACTTACCGTGAATTTCTTCTTCGGCTGCATTCTCGATGTCCTAAGCTGCGACTGCAAAATTTCCGTTGCCGGGCGTTCTGAAGAATGTTCTCACGACTATTTTGTAGGTGAGCGCCGTGTTTGCGCCGCGAACGCTGCTTTGGCTTCGTTAAGTAGGAGGGCAAATCTTCAAAAATTCTTGGTACGTCGTCTTCCACCAGTTTGTGGCGATCGCAAGCCATTGACACAACGCTCCCATTAACTGTGCACACGTCCGCACGAATGATGTCCTAGAGGTAGAAATGTTTTTCACACACGTACGCGAACGTACTTGGAGCCGAAGAAAAACCCGGTCGTCTCTTGTTGCGGGGTCGCTCGCTGTTCTAACACTGTACTCGCGTTTTTCTGCGTCGGCTTGTAAACAGAACAAGGATACTTTTTCGTCGATGCCCTTGTATCCCGACCGAGAGCCTGGCACGCAGCAAGTGCTAGGCATCGCTCCCACCACGTGAAGAAATACGTCGAGGTGACAGCGAAGAAAAAAAAAACCAACAACCGTAAACACCACCACGCCGGGCCTACACTCCGCTAATGGCAATCACCCTTCCGACAGCACCCGCCGGCCTCCTCGTCACCCTCCTTGCTACGCCAGCACCGCGCGCGGCGGTTGCGGGCGGTATATGAAGCTCTCCCATAGAGTGACGCGGGAGTTTCATGACCAGAAAAAGTATTGAGGGACCCTGCTAGTAGTCTTTCCCAGGAATCGAAAGACTCAAATAGAAAGCGGCAAAACATGACAGTATCCAGCCCAACTGACAGAATACAACTAGCGGAGCTTTCGAAGTTGATCAATAAACTTAAGACAGCCGACATACGAAAGCATAATATGGAGAGGAGAGAACATGCTATAAAGAACGCAGGGAGCCTGAAAGCGGTGAAGAGACGTATAGGCATAGGCAAAAATCATACGTATGTGCTTAGAGGCAAGCAAGGCAACGTAATCACAAATAGCGATGAGATATTTACTGTAGCCGAGTAGTTCTACAGAGATCTAGCTTCACAGTAGCGGCCATAAGCAGGATAATATTCAACGAGGAAGTAGTTCAGAAGAGCTTGACATTTCAACACTAATGACATAGGAAGTAATGAAAGCTTTGAAAGCGAGGCGAGCGGGAAAGACACCTGGCGAAGGTCAGGTAACAGCATATTTCTTAAGAAATGATGGGAAGAGTATACTAGAAAAAGTGGCAAGCCTGTATACGCATTGCCTAATGACTGCGAGCATATCGGAACCTTGGAAGAGTGCGAACGTCATCCTAATCCGTAAGAAACGCGACACAAAGGATCTGAATAATTACAGGCCGATTAGCTTACTGTCAGACGCTTACAGGGTATTTACCAAGGTAATCGCTAAAGGAATTCGTGCCACCTTAAATTTCCGTCAACCTAATGAACAAGCACGGTTTTGTAAAGGCTATTCAACAGTAAACCATATTCGCATTATCAATCAGGTGATAAAGAAATGCGCGGAGTATAGCCAACCCCTGTATATAGCCTTCATAGATTACGAAAAAGCATTTGATTCGGTCGAAGCCTCAGCAGCCACGCAGGCATTGCGGAATCAAGGCGCGCTGGAGAACATTCCGTAAGAATGCTGGAAGATGTCTACAACGACTCCACAGCCACCATTGTACTCCATACCCAGAGCAGTAAAATATCTATGAGGAAGGGCGTAACACAGGGGCCCGGTATCCCCAATATTATTCACTGCATGCTTACAAGAGGTATCTAGAACATCGGATTGGGGACAGGCGTGTTTAAGTATTAATGGCGAGAACTTCAGTAACCTCAGATTTGCTGATGACATAGCCTTGCTAAGTAACTGGGAAGGCGAATTGCAAAGCATGATTACTGACTTAGACAGGCCAAGCAGAAAGGTCAGCCTGGAAATTACTTTGCAGAAAACTAATGTCCAGTAGCCTTGGGCGAGCGGAGCTGTTCGAGATAGGTGGTGAGGCATTGGAAGTGATAAGCGAATTTGTCTGCATACGCTAGGTAGTGACCACTGATCCGAACCACGAGGCTGAGATAATTAGGAGGATTAGAATGGGGTGGACTGCATTCGCCAGACATTCTCAGATAATGAATGGGAGCTTACCAATGCCCCTCATGAGGAAAGTACATAGCAGCTGCATTTTACCGGTACTAACCTACTTCGCGGAAACATTGCGGCTGACTGAAAGAATCCACTTAAATTGAAGGTTGCCGCAACGAGCAATGGAACAGAAAATGGTAGGTGTAACCTGAAGAGACAAAAAGAAAGTGAGGTCGGTTAGGGAAAAAACGCGTGTCAAGGATATACTAAGAGGAATTAAGAAGAAGAAATGGGCGTGGACGGGGCATGCAATGCGAAGACAAAGCAATTAGGGCAGCCGAGTTGGTCCACACATAAGGCAAACAGGGCAAGGGGCGGCGGAAAGTAAGGTGGGCAAATGAGATCAAGAAGTCTGCGGGGATAAATTGGTTTCTGTTGGCACAGGACCGGGATAGTTCGAGATCTGTGGGAGAGGCCTTTGCCATTCAGTGGGCGCAGACAGGTTGATGGTGATTAGAAGATGAAGTCAATGTCATGCTTTCATTTTTCAGTTCGAAATATTGAGGACATGACGTTATGAACCCCATTGTTTTGTTTTTTTTCGTATTCTCGCCAGATTGATTCTCTGATCCATCTTTCAATTCCCCAGTGCAAGGAATTCCACCAGAGGCTTTCTGGTTAACGACCCTGCCTGTCTGTTTCCCTTCTTCTTCTTCTTCTTCTTCTTTTTCACTTTCTTTTTCTTTTTCTTCTTCTTCGTTCTTTTCTTCTTTTTTCTTTCTCTTCTTCGTCTTCTTTTTCTTCATCTTCGTTTTTTTTTCTTCTTTTTTCTTCTTTCTCTTTTTCTTCTTCTTCCCCCGCCAGATTGGCCGAGAGAAATTGTTTAAGCACGACATGTTGAGTCTCATCTAGGGTTTCTTCGAGCGCAATGTCTATCTCTTACCTAAAAAAAACTATGTAGGTCTTAGTAGACGCCGCCAAAGATTGCTACGTCACGCTTATTAGTGCAGTAAGCTTCCATCAGGAGCCACCACTTGTATTTCCTTTTTTTCACATTTTCTTGCTTAGTAAGTGTCTTTGCGAAGTGGTCCCCTTGGTTCCGTAGAAAGGTGATTTATTAATACAAGAAAAATCCTTTCAGAATTTAGTGTCCATTTGAGTATGCTAATATGCCTGATATCATGCTGTCCTATACACTCTTAAATTTCTCTCCTATTCTTATTTCTAACTTGAGTGTTACTTACTCGAAGCTCCTCAGCTTCTCCGTTTGTATGAAGCTAAGCTTCCGGTATATCCGCAAGGCCATTCAGGAGACGACGTTCTATTAGCGAGATATGTTATTAGTTGTACTGTCTCATTGTTCCTGTGTCTTCCACGCGAACAGTTGAAGAAGGCACAATTTCTATGCCAATGCGTCGCTTTGCACTTTCTTTTAAATGGTATCTCGAAAGCTACTTCAGGCCTACGTACTCTATTTGATCCTGGATACATTCTTTGCCTTCAATCAGTGTTGCTGAAACAGAGCGCGTGTACCGCTCTAAACGACTGTAGCTAAAGACGCGTTCTTCGGTAAGCTGTCGCGTGCGAAGTATCTATAACGCGTTCTTAAAATTATTGAATTTAATGGAAATTCGGAATCTGGTGACTTTTTTGGCGATATTTAATTAAACAAAAGCGATATAAGCGCAAAAACTTGGTCCAAGGGAACGCCCCACGGCGCACGGAATGCAGGTAAGGAGGATGACAGAGAGTGAAACGCAGAGAAGTGACATCATATTGAAGGCGAGCAAGGTAGCTGTCCGCCGCGGTGGTGTGGTGGTTACGGTACTCGGCTGCCAACCAAAAAACGCGGGTTCGATCCCGGCCGCGGCGGTCGCATTTTCGATGGGGGCGAAAGTGGCAGAGGCCCGTGTACCGTGCGTTGTCAGTGCACGTTAAAGAAACCCAGGTGGTCTAAATTTCTGGAGCCCTCCAGTATGGCCTTTCTCTCCTCTATATCTCTTTCACTCCCTTTCCCCCACCCCCACGCACGCTTAGCCGTGCTCCCTACATGGGCTGCAGAAATTAACGTCCTTTCCTAAAACGAACCACAATCAATCAATCAAGGTAGCCGTATGGGAGCATTGGTTTGCGGCGTTAGTTTGCGGCGTTGGATTACGCGCGCGCACCACCCCAACCAAGGCAGAGTCCGCTCTTGCTAAGAAGGATTAAAGGAGGATTTTTTTATCCTCCTTGGGTGCTGCGAGGCTCTCACGATGACGTCATGAAGCTATTGAACCAATCATAGACAGCGACGAAGTTTGAGTTGCCGCCCATCACGCGCGGCGTGTTTTTGCCAAAATAGTCATTTGCTTAAGTTTATGCCAATTTTCGACATGATTTTCGAATTCGCCGTACGAAAAATGATAAACTGGCACTCTAACCTCCATTTTCATAAAAAGTGCTGCAGTGTCCCTTGAAGTTTTTCGTGCGGGCATTACGAGTTGGTTCTAGAGACACCGAGGAAACTGGTGCGTTGCGAGTACTTCATTAATATCTCATTTAATTGAGTATGCACATTTTTTTAAATCTGTAGCTACAGTGCATTTTTGAGTGCGCGTACTTTGGCAAAGAATTACACGTATTTTATTTTCAGTAGCCTCCGAAAATCATTGCTAAATTTTGGGCCCATGGAGCAATTCTGTCGCGGCCGAGAACGATCTATGCCCATCGCACGGAGGGCTCTTCTTCGCTCCTCGACATCAACAAAGCTCGAGTTTTGAAGACAGCATAATAGCAAGAGCCTAATTCTAGTTATCACTTCTTATTTTTTTTTATTTCACATGCATTGACGTGCGTCCGCATAATTTTCCGATATGAAATGAGCCTGTCATTTTAGTAACCCTCAGAACCAGCAAGCAACGATATGCGTATGTCCGAGTTGCGAGAACAGAAAAAAAAATTGTGAGGCGGGCTTCCGCTTCTACCCTGCCGTTTTATATGTAAATGCTTTCCCTGAAACTCGGCAGTTATGGCGATTCTCAGCGAAAAACTTCTACGCTGAATTGCGCCTGTTCGGGGAATGGTGGTCCCTATGTTCTCATTCTCGGCCCTAATGTTTGCCAAATTTCAAACTGATCATCGGCTTATATAAAAAATAAACGCACTTGCGAAATTTTATTGCGTACTTCGGCCAACAGTTTAGCACCACTATAGTAGTCTTGAATTTTTCTATTCTACTTGTTTCTTTCTTTTTATCGTTTTTCTTTCTTTTTTCGTGCACCAGGTCCTTTTTTGTTGTGCCGAGAATATCGCTGTTTCCATCACCATCTATCGGCCTGCTACCATAGGTGGCTTTTAGGGCAACCTATTCGAGTCGACAAAGACAGCTGCGCTGTCAAAGTAGTCGGCCAGGCATGAGCGCGTCAGAGTTCGCTTCTTCCCACTTTGCCGATGGGGCAATGGCTACTGATTCCTTTTTTTTTTTAATTATGTGTTGCAACGCAATTTCCAGCAGCGATCCGATAAACAAACATGCTAATGCACGCGCTTATCCGAAGATCTGCGGGACAGCTCTGCAAAATCCAGCCCGAAGTGTCCAGCACAATCATTACAACGGTCGTTGATGTTTAGCGCTGACGCATTATGTAAAGCACGCAGCACCACTTGCAGTAGGACTCGGGCTGTTTGCGTTCCTCGCTATGCTTGCGTCCTCTTAGCGGCTGCGATATGGCGATAGCAATATCACTCTCAGTGAAATCTACTTCTCTAGTTCGGTGAACTCCATCTTTCGGCCATTGCTGACCAAAACGACGCACGTTAAGCTTTTCGGGTGTTATGCTGTTCAGCTCCCTCACAATAAAATAATTTGCCTTCTGTTTACTTATATGTGTGTGTGTGTGTGTGTGTGAGAGAGAGAGAGAGAGAGAGAAAGGCCTACCGATTGCTTAGCATCGACCCAAAAGAGAGAAGCAGAAAAATGCGTGCATGTATTCAGGTCTAGAGTTTCCGCTGCTCTGAAGTCCTTTATATCCTGAAAAGATCACTTCAGCTGCCGGACTAAATCGGTGTCTTCGGCTTGCTGTTGTGTTCGGTTATTCATATCGCAGACTGTATTTCAGCTATTACTTGTTACCAGTGAGCGAATAAAAGCGAGCCGAAGTATTTCTATTTTTGCCTCAATCACGCGTGACAGATTTTTTTTTCTTTCTGCATATAGAAAAAAGTGTCTCTCGCAAGCGCCTCTTTCCTTTTGTGCATCGACCTTTTTTTTTTTTTTCCTGCGCTCCACTCCTATCTTTCCCCTTGGCGCTTTCTTGCCAGCGTCGGCAGCGTTCATGCCTCGTTACATCGGCCTCTTCCGTGCAGCGCACAGACAATTACAATGTGCTTTCTCCGCGTAAAGCTATCGGCATTCTCTCAACCAATGTCTCCTTCTTTGCCGTTGAGAGGTATGCCCCGGTGGGAAATAATGTCGTATACGCTTCAGAAAAAAACTGAAAGTTGGGCTAGTTGGTGATGCATTGTCGGAAAGGAAAGAGCGCGCAAACGGACGGGACGGATTTAGGTAACACAGGACAAGCGCTGACTCTCAACTGGTGATTTATTAGAATATAAAGATTATTTAAACATTCACGATAAACATGACGAACCATGCGCAGAGGAACATGGGCACGGCAAAAGAGCAAGTCGAATAAACATACTGTTTATTAGATTCACTTCTTTCTCATGTAAAGAAACCGATGATTGGCTGACGCATGATTCTCCTTCTTTATTAATGTAGAATGCTGGCACGCGTCTGGTCATTGTGTGTGAAGAGCACCTTCGTATCACTCAACAGGGGCTTGAACCAATGCGTCTTGCAGTGCGAAGGCAGATTGGCATATGGGCTGTTCTTCGTAGATAGCAAAGTGCTTTTCTTTAGCCGTACATGTGGACATCGCGTCGTTCTGTATACTACGCCTAATCCACGGGGCAGTGAAGAATCGCTGAGCTCTACACAACATTTATTTAGGCTAGACCTTTCTTTTTCATGCTTTTTATTCACCAAAGAGCACACGATACGACGTTCAGGTACTATTCTCAGCGAAGAATAAATTACGAAAATTGTGCCCTTTGGTGAACAAAAAAAAATTGGCAGATCCCACGTGCAGTAGGAAGCAAGGAAATGCGAAGCACGCATCAGGAATGCAAAATGGATCGGCATTGTTGTCTCGCTATACCGATTTTGGTACATGTGAAGTTGACCATATGGCCGCAAGAGCACCAAGACTGTCGCATGTAAACCATGCCGCTCATGACGCGCATATCATGATTCTCATGTTATGACCGGTTATTTACGCTCGACATGCGGTCGTGTTGTGCCGCACCAATTTTGGTATACATCCCATTAACGAAGCGTGTGGCATGTAAATCATGCCGCTCATAACATGCATATCATGATTTTCAAGTTATGACCTGTCATTTATATTCGTCATGCAGTCGCGTTGTGGCATACCAATTTTCGTATACATCCCATTAACGAGACAGCCAGGAGAGCACCAAGACCGTGACATGTAAATCATGCCGCTCATGACATGCATGTCATGATTTTCATGTTATGACCTGTCATTTATGTTCGTCATGTAGTCATGTCGTGGCATACCAATTTTAGTATACATCCTAAGTAACGCCGCGCCACGGTAGTCTAATGGTTATGGCACTCGGCTGCTGATCCGAAGGTCGCGGGATCGAATCCCGGCAGCGGCGGCTGCATTTCGATGGAGGCGAAATGTTGAGGCCCGTGTGCTGTTGAGGCCCGTGTGCTGTGCGATGTCAGTACACGTTAAAGAACCCCAGGTGGTCGAAATTTCCGGAGACCTCCACTACGGCGTCTCTCATAATCAGAGCTGGTTTTTGGGATGTTTAAGCCCCAAAAATCAATCAACATCCCATTAACGAAACGGCCAGGAGGGAACAAAGTCGTAGGCGGCTAGATAGATAGATAGATACGCTCAAAATCGCCGAAGTTCGCTGAAGTTCGCAAAGAAATGCTTCGCATTTAAAAGCATCGAGCCCAAATAAATATTCCATAAAGCACAAGGACTCTTCACTGCCCTTGGTCTGTCTGTCTATCTGTCACTTGATTCAACCACGTGGCCAAAGCCTGTTCACCCCTGCGGCCATAACCAACCGAACTACTAACACTGGTGACCCGGGGGTCATACACATCAACATTATATAGCGCAGAGGAAACCTCTGCCCTACTTGAGGCGCAATATATGCACATAGCCGCGATGCCCAGCGTTCGTTTAATTAAGAATACATATTGGACTAGCTTTTACGTTAGTAAATGAAAAATCAACGCGTTAGAAATGGTGTCGAAGAGACGCTACACGTTAAACCAACAGCAATAACAAGTCCGAACAGATGGCGTGAGAGAAGGGCGAACGCGGGAAATTTGAACTCAATGCAGCAAGACTTCGATAGCATCCATCATGGGAGGAGGAAACAACGTGAGGGGTGGGAGGGAGGAACAGAGAGGGTGTTACATAATAGGGGCGTCACAAGACTGTGGCCTTTCCGACATCACTAACAGCGAAGAAAGCAGATATGGGGCCATATATTTAACGCGATAGCGTTAGATAACTCGCTCCGCAGAAATACCGCCGTCGCTGTCGACGTCTCCACGCGTCTCTTGTGAGCGAAAAATCGGCCGTGAGCGAAAAATAACAGCTCCAAAAATGGATAATAATGTCCATCTAGCGGAAGACATATCCAGCGATGTCTCGACTACCATGGCCTCCGAGACGGCGAGCGCGCCCGCCATCTCGGAGGCCATGTGACTACAGCAGAGCCTATATGCGGTCTCGTCGGATGCTCTACATCCACTTCATTGGCATTTCATTCTCACGACACCATTAAAGAAGTGAAGTACTGCAGTTGCCATTTCACCGACCATAAGGCGATGCTTGTTGCGGTTGGCCGGAAGAGGTCTCCAGAAGAACAAGTCGAACAGCTGCCAGATAGTTAACGCACGAAGGACGACAGAATGTGACCATTTACGAATAGAAGTGTCACGCCTACGCGCAGATCATAATACAGGACCATGTCACTACATCACTGTACAAAATTTTCATGAGGTTGATATAAAAGATCTGTTAAATCGATCGAAAACATCTACCATTACTATAGATACGTTGCGCGCGCGCCTGTGTGTGTCTGTGTCTGTGCGTGTGTGTGTGTGTGTGTGTGTGTAACAGCACACATTAATAAGTATGCACTGCGTGGTTGAAGTGCACACTAGGGGCCGGATTTCACTATCGCGTTCAACTCTTCAAGGCGAAGCTTAAGGGTCCCCCAATTTTTTTTCTAGGCCTTTGCTTTCCCACTTTAGAAGATCTAGCGGTATAACGTAGCTTTCCGATAGTCCATGACGTGCTTATGGTACTAGGCCACTGCGTGCGCTCTGCGAGCAAGGGCTATATATATGAGCGTACGTGTTTTTTGTTCCGATCAACGTTAAAGAACACCAGGAAGACAAAATTAATCATGAGTTCGTCACTGCAGCGCGCCCGCGTAATCACTTCGCGGTTTTGCCAGGCAAAGCCTCAGCACTTAGTTTAAAGATCGCAGTATTTCGATGAATGCGAATTGCTAGGGGAACGATATGTTATCGGAAGCGGTCACGCGATTTTGTGCGATGGACCCATTATAAGTTTTGACAAGTGGGAGTTCTCGCCGCTCTATCAGAATGTCGAACACCGACGTTAAGAGTGGCGGTGCTGAGCAAAGCAGCGTAAACTTCGCTGCAGTAACACTTTCATAAAAACTTAAACTTGTACGCTTATGAAAATGTTGGCACTAGTGATATTCCCTCTGAACGATATTTTCAAAACATGGCGAGGAATTTGGCTCGGTTTACCGGTATTTGCCCACGAGTACCACCAATAAGCTTCTCTCTGAGGCGTACTCAACTTCAGCTCGGAAATATTTTGTAAAATACAAGGCGTGATTGCACTACTTACAATCAACACTTCAGGTGCGCATTGACGCGTATGATGATGCAGTGTCTATAAATGCGTCATATCTACGCACATAATGTTCAAGGCACTTCATGTCGTGCTGCAGAAAACAAAACGACGTTATATGTCGATAAGTTGTTATACAGCAATTCTTTCGTTATACAGCAAGTTCTCATGTGAAACGAGCATATCATACTTAAGGCCAGCCTTAAACTTCGCAAACGCTGTCTTCTAGAAGCTGCATCGCCAGCTTCTGATTATTTCGCAGATATTTTTTTACAGTTCCCTCGCCCTCGCACAATATAGGCCTCACTACTAACACGAGCATCGCAGCACACAGGCCATTCCTTAAACGTCGCTCGCATCAAAGTGCGCACTGTCACTGTTTCGTCTTCTTTCCTTCGTCGAGTCGCTGAACGACTTTCCCTCCTACATCGCTGCTATCACCTACCTGCCCATCCACGTCCAAGGAAGAAGTGTCTGCATTTTCCTCACCTTGAATTTTGTTCCAAGTATAATCCCTCTCCTTATGTGAGGTCTTTAAGAAATAATGAATGAATGAATGAACTTGTAATTGGAGCATAATTAATTTCAAATTTATTCTGAAGTCAGTCACGCTTTATTTTGTCATGAATGGCATCAGAAGTCGGACTAGAAATGCGGGTGAAGTTTCTTATGGGCTGTTTTGATTACGAGCCAACAAAAATAATAATTTTTGACATCGTTCCCAGAGCGGACCACGGACGTCGACCCACTCGTTAAATATCGTAGCGCCTTCAGAAAATGATCTCCAGGGATGCGCCGCACATTGTAGCAAACTGACACGTCGAGGGTCGTCCAAAGCTGTGTTTCTTGCACTTACGTCGTCGTTTGTTTACTGAATTTCCGAAAACAAGTTGCGTGCAACTGAATTTCTGAAAACAAGTTGCGTACACAATTGTGTACGCTGCCACTGAAGGGGATAAAGATAAAATAGCCCGTTGTTTGCCATCTTAAGAAAGATACGTAAGTGATCCCAGTCCTGATCCCAGCCCTAAAGGGAGCCCTGAAACCGGTTTCTGACATAGATTCACTCATTGGTCTATTCAGTATCAAATCATTTACGCCATAATTTAAGCGAAGCACTTTGCAGCGAGGCAGCTATGGTATTATTTGTGTCGGCCTCCTCCTTGCCACTGTTGTTCCTCCTGAACTCGCCTATAGACCTTTCCATCGGCCCTCTCGCACCGGCGAGCCGGAACCTGTTTTTGTCGTCTGCTAGCGCGCGGAGAGAGCTCTCCGCGCCACGCCCACCTTCGTTGGGCTGTTTGTTGCGCCGAGCCGCCCATACGTTTTGCCGTGCTTGCACGGTGCGCGCGCTGTCTTTCGCTCACTAGAGCGATTTAAAATGTCCTTTAACAACAGCCTATCGACAGGGCATCGCTGCATTGTTTACGGTTGCACCTACAACCAGAGGAAGAGAAATTCTGCACGTAAACATCTGTGCAGCAAGCACAACGTTGCGCAGGAGTGCGGCTGCGCACTCACTGACGTACTCGTGCCAAAACGCCGCACCGCTCATACAGAAGTGATAAAGCGCGGCGAGGTGCTGGTGCGCCCATACAAAAGGCGCACCAGACTGCACCGGCTAAACCCATCGATGCAACACGGACCTCGGGCTGGTCTGCACCGGCGTGAGGCCTCGCTTCTGTGTCGGTTGTGGTTGGGAGTGGCCTTCACGAACGCTTACTGTGCGCTGATTAGAATGGCTGACAGTCCTGCGTGTGCTGTCTGCGGATGCCAGGAGACCATAGATCACTTTTTGTGCCGCTGCCCACAATTTGAGGAACATCGACTGCCTGTTACCAAGTCCTTCAAAAAGCTCGGCGGTCGTCCTCTAAGTGAACGTACAATCTTGGAATACCGTTCTCACCGACCAACGGCTCAGAAGGCAATGAAAGCGCTTTTGGGCTTTCTGAATACATCTGGCCTTACCGAGCGCCTGTGACATTATATAGGATTGTCCTGCAGGCATTCCCCCTCTCTCCTTCTCTTTTCTTCCCCTTCTCCCATCCCACAGTATAGGGTAGACGATCGGACCCCTGACTGGTTAACATCCCTGCCTTCCCTTCCTTATTTCTCTCTCTCTCTCTCTCTCTCTCTCTCTCTCTCTCTCTAACTCGAGTGCCCACGTGAGCGCTAGCTTTCCCAGACAATGAGCCATGGCCACAAGCAGTGGATCTGGTGCGAGTCGGATGTGCCTGTATTTGCGTTTGGCGACTCGTGTGGTATGCGTTCAGCCTCCTCGGAGGAGCCGCGTCCCATAACGAAAGGCGCTACATGATTCCTTTGACTCGGTTTATATGTGCCCTTCTCCAGGAATCTGAACACGGGGTCACGCAGCAAGCACTACACCAAGGACTTCGCCGGTGTCGAAGCCCGCAAAGAGGCGTGTGGTAACAAAGATTCATAACAAGACAACTGCAGAGTGCTCGTTAAGGCACCGCTAAGTTGGCAACGTGATGTTGCAGAATGAAATCTGATTTAGCCAGGTGACGCCGTTTAATTTGACAGCGTACGTATCAAGGACCTGGCCTAGTATAGCATATCTTAAATGAGAAAGTCAAAAATGTAGTAACAAGCCATGTCGAGTATGGCCAACTTTTACTCTTTAAGGAGAGACAATGTAGCGTACACTCCCGCTATCATTTACGTTGTGACAGACGCACACAACCTTGACGCTGCCGAGAATTGCAGAATGCAACCCACACAGGAAAACATAAATAGGGTTTTCAAACGCGAGACCATGGCAGGAATGCGGCGACGTGATTGAATGGAAAGTCTCGGCCGTCGTTTTGTTCTCCATTTGTTGTCTCACACGACCTCATGCGATAATTTTTTGCTGTGGGATAGAGAAATGTCAGAAGGATTGATCACTGTGTACCGCACTGCCGCCTGCCTCCATGAGAAAACTCTGTCCTATAATACCTATATCACACTAGCACATATTAGTGCGTTTCTGAAAAGAACTCTATCAGAAGTAACGAACGTAGTAAAAGAATTTTTTTTACAAAATGCTTGGCCTGTCTAGCCTGTTGCGTACAGTCAGCGCCAAAACATTACCGACCACAATATGCGATGCAATTTTAAATCTAGGAGACGCTTGTGACCATGACAGGTCAAGAAACCTTGGTACTTTAGTGTTCGCACATAGTGCTCGCAGGGAATATATGTGTGTAGTGCTGCTCAAGGAAGCGGAAATGTCCGGCATTTCCCCGCATCTCGTGGCCGGTGAACTTTTGACGCTGACTTTGCTTCACGAAGAAGGCGTGGCAAGGGACAATGTTACATGCCGACATGCAAAGTTGCTGTTGCTTTTTTAGTAAACGCATTTCTCACCATGTGTTATACGCCTGTTATTTCAGCGCGCAGGTCGAGCTTGAGACTGCCTGCAGCTTCTCGATTGCTAACGACTTTAGCTTTGCATGCACGGCGCCTGTGTCCGAGTGTGTTCCAGTGCTTGTGTGCGAACGTCACCAATAACGCTGCGATTTGCTACTGAGGCGTGTACAAAACCCAATTCCTCTCGTGGCTCATCTGTTTTATCAGCAAGAGACGATTCTGTTCGCCGGTGCAGTGCTGTGAAAATCACTTTCTTAGCTGAACACAAGTTCGTCCAACAATAAGTTCGACCCCCTGATGGCTTGGATCCTGCGCCTTTCATTGTCACACCCGCGTGAGAATATCATCGTTTGTGGTGCGCATTTTCGGCATCTCAAGGAGCGCAAAGGACGGCGAACACAAACATTGGCGACATAGACAGGACGAGCATTTGTCTTGTCCGCTTTTTCGTGTTGGAGATTATTTGCGCTTTTTATAATGTCGAAATTAGGTTAGAAGCGCATGAACTAGCCCTAGTATTAGCGCTGAATATAGCCTTATTGTTCAGCCCCCGAGAACTCGAGTATAATCGTAGAATTTTGTGAGCACTACATGTTTTGTATCCTAAAAATCCGCTACGAGGCGGCAACACGCTGGTACATCGCACAGAAGTCGACACTACTCGTATTGGCCGCGAGATCGCGCTATAGGTGGCAGCTCCGTCACCGCGATAGTGTGGATAGGCGGTCGGGGGCGCGCATTCAAATGCAAGCCGCGGCGCAACGTTATGCGCGCTTTGAGGCAACTGTTAGCTAAGACAGCATATGACTGTAATCGTATGTTTGTAGACGTGCTGCCCTGTCGCTTAAATGCTCGACCACGCAGTAACGTTCTGATTACATGTGAAAGAAGAGCTATCTGCACTTCACCGGGGCGCTGGCGTTACCCAGCCTCACAGACTGACTTGTTCAGCATTTCCCTCTCTCTCGCTTCTTTGGCCATACTTAAGTTGTGTTTTGTCTACGAAGTTTACATTGGTGTCGCGGAAGTTAAATAGTTCAGTGTTGACGAAACGTAGAGGCTCGTGTACTGTGCGATGTCACGGCACGTTACAGAACAGCGGGTGGTCCGAAGTTCCGGAGCCGTCCACTGCGGTTTCTCTCATAATCAGGTCGTGGTTTCGGGACGGAAAGCCGCACAAATCAGTCAGTCGATCCATGATAGTTAAGTATTGCGTTCTCGCTCATTTTTCACAACAAAGGCTGCAGGAAAAAGAAGAAATGGGCGGGGGTGGCGGATGTTACAGCGCATTCAGTTGAAGCAGCAGCTTGTGCACCCTACAGGACCGTCCATCTCTCTCTCTCACTCTCTCTCTCTCTCTCTCTCTCTCTCTCTCTCTCTCTCTCTCTCTTGCATCTTCAATGAAATGCGAAGCACTTAATCAGCTCAGTTCGTCAAGGCACTTAACTGTAACACCACTTGATCGCCATGCGAATGTTTGGCACACGCTTTTATTAAGTAAAATATTTAATAGTTAAAATACTAATACGTCAAAATGTGGCTTCCTCGAGTGGTCACTTGCGTGACCATAACACGAACAAGTTCTCAATAATTTAAGTAGAAACAACAGGAGTTCTTCAAGCGAGAAATGTGCGCCATTTTCCGTCGTGCTAACGAAGGCACATCAACTCTCAACTTATATTAAAAGCCGGGCTCCCGCGTCATGCACGATCCTCGTGTAAGAAACAATTTTTCATTCCTTTTTGGCGGAAAGCTTAAGCGCCAAAGTTCACTCATGAGATGGATACGTAGTAGTACAAATACTGTACAAGAGGACGTCCGCGGCACAATGAAGGCACATCATGAAACCGCTAAGAGAGTCTTGCTATTGCATACGCCAGTGAACATGTGCGCCGTGGCATAAGCGCATGTTTCAGATTAATACTTCTGTGTACCCCTTATAGATACATTTGTATCAACCCATTTATGTTGCTATAAAAGATGGGATCGTATTAATATGTGGCTAACATGTCCGGACATCAGTAACCTGGAATGCACGCAAGTGGCGCTGCAATTAACAGCCGGCGATTAAATCTCGAACTTACACCAGCATCTCTAATGTGGGTGTGGGACACGCGTCACTGAGTTCTGATCTCCATTGGGATAGAAAGATGCCGTCAAGTACACCATGCGTTTTGACGTAACCTCAGGAGGAAAATTGTGAAGGAAAGCGAGATACGGCGATATGCGGGCATTAGCTGCAAGTGATTGAGTTCACCCGTTAATAACGATAGAAAGTGGTGTGCTGCGATTCGAGTAGGCCCCACGTTTAGACGCAGCCTGAAGTCTCCCAGGGTATAGTACCGAAACGTCACCTATGGAAATATTAGGACGCCTGCTGTTTTGTTTAATTTGTGCATAAGCGCAGATAGGCTGTCCGTCGGTCCGAAGAGATAATAGACATTTTTAGTTTAGCGCGTTAGCGTGATAGCGGGGCTATGGGAATAGCGTTACCGTACCGCAAACATTCGTTGCAGAAACGAGCTTTAGTTGATCGGAGAAGCGTTTACGGCCCGATAGCTGTGATTGTGGCGCCATCTAGCGAAGGATACATGCGTTAAAAAAAGGTGAAAATAAATAAAGCTTGAAATGCTCGCGTACACTCCCGCGTACAGCGGAATTCTAACTTTTCGAGAATAAAGAGAAATAAATACATACGAACCAAGCGCCAAGAGCATAAACTGACATGTTGCAGAAATGTAAACAGATGCTCTCTCGCTAGGCTTAGCAACGTTCAAAATGGGAAGCGATCTCGAAAATTCGGCTAAGTTATCCCTAATACTGCGTCGTCAACGCTAACTGAAGGCAAGCGAAGCCATTTTGCACAGTCATTTGCTGCGAACGAAGTGAATCCTGCCACAGCAACGCTAAATTCAGATCGAAGCGGGCGTCCGAAACCGCCGCCATGTTTTACGTGAACTACGATAAGCACGCAAACACGGTAACGTTAAGTCTGCAAAATACCGTAGGCACGGTAAACGGTATCGGCCGTTTACGGTACTGCGCATGCCCACTTCCATCCCGCTATTCCGATAACTACGCTATTACGCTAAGCCCGATAAACTAAAAATGTCTAAGGTGCTAATCCGCCGGCGGGAGATAGCGTCGTGTAGAAGGACCTCCAAACTGCAAGGAAGAGAGGAAGTCATCGAACCATCGCGGAGACGGCGGGTGCGAGTAGAACAAGCACGAAAGAGCGCGAACGCGAAGCAGGGTGCTATTCAATATCTCAAGAGAGCTACCTTCCAGAGCTATCTTCTATATCTCAGTCACATCCCGTGAAGGCGACCTCCCTTTCCTACATTATTATTTCACTCACTCTCCTTCCGCATCCTCCCGCGTCGCGGGGCTGCGCCAGGACCTAACTATAGGGTCCCCTCTCGAGCCAACACAACTCTGGTGGGCTAGAATGCGAAAGGTTCATCTTATACTCTCTTGCAGGCTGAGACGCGAAAGGATAATCATACCAGGCTTGTTCCGTCGGCTCCTTCTCTATATAGAGCAGGCGCTGCTCGAGGATCTGCTCGAGGATCTGCTCGAGGATCGACGGGCAGAGTGACAAACGAGAGTGCCACAGCAGCAACGCAAACAGATGCTGTCCGAGCGTGAGTCGGTCGACCTTGAACTCTTTGCTAAGCGCTGGGCACGAGCTGAACAACACAGGAGAATAGGCACGCACTTCACGTGCTTAAGAGGCGATGCAGGTGTATAAGGCGGTTGCATTTTCGAAGGAGGCAATAATTCCAGAGGCCCGTGTACTGTGTGTTATCAGTGCACGTTAAAGAACACCAGGTGGCCAAAATTTACAGAGTCCTCCACTACGGCTTCTCTCTCCTTTCTATATCTTTCAGCCCATTCCCCCCCCCCTTTCCTCTACCCGCATGGACACTTAGCCGTGCTCCCGACATGGGCTGCAGAAATTAGTCCTTTCCATAACAGAACCACAATCAATAAGTCAAGGCGAGACGGGGTAGCACAAAAATTCCTTAACGGCGTGTAAGACAGGAGTGCTACGCATGCTCTTGCGCGTAGCCCGCGTTCGCTGAACGTAACGTCACTTCAAGTTTTTGTTAAATATGTTGTTCGAGTAAAATTGGGTCTGTTTGAATAACTCGCGAATTTATCTGCTTGAAGATGACATATTTTTTGTCGACTAGATATTCTCCCGCAAAAGAGCAAGCTATTGATGTAGATAACCGAGAAATATTATTTATGTCTAAATTTTCTTTGGTTAGATAAGACAGTGAACACATATTCTGTGCGCAAACATGGTGTCAGTATGTATGAACCATGAGAAACATGAGATAGTGTTAAACAGTGAATTCCTTTCCGATACATAATTTACCGCGAGAGCCGCACATAAAAGAAGCCCTTCTGCATTTGCTGAAGTCGCCATTTCACAGTGTGTCTTCTAAATGGTCCAGAAGCAATTGACTAGAAAAAGATAGTCGGATTATTTGGCGGTGTATGGGGGTATGCGATTCAGATCGCTGTTTGACGATAGCACTAATTAGAGTCGCTCTCGCAGCTGTGAAATGATTGACAAGGAATACCAGACCGGACTTTAATAGACATGGAGTTTAATTTCGCCTTGAATACACCGAGACCGGTCATTTTGCGAGCCACATTTTTGATGTCAAAAGGTGCGAAGAATATTGGGTCCAGCGTCGGCAGCCCAAGTCGAAACATGCAAAGAAAGAAAGTATTAAATTACTCTGATGGTTACCGCTAAAATGGTGCGTGCAGCATCAGACAGTAGCATAAACATCCAACCAGAATGAACGACATACTGTTTGTAGGACTTTCTCTTGCGAGCCTGCAGTTGTCAGCCACACTTGACACGAAGGTATGCAACGTTGTTCTTTACGGCACGAAACACAGTGGAATGCATCCAACATACGTGGATGGTCTGACGTTCGCTGCTGCTGGCGTCTTTGCAGTTTCATTACGTGATACAACGGTGGAAGTGACTCTCTGTAAAACATCTCATTACATAGTAATTACCATCTATATACATCGATGGTAATTGCCTAGGTGGTATCAGCTAAATTTAGTTACCTTGTTCTACCTAGGTCTACCTTGATACTTGGTAATCCATTTAGATCTGTCTAGGCAGATTAGCCATCCAGCCAGATGGTAATTACATTGTCGTTTTTCAATGAATTCCTTTAACAGGGATGAGGGCATTCATTGGACGAAAGAAGTTTCTTCGTGTTAGTGGTATGCCGCAAGGAATTTAAAATCTCAAAGAATCCCAAAAAATTTAGAAATCTTAACGATACGATCTTGCCAGATATTTTTGCCTTTGCTTACCATTTCCTGCTATCTTTCCATCTTCCTTTCTTTCCTCCTTCCTTCGGTAGAAGATAAAATGAATTCATATGGCTGAGATAATATTGACACCTTCAGTCATACGGAGTCTTCTGGACAACTCCATTCGTCAAGATCTCGCAAGCAAAGAAATGACCTAAAGTTAGAGAGTGGCCCCTGGAGTTTCTTGCGTGATACATTCGGATAGAGATGAACTGAGTCTTTCGGACTTGTGTTTAACCCGGCTTTTTGTATGCGTGTGCGCATATGCCTGCGTCGACGCAGGAAGATACCCAGTTGCGAGATACTCAGCAATCCAGTCATTTTATGGTCGCTTCAGCGCCGTCCATCCGGGCAAAGCCATTTTTCACCGTTAGCCGAAGCTTTAGTACAGTGGTGCACTTTTATTTCTTTGATGCTTCAAGTACAGCTCCCCAGAGTATGGTGAGTTTTATGTTTAGCTCATCGAGAGCCATATATCAATCCTCTGTAGAGAGCATGCCAAGATCGCGAATGTGGTTTGGGGGCATAGGCCACCATTTTCTCAAATATAGATGCATACGACTTCGCTGTTGCCTATCTGTCGTGATGCAGAGCGTTAGCTGTAAAGTTTCTTCTTCATTTTGCTCCAGGACATTTATTTTCTACGCTTATACGTCACTTCAGTAGCTCAGCTTTTCATTTCTCCAATAGTACCTGCCCTTTGAATTGTACAGAGAGTAGCAGTGCTGTGGCTCTTAGGCACGAGATGTTGAAAATTGTTCTCTCAATCAAAAAAGCAGCATCTTTATTCTGATGCGCGTCATGTGCCGAACTCAAAAGGTCAAGTGAGGCCCTAGTTTATGTGGGTATGTGATTCCTAATGAGCTGAAGAAAAGGCATTACCAAATGTGGAGCTTTCGACGTTGTAGGTAGTGACAGTTTCGCATTTAGCAAACATCTGTCGCTATATTGCCAAATGTATTTGAATGGCGGATTCTACAAAGCATTGCGAACGTGGCCACTTTACGTTTCCTAATGGCAAAGTACACAGTAGTTCGAAACGAATGTGAGTAGTGTATCGTGCTCACGCAACTCACGCGCATCTAAATTAGAGAAAGTTTTCTTTAAGTGCAGTGGCTGAAAGCAATAATTTTGCATCAGTTATTCTGTACGACATGCTTCCTCTTCTGTGAGCAAAGTGCGAAATTTTCTTACATCATGTATTTAAAGAATACCTATTGAATATATGCTTCACACATTCAGATAGAATAGTGTGAGTGCTTTTCAGATGGATCGGAGATGGCTGAAAAACTACCTGGTGCACTTGAGCTGCAATGATCGCCCCCGTGTAGCTTCTTGCGCCATTATAGTGCAGGCTAAGGCTCATGTCTGCTGCGAGTATCTCATGGTTTATCCCAATGTCAGCTTTATGGGGTGTTTTACAGTGGGTTGTTCTGTTTGGCAATCACTTGTGTGATACTGTAAACTACATGTCACATCGATGCCGATGACCTGGCAACGTATGAGTTTACAAACATCGTGGTGGCTGTTTGAAAAAATTGTGCACACAAAAATTATGGCAGAGCTAAAGTTCACCTCAAGGCAGTTGGGTACTGTCGACCAGTCTAAACTTGCCTATATTGTATGGCCTTCCGTTGTTACCAACTATGGTACTCAACCACCAGCCATGCATTTCTCATTGCTTTTTTTATTTCTAACTGCTGCGCAACATCTCGTTTATCATTGTAAAATTCTATTTCCTCCTCTAACTGCCAATGTAAGCGCATTCATTCGAATGTCCTTGCTGCCTATGCAGTGACTTCTTATGACGGAAATATTCTGGTTGTCGACTGGGTTGTAGCCAACTGTTCAATTGCTTACTTCTTTGCTTACCATAAGTGTTACGCCATTCCTTTGCACTTGTTCGCTACTGGCGTAAAAATAAAGCTGTAAAGTGACTAGAACTTATGTTGGCCTGGCCTGTATCGTTTCGCTCCCTAATTCTTAACGCAGAAATTTTCGTTCTAGTCAACTCGACCTTCCCTACATCGAATTTCTCTTATTACATATTTTTAACATTCAGAAGCCTTACGATCATGTATTCGTCGAGCATTTGTTTCGGAAGTAGTGGCCTCGGTCCTTCAACTTCCCGAAGGATTTCACTCCTTGTGGTCATAACACACACTCCTACTCGATTCAGCTAAAATCACTCACATGTCAGCTGCTGAATGCGTTTAGTCCTCGGGTCTTCATTCTTAATTCAACCAATTACAGTGTGCAGTGATCTGTACATTGATCATACATGTAGGCTAAGCGGGAAGGGTTGACAAAAAGGCAGTTTAATTCGCGACAAAGGGCCATGACCTGTCCCAGAAGTTAAACCGCACAATGAGTAGTAAGGCACACATTTAAGAACAGTCGTAAGAAATAAGCAGCTATAGTTTCTTATATTGTTATAACAATTACCAAGACAGCGCCAGAAGAACATTCGTACTCTGAGATCAGCCTGCAATACTCATTTTGTAACGACCGTGCATTATAACACTTATTTCAAAGACCCAAAGCAAAATAAACGTGCAAACACCCTTACTTTGATCACAGAGGTTCTGTTAGGATTTATGCACACGAGACCACGAACATACTCTTCACTTAATGGAACTGTTGAAAATATTAATACCATCAGTTATAATGACACCCAGAGCGATACTCTTTGAGATATGTTTTTTTTTTTCAGCAACATGGCTTGTTGTCCAACACAAGAGCAACATGGTGTTGCCTTAGCAAAGAGTGAGGGAGTAGTTTTCTTTTTCTTCCCCTCTTGTGGAACCACAGCCACCGAAGAATCACCTTCTATGACTATGTGTTTACAAGTTCAACAGATCTCAACGGTCTTGATCAGGCGCCAGTCCTGTCCGCAGTACTGCCTGCTTGACGCGCCATTGAAGTCTGTCGTTTTTCCTGGGGTCTGTTAATTCAGGGCGACCCTGCTAGCATATCGGATACAATGTCGCGCGGCTCCTAGTCACGATGGTAATACCGGTGTACCGGCCCATCGCCGTTGTATTAGTTGTGACCTGATGCCGCCTTGTCAGTTTGGTGGAGCCTAGGCTAACGTAGCCCAAGTAATTCTTTTCCTCAGTTTTCGGGTGTTATTGCACGCAATGGGGCCAATTCTAAGGCTCCTGAAAGTCAAACCGATATCAATTGCTTCATGAAAGTGCTTCATCAAATGCTTGATAAAATTTGCTCCATGAAAGGAACCGTTTTATGGCCAAAATGACGCACTCACTCACTCGGTGCACTCGGCTCATGAAATAGTACTCCATCTTCAGTGCTGAGAATCGGAATTGCCATTTCTGAAATGGATGCCTACAAGACCATTCTATTTCCGGAAGTACTCCATTAATCTAGCAATGCCAGAACCGCTTGCAGCGCACACTGCACATATACGTTGCAGTTGCGAGCGATAGTAAAACACTGGATCCGTGGCAGAAGGACTAAGATGGAGCTGGGAAGTACATAGATACCGCATTCTGGACTATACTAACAGAATAAGCCGCTGTAATGACACGATTGTCAGACGAACGACTTCCATATCGAGACTAACTTATCTCCGATGGACTCGTGCCAATATATGTTTCCACCGTAGCGGTTATGCGCCAACGTTGGCAAAGCGCCCCAGAAGAGACCGATACGCCAACCTTCAATCGAAATCCGCCATTCGGCAGACCGAAACATATTTTCTCGCTGCACAGGAATGTTGCAGCGATGTCGTGGCCCTCATTTCGCCCGACGCACACTTTGGCCGCGTGGCGACCTCGAACGCTTGTGGTATATGGGAAGTGGTGTGCTCACGAAGCCTCTGAAATTATGGCGGGCCCGAATTAGAGCTGATATTCGCACATAATCAAGCGTCTGTCGGACCGTGAGTGAGGGCAATTATGTACGGCACCGGAAAGGCAATGGAATCTATGGCACTACCATTCGCGAGGCTCACTCGGGCACGAAGAATACCCCGATTGCGTCTGCCGGTATTCTCCAATTCAAGTTTGTCGCAGGTAATCGGAGTCATTTCGGAGCGCTGTCGAGTCGATGGTGCGGTTGCGGGCTACTATATCGGCCTCGTCCTTGAGTTCTGACGCATGTTTCTTCCAACTTATCGGTTGTGACGTGAATGTGCCTGGAGAGTACGCTTGATTACCGGAATAACACAGTATCGAGAAAAGTTGGCAGGGGACACACCAACAGTCGTAATGTCGTATGGTTCTTATAGTTAGAACTGATTTTTCTGTCGCATCTCCGATGGAGTTTCCACACGTTCGAACACCTACTCAAAATGCTCTTTTCTATGTCGTCCTCGATTCCCTTATTCGATCACTTCTTTCTCGCCAGGCTTTCTAAAAAGTCATAGACGCTTGCTCACCATATGTTTTCTTAAAAATAAGCACCCCATCTTATACCACTGTTCTGTTCCCAACGTGGAATTACGACGTCCACGAGTTACGACTACCCAAGATACAAAATACTCTCTCGCTTGATAGGGAATGCTTCTATGCCTTATCAAGACTGCGTCACTGCATCGTCGTGTCCACACATATTTTTTTTTGTAAGACATGTATTGCATGAAAGCGTATGACAGGCCTTTGCAGAACTGTCAGACATAAATGACCGTGGAGTGCGCAGGGCTTAGTCGTTGTGGCGTAGATCTCTTACTTTCTGTGAATATGCTCAGGTTAGCTTAAGCCGAGACCTCAAGCCCAAATTTATCCAATATTTTGAAGGGGCTGTTAATAAAGTATCGATTTACTGTTTCTTTGGTGTGGTCTATTTTGCTCTCCCGTGCTGTTTTCTACCGCCTGTATACCAGGAGCGTAGCCAGGACTACTTTCGTCAGAGCGCGGAGGGACATCCGACTCGTCTATATGTATGCAGGCGTGTGCGCTTTCACATATGTGTGTGTGTATATACACGCGTATCAACCAAAAAAAAAAACTGAGCAAGCGGTGGAACGCGCCCTAGTTGCCATAGAAAAAGAAAAACACCCTTCTTTCTTTGTCCGGTCATAATGCTGAAAAAAAGTGCGGATTTTTTTTCTTTCTTTCTAAGGTATGTGTGTATGTCTTCAAGGGGCAGAGTGGAGGAGGAGGAGGAGGGGGGGTTGATAGAGGAAGGGGTGCGTCTATACTGTGTACCAACTCTACTACACGCCGGCGCCCTTGTCAGGCGAGCTGCTTATCAGGTGGGAACGCTTCTACTTTCACAGTAGCTACTTCATTGAAAAGCTGTGGTAACCAGAAGCATTCTTACAACACTGGGAAAGTCTAAAGTAAGCGTCAAAGGCATGGCTGCGGGGAAAACACAGCTTTCGCACCGATAAGAAGGGAACATAAAGAGTTCTGAATTCTGAATGCATCCCGCGCTAGAAAATGTTCTTCGAGAAAGCGAGTGTTATCTCTCGACGTTACGAAAGGAAATAAAATTGCCGGTGGAATGAGAGGAAGCTGTGCAAGTTGAGTCTGGTGGTTATGAAACGGCAGGCGCGTTGTCCATAGACCCTGGATGATAAAGATAGCACGACCGCCTAAGTGTTTCGCAGACTTCGCTCTCTTTCCGCAGACGTATGTGTATCGCCTACCGCAAGCGAAGATGTTGAATAGCTGAAGTAATTGAAAAGAAAAACTAAAAAGCAGATAGAACGCTCTGTGTTCTTTCTTGTCTTCTGTTTACTTACTTCTAGTGTTTGATACGTTTGCTTGCAATGAAACTCGAAGAAGCCCAACTGCCAAAATGTGCAAAGTGTGCGTATGACGGCATTCTTCTGAGAGCCCGATTACAAACATTAAAAAATTTCGATTCCTTATCGCGTCTTCTAGTGGAGTGTCCCGTTGAGAAGCTTGAAAATATTTTTTTCTCAAAAAGAAAACTTTAACTACTCGCATAGGGAGCATCTTCAAATTCGTTTTTCTCGAAACTTCATGGGGGAGGCTGGCTTGTCACATTAACATTGACCACGCGCGAAGATGGCCAGGAGGAAGCTCCAACAGGAACCACTCACGCCAAACTTCGTGCCACCGCTACTTCGTATGTACCATAGAGAAGTAAGAAGTTTCCAAGCGAAGCTTGAATTGACTCACCTGTGCTGTCATGGAAGCGGTCGGCGTGCGAAAAAAAAAAAGAAAGAAAAGCAAGCATCATCATCGAGAACAACGCGCGCGCACATTCTTCATTTTAACTGTACATGAAATTACAGACAGAAAATAAAAATTTCTCGTCCTACTGCGCATTCGAATCACCGACGAGGTAAGCATGCTAACGATACAGTCACTGTCGGTTCATCATGCGGGCCCTTTAAAGCGTGGTTTTTTATATCCATGAAATAGCAGACGCAGTGCATAGATTTATGAGGTTTTAAGTTCCGAAAACCACGATATGGTTATGAAGGACACCGTAATGGAGGACTCCGGGGATCTCGAGCACGTGAGGTTCTTCAACGTGCACTGAGATCGCGCAGCACAAGGACCTCAGCATTTCGCCTATTCGACCCCGCGACCTTCGGAACTGCAGCCGAGTGCCATAACCACTAGACCGCCTTCGCGGGGCAATAGTAGACGCAGCGCGGCAAGCGAAAGACACACAATGTTTATTGTCGAAAAATTACACCATCTCCCGCTAAAGGGGACCATGAGGCGATGCGAAGCAGCACGGGGGGTGCACACCACGTTTGCATCGGTTTGACTAGGTGTTTCCGTTAATGGAGCACGTGCTTATCATGTGTTGCACTATCCAAGAGGCCCCGCCACGGTGGTCTAGTGGCTATGGTACTCGGCTGCTGATCCGAGGGTCGCGGGATCGAATCCCGGCTGCGGCGGCTGCATTTCGATGGAGGCGAGACGTTAAGGCCCGTGTGCTGTGCGATGTCAGCGCACGTTAAAGAACCCCAGGTGGTCAAAATTGCCGGAGCCCTCCACTACGGCGTCTCTCATAATCAGAGCTGGTTTTGGGAGGTTAAACCCCACATAACAACAATAACTATCCAAGAGTTCTTGTATATGTCCACGTTGAACTGTCCCACTATGATGAATAGGTCGTTCTTGTACTTGTTGTCGTATTCCACCATTGCTCTTTGTAGGTACAATTCTACGTTCCCTTTGCAGAGGT